>CM022946.1:29392538-29575728 GCA_012931725.1 Litsea cubeba
GTTAAGATATGAATTCATTAAAGTCAAATTAATGGAGGAGACCATACCAATCATTACCAAAATTATTATATTTAAAAATCTAAGATAATAACACTAAAACTATAACGTAAAAATAAATTAGTATATTTAACTACAAAATCTAATGTTATTTTAATTTTAATTTTACTATTAATAGTTATATTAAGTAACAATTGATTTAAAATATTAATATGTTAATATCAACAATAATTTACATTATACCTAAATCACGTTTAGTTCATGCTTTGCGGCCACGGATCATCAGTCAATTGCATGTTAGATCATAAGTAAGGGAGAGCTTATACTGAGCAAGTGTATATTGTTCAATTCATGCTATACAGTCATGGATCACTACTTTTGATGGTGTGCCTGAAATATAAGATGAACACTTGATTGGACCATGTTATTTAGTGAATTGATCTAAAACTTAGTGTTGGCCAAAAGCTAACCCAGCACGCTAACCCAACCGCGTTCAAATAATTAGCAGAGATATGAAATTTAAATGTTAAATTAATTTTAAATGTACCCTATTTTTAGAAATGAAAGCAAGTTATTTGGACTATCATCAATATGAGAATCATCATCAGAGCCAACACATATAACTATACAAACTATGATCGGTGAAGCATACTCCAGCTTTGGAAATAAAAGCAAGTTATTTGGACCATCATCAACATGAGAATCATCATCAAAGCCAACATATATAAATATACAAGCTATGATCAGTGGAGCATACTAGTCCACCTTTGAAAATGAAAGCAAGTTATTTGCACCATAATCATGGTCGTGATGATCATCATTATCAAAGCCTACATATATAAACAAACTAAATTAGATCTTTTGTAATGAATAATTGTCATGTATTTAAAATATAAAAGTATATTTGGAACACTACTCATTGCTGACATTGTTAATTAATATGATAACCCATTAATATGAATAATCTTCAAAAGATTTAAGGAGCGCCGCATGCCGCTCTCCCGCGAAGAGGCTGATGCTTTAATATATACTAATATTTTCCTACTATCAATAGTATATTTGCAGTCCAGCTCCGTGGGACCACTTGGGCCCACCTTTGATCAATGCATGCGCTTTCGCACTCTTATTCAATGGTCTAGCATGAGGCCCAATTTTGCTTTCATTGAACCTCAAAGAAATCTATGGTCAAAAGATCACGAAACTTCATTGCTATTAAATCAGAGGGATGGGATGATCTGGAGGGAGTTGATTTTTTTTATTGATCATTATCTATAAGGGGATCTTTCCATGTACCCCCACCTCCACTAAGTAGGTATCTAAATGGGTCCCTTGAGCTAGAGTGCGCACGAGACATATGTACTCTGCCATATGAGAGCATTCCCCATGATAATGAGCACCTTCCATTCTACCAACGGCTATTGTAAAATATGGTCCATAAAGGAAGGAACTATTTTTTTTTTTTAATTTTCTTTAATTTAATGCATTCTGATTGCAAGATGACCATTCTATGGTGTCTATGTTATCGACCAAGAGATTTGAAATTTTATACTTTGACTGGATCCATTGAGAGAAAATATGGAATCTTGCTGCGTCATGAAGTAGGTCTAAGGCAACTCAGCAACAACCTTGCCTCAGACAACATTTATAGGCAGGCAGTATTTTCAAGCGTGGATGGATGTCCTATATATCACCAGTAAGAGCCATCCATTTTGGTCCAATATTTGAATCATTCATTGCATGACCTCTTCTGTCTGATGGTGAATTGGTTGATGACCTGATTCCTTGGAAGATTTTGTGGCTCATGAGGGAAGCACTCAGTGTAGGAAATCGTGTGGCCCGCATGTCATGGGTTCCACGTCAGATCAAGCAGGACCGATGCCAACAGAGAATACAAAAGTGTGACTCTTTGAGACTAGTCTAAATAAGATAAGGGAGCTTTAGGGTTGGAATTTTTTCATCTCACAGGAAAGAGAGATCCGCGGAGCTTCCCAATCGCCGAATGCATATTTGGTGGCCCAAGTCCAGATGAAATGATCTGTATCCCTATTAGATTTTCAATGCCAATCAATGTTGGATTAGGCATTGTGTTTTGCATGCACACAAGACATGAGATGAGGTCATGCAAGTTTTGAATCAAGAAAAATAGACCAGCTGGTAAGAACAAGTTGCTGTTAATTTGTGACAAGTGGAAAACCATGACAGGCCCACCCATCTGATGAATGGTCCTTATTCATGGATGAACCTGGAAAATGATGCCACCTTTTATACTCCCAAGTATTGAGCACGTAAGAGCTTATATTTTGCCATCTGGATTGCCTTTCTATTTTTCTACCAACCCGTGATTCTTACCAACACGCGGGGACATGGATGGTCCTTGCAATCTTGGGTCAATGGATATTTCGATCTTCTTATTATATATAGTTTCAAGAGCATGCAACACGCGGTTAAAAATAATAAGATTTGGAAACTTGGATGAATGTGTATACTAAATGGAATCTTTATTTGTTAATTAGGTGCGAAAAAAGTATAGCCAAAACAGAAAGAGTGAGATTTCATGCTATAAAATAAAAACTCACACATGTAAAGAAAATTAATTCTCACACATATAAGGTAATAGGGACTCGCACATGCGTGGGAGAAGGGATTGAACGCTATATATTCAAGAGATTTTTTTTTCTTTTGCTTGATTAGCCTAGTGGCCAAGACATAGGAAGTAAAGGGCTCCCACAGGGTTCAAAACCTGGTGGGAGCTATATATGAGAGCGGGCACTTTATGCACAAGGCCAGCCCTCTATTAAGGTGATTGCTACTGGTTATAACTTTAATAATACCATAAAAGCCTCTAAGATGCTAACGTTAAATGAATTCCACCAAGTCTTTATAAAGAGAAAACACCCCAATTTGGGCTATAGTCATATGCAAAGAAAAATCAAGTCCTATGGCTTTGTGTTGCAACTGTTCAATCTAAGACCACCATAAAATGAATGACCTCCTTAGAATGGTGAAAATATAAACTTTGTTTTTGTGTCTCACAATCAAATCATTCATTTCATGACTTTAAATTAAATAACGGACACGTATAGGGGTCATTTGTCTTTTACACATGGGATATGTAAATGCTATTTACACATGTAAATAATGAATATTCAAATTTTAAGTATATAACGTTTACACATATTTTTTTTTTACAATGTTTGTCTAATAACACTATTTTTGCATCATTTACATATGTGATTTATTTTACCATATTTGTTTCAATGATATGTGTAAATGTATTAAAAGATTTTGTAAATGATACTTATTATTCATTAAATTAAATTCTATTATAATGATTTAGAAAAGGAGAAAAAAGGTCCATTTTATATCAAAATTTTTATTTGCATTTTAGATCCTTCAAAAAGAGCATGTCTTTCAACATGAAATATACTTTTAAAAAAAAACACATTTCTATCAGTGATCACCTTCACAAAAATACATTCCAACATGTTTGGTTAATTAAATATAAATTTATATTTTGATGGTTAAGCAAATAGCATTATTATTAATTGATATTCAATTCAATATTGATCTTAATTCATTATTCAATTTTGTATAAAACTTAACACGTGCATCTCATAGGCTTTATGCTAATATTTATTTTTGAATGATGCCATAATGCTATATAAAATACATTATTTCTTCTCTTTTACATTCATATATACATGTTTAAAGATTTTTAAAGTATTGCAATAATAAATGACTTTAGAAAAATCATTGAGATATTGGAAAAAAACCAAAATAATAAGGTAATTAACTAGTTAAAAGTTGATATAAAAAAATCATTGAGATATTTATCTTATAGATTGTCCCTTAAAATTTTTATTGTCAATATGTATTTTGTCTTACAGATTTTATCCCTTAAAATCATTGGAGCCACTTTAATCTTCTAATATGTTTGTTGACTTACAAATCTTGTCCCTTAAAATCATCAGTTTTGACACCTCTTTTATTATTATTTTTCTAATGTGTTGGAGAGGGGTTTCAAACCAGAACCTCTTTCATGGAAATGCACAAACTTTGAGATATCTTTTATTATTATTTTTCTAATGCATTGGACGGGTTTCGAACTTGGAACCTATTTCACGGAAATGCCCCAACACCAAACCATCCGCCTCCAACAACAACAACAACGGGTATTCTTTGAAAGCATACCTCAAAAGGTGTTCAAATCTTGGTGTGAAAATGGGCTCATTTTCACACCTTTTACACATCTGATTTACACACAAGATGCGTAAATAATTGTAGACAAAAATGATTGATACGTAAATGTTACACATATTCACCATTTACACATATAAATGGGTGTAGACAAACGACCTCTTTCAATAAAATCTGGTGGGAGCTATGAGAGCGGGTGCTTTAAGCACAAGGCCAGCCCTCTATTCAGGTGATTGCTACCGATTATAACTTTAATAATACCATAAAAGCCTCTAAGATGCTAAGTTAAACGAATTCCACCATGTCTTTATAAAGAGAAAAACACCCCGATTTGGGCTATAGCTGTCATATGCAAAGAAAAATCAAGTCCTATGGCTTTGTGTTGCTACTGTTCAATCTAAGACCACCATAGAATGAATGACCTCCTTAGAATAGTGAATATATAAAACTTTGTTTTTGTGTCTCACAATCAAATCATTTATTTCATGACTTTAAATTAAATAATGAACAAGTATCATTAAAACTTCTATTTTTAATGACGAAATCCTCCCTTGTTTTAAAAAAGCTATGGAGAGAACGAGAATATGTTTGACTCAAGGCCTCTTTAGCTCTTTTTCTTCGGCAGATGAGAGGGAGGGGATTCTGAAACTATTTAATATTGGAAATAATGGTAAAGTCATAATTTTAAAACAATGGTTCAAACACTTTATTGGCCAAAGCTAAAGCTGCACCTATCCTCCCATTTGTTGATAAATACATTGATGTATCAGTTTGTTTGGTCCCTCTTTCTCTAAAACAATATATTTAAAAAAAGAGTTTTGACATATTGGTTTACTTAAAATTTTATTTTCTCAATTATATGACTCAAATTTAGATACTATTTTTTTAAACTTTTTTGCACCATATCCCTATCTTATGATATCATGGGATTTATTAATTTCTGTATCACATATTTTTTGCAACTAATGAACAAATTTATTTTTTATAGAATACAAAAATGACATTTTGTGAAAAGTAAATACACATCTGATCACCATTTCTCAAGTTATATCATTTGAGAAAAAATCTCCCTAAGTTGTTGTATAAAAGCTATGATATCATGGGATCCAGAGGAAAAAAAAATTTTTTTTTTAAAGTTGACAATAGTCAAAAGACTCTGGTGACATTACCTGAATTTTGATCATGAAATTGGAACATCCCAGTTTAAGGGGGACTGAAACCCCTTAAAAAAAAAAAAAAAAAACTACAAGTCTTCATCTTTCAAATTTCTTTTAGACAAAACAACTAAATATCTTATAAAGGTAGTGAGACTGAAGTTTCAATATAATTTTAATTTTGGACAAAACACATCGAAAACTGGCATTGATCATAGCGACAATCTTGAATAGTTAAAACCAGGGTTGGAGCCATCTCTGAGTTTAGAATTATCTTCTTTACAACAATTCTATGTACGAGATAATATGAGGTTTTTCTAGCGAGTCCTAACATGTAGAAAGTGTTTGCATTGTTTCGACTGTGTTTTTAACCTTTTTGGTCAGCCATTGCACTTTAATTCACAAAAGCAATTTCTCCCAAAGGAATCTGATCTGGGAAAATTCCTTTCAAAAGAGTTATTCTTAGCGTATTGGAGTTGTGTACGTTAGTACACATGAAATATTTGCATACTATTGTAGAGCCCCCATGTAATTTTTTTTTCTTCTCTCTATCAGAGGGTTCTCAACTCTTTGGATTGGACTAATCCCTACGGATCTGGAGGGAAGCCTAGTAAACTCCCTTATAACCCAATGTGGTAGTGCAGTTTCGAACCTACAACTTCCAGGTGCAAACCGTGATCCTAAGCCACTTGAGCTACCCTTTGGGGTTTGTCCATCTAGATGTTGGGTCACAATGATTGGCTCAAGATGCTATCACAAAAGACAATTTAGGCAATAATTTATGGCCATTACATAGATGGGCAACAAACCTCAGATCGCCTAAATAATACCATGATGGTGATGGTGATGATGACATGAATGAACAACAAATTAATGAAATCTTACTGTCTAAATTTAAAGCGCTCTCTCTCTCTCTCTAATTTTTCTTATTATATTGCATCAAGGTGAGCCCTAGAGAAAGGTTTGTAGCCGAATTTTCCTTTCATTTTTTATCTATTTATTTATTTGCTTGTTTGATTATTAGTCAAAGTTTTCTCCTATCAGAATGGACAATTGCCATGTGGGGTTTTTGGTCCCCACCTTAATTTTAGAAGGGTCTTCCTTTTTGGGGGTGGCGGGAATTGAAAATCCTACACAGTCTTGTGCAAACTTCCCCAAGTGAAAATTTTGCTAATTTATTTTTACTTTAATGACAATTTTCCACTTTTTGGGACAGCGGTAGAGATGTCAAGTGGGCCGTGCCGGCGCGGCACGGCCCGGTCAACGGCACGGCCCACTGGGCACGGCCCATGACGCGGGCCGTGCTGGGCCGAGCTGCGCACGGCCCGCCAGGCCCGCCGGCCTATGGGCCAGCCCTTGCAGCCCGTCAGTATAGGCCCGCTAGCCCGCCAGCCCGCAGCCCGCTGGCACGGCCCGCCAGCCCGACAACCCGCCCAACGGTCGGCCCGACGGGCCGGCGGGCCGGCCCGCCAGCACGCCCAACAGCCAAATTTTTTAAAAAATACCATTTTACCACCCCCCCCCCCCCCCCCACAACAGCTATAAAACGGTCATATAAGGGGTATTTTGTGTCATTTTTCATTATACTAAGTCTATAAATATCCTAACCCTCCCATTCTCATTCCTCACCAATTACACACTAATTTCTCACCAATTTACACAACTCTCTCATTCTCTAACTCTCTCTCAAAGCATTCAACTCTTTCACTCTCTCTAAGAAGTTTTTGGAGGACCAAAGATCAAGTCATCAAAAGACAAGATTAAAGGGGCCTTCAAAGATTTAGAGGTATTTATAATATTTAGATTTGAGATTCCATATATATAAGTTTATATTATATTATATAAACTCTCATTTTCTCCCCTTTCTTATAATAAATTATCACAAAAGAAGGCTATTAGCATATTACTATTATTATTTATAAATTTATTCTTTTGAAATATGGCTAGAAGATTTCCCACAGAAGCTTCTTTCGTTAATTTAGAGGTAGAAGAAGATTTTATTGAATTACAAGATGAAGTAGGTGATTTACCACCCCCCTTTCCTCAGAGTTCCCATAAACCAAACAAGAGGAGTAGAACTTCAGCAGTTTGGGATATATATACAAGGTATGATGTTTTTGAAAATAGAAAGAATGTTGAAAAGGCAAAATACACATTGTGTGGTAAGATTTATAGTGCCCAGTCAAAAGGGGGTACCGGCCATTTGTCAAGACATAGGAAAACATGTTTACAAAAGCATAAGCCAGAGAATGCAGGGACATGGCCTGGTTCACAAACCCAAATTTCTACTACTGGTGGTGGTGGTAGTAGTAGTAGTTTGGGTTTTTTTTTCTTTTAATGCACAAAGTGCTAGACAAGGTCTTGTTAAAATGATTGTTTTATCCGAATTTTTTTTTTTGCTTTTGTTGAAAATGAGTTTTTTGAAGAATGGGTCCAGCAATATTGTCAACCACAATTTCACAGTATTTCAAGAAATACAGCCAGAAATGATGCTATTAGACTCTGGCAGGAAGAGAAAATAAATATAAAAAACTATTTTGCAGAATCTCCTGGTAGAATATCCATAACCACAGATATGTGGACTTCTAAAGGGGGTGATAGTTATCTTTGTATTACTGCACATAATATAGATGCAAAATGGATTATGAATAAACGTATACTTAGTTTTAGCACTCTTGAATGGCCACACAATGGAACTAGGATAAGTACATTAATTTTGGAAAACTAGATGAATATAGTATTAAGGAAAAAGTTTTATCTGTAACTTTAGATAATGCTAGTAATAATACAGTGGCTATTGAATTAATGAGAATGCAGATGCCACTTGCAACTTTGATAGATAGTTCTATCTTTCAAAATAGATGTGTATGTCACATCTTAAATCTTATTGCAAAAGTTGGTTTAAAGCATATTACAGGTTATACAGATGCAATTAAAGACATTGCTAGATTTATTTTTTGCTCCGCACAAAGAAGACAATTGTATGCCCAAATATGTGCGAGGCAAGGCGTATCAGCTATTAAAATACCTAAAGAAGTTGAACATAGATGGAATTCTATGTATGATTTGTTAAACAAGGCACTTTCTAGAAAAACTGTTTTGAATGAATTTTGTGCTTTTCATGCACAAGATTTAATGATTACTGATGAACATTGGGAGTTATGTGCCCATATAAGAGATTTATTAGAACCTTTTTATACTTCAACATTATTTTTTTCCGGGATATATTATCCCACATCTAATGAAGCTTTAATGAAACTTTTTAAAATTACTTTACAATTCAGTAGATTTAGAGATCATTTTTTACTTGGTAGCACTATTAGAGACATGGAAGAAAAATTTAATAAATATTGGAAAGAGGCTCCAATGACATTTTCTTTAGCTGCTGTATTTGATCCTAAGTTAAAATTAAGTGGTGTACAGTTTTTATTGATGGAATAAATAAAAATATGAATTATATAGATTTCAATGTTTTTTCAAATATAAGGGCAAATTTACAAGCACTTTTTCAATTTTATTGTGAGCAAATGGGTACAGCTGGGCTTAGTATGGGCAATTCAGAAGTCCAGCAGACAGGTGTTGGTGAGTGGGATGTGTGGTATTCTTCCCTGTCCACGGGCATGGCATCCAGCTCAAGCTCAAGTAACAACACTGTGACGGAGTTATCATCGTATCTTGACGTAGGTGTAATTAGGATGCAGGATGCATCTAGCTTTGACCTTTTAGCCTGGTGGAAGCAACAAGAAAGCATTTATCCGGTGTTGGCAGCCATGGCTCGTGATCTATTGACTATTCCTATGTCTTCTGTAGCATCAAAACAGGCTTTTAGTGTAGGTGGACGTGTAGTAGATGACAGAAGAACAAATCTCACTGAAGAAACGGTGGAGTGTTGTGTTTGCCTACGAGACTGGTACTTGGCAGATAAGAGGAAGCAAGAGTTAACATCATCAATGGAAGATTTTGATCCAGCAGAATACATTAGTGGACCACAAATCTGATTTTTTACTTTTTTCTTCATTGTAATTTATAAGTTGTTCATTCTTTTTTTTTTTTTCTAAAAAGATTGTAAGGTTGTGAAGGTAATCCTATTTAGAAACCTTCAAGAAGTTAAGATCCCAAATGGTTCTCTCTTCTCAGTGGAGTAGGTCGAGTTTGACCGAACCACTTAAATATCTTTGTCATTCTCCTTGCTTGTGTTCTAATTTTTATTTTAATACTGATAAGAAAAAGAAAATTCATATATAGTACTTGAGTAATATGTGAGTAATATCTATAAATTAATTTGAACCACTCAATCATTTGTCAAATGTTTGTATAAGTTTAAATGTTTAGAAAAGTAACTATTGAAAAATTAATGTCTATTGATCGAAAATCAAATTCAAATCCATGTCGTTACGGACTTACGCTTACGTTATGCCTTACGGTAATTATATCAGTCTATCAAAAAAAAAAAAGGGCCCGCCAGCCCGCTGGCACGGCCCGCTCCAGCCCACCCCACTGTGGGCCGTGCCATTGGGCCTTGCCGTGCCGGCCCGTTAGCTGGCCCGGCCCACGGCATGGGCGGGCCAGGACGCACGGCCCGTTTGACATGCCTAGACAGCGGTCACCCCTTAAAATTCAGGAGATCCCACTTATGGAGATGGTCCCTATATGCTCTCCTATAGGAGAAAATTCCCGTTCACTTAAAGCATGATGTTCTAGCTAATTAACAAGGGCTTGTTTCGGTAGGAATACCAAGTTAAGACATATGGCATCTTAGCTGATATTAGATTTATCATATGTACATAGGGAAAGTAGAGTGAGGGTATCGAAAAAAATTTATTGGACATTTCTAGTCATTTAATAAAATAATAATAAAAAAGACCATATTAAAACAAAATGAGATTTTTGAAGTGCAGGCGATCACATCCTATTAAAAGAAAGATTTCAATGTCTGTTATTGCTCTCTCTAACCAGTAACCATTGGTCCCTTGCTCTTATCCTCCTCAATAAAGCCAATCCTGCATGCCCTTGATTTCAGATGCTGCAAGTAAGAATAAAATATACTTCATTCTTTTTTTTTTTCATTGCAACTTTAAAATGAAACGCATATTTGGGGAGTGCAATGGCCCCCACCTGATGCAAGGAGGGCATGCAGAATAGCCATCTATTAAGAAATTGGACATTGATAGCCATCCAGTCTAAAGCGACATGATACGGTGATAAAAGGAACGATATCTATTTCAGCCATTCATTACTTGTTCTTAAATAGGATGCCTAAAATTGCCAATTGGATTTAAATTTGGTAGATTACTAATCTACACACCTTCCTTGCACCTTGTGAGCCCACATTTTACAAAACAAACGAAACACAAAAATTGGGTCAATGAAACTAGGGGAATACAAGGATCGGATTGGTGCGGATTGGGCCAAATCCGTCACCAATCTGTTACAAACGGATTGACGGATTTAAAATTCGTCACCAATCCGATGCTGTTAAAATTCGATCTAATTTTAAAATAAAAATATCATATATATTATAAAAAATCACATTTTGACTCCTTAATTTTTTTTTGTTATTTTAAATTTAGGCATCTTAATTTATATTTAGACCAATTATATTTTTTTATTTATATTTAATGCCAACGGATCGGATCGGATTGAATTCGCGGATTGAGGGTGAAATCCGCCACTGATCCGTTGCTAACGGATTACAAAATTTTCAATCCGTCACCAATCCATTTACCTTCGGATCGGATAAAAATCCGCGGATCGGATCGGATTTCCATCGACGGATTTTTTGTACACCCTAAGTGAAACTTCTTCAACAAGAGGCAGCACTTGGGAGTTAGGATGAGATGTTTGGCAGTGAAATGGAGTTTTCTCTAGTTTCAACAAATCCTCAACAAAAATTTGGAGAATATATGATGACATGATATATATTTTTCTCTTAATTTCCCAATATATTGTCTCTTCAACTAATTTCATTCCTCTCTCCAAATTTTCCTATCAATAATCAATTAAACAAACAATATGGGGTAAACCACACCACAGCAAGCTAAATAATGCCTCCAAAAAAGTTAAATTAGTCTATTGTGTCCCCTTTTTTTTTTTTTTCAAATCATTGCAAAAGAATAATTAAAAATATATAATTAAAAAAATAGAAGGAATGAATATCCTCATTTATTTCATCATCAATCTCAAGCCAGCCCTATGGTGGGGCCATTCACTTTAGAATCCACTGTGGCCATTCCTGTTCTTGAGAGGGGCCAAGTGTAATGTGCAGTGTGATGTGAGGTGAGACCAACTTCAGAAGGTAGGGCCTCTGCCATAACATCAGTCACTTTTCTTTTCTCTTAAAAGATAAAAGATGTCCACACCATTAAAGGCAAAAACTCAGATTTAGAACTATGAAATTAAGGGTGGGAAGCAGGGTATTAACGTAGTAGAATTTTCAAGAAACATCCGATGTCTTGCTGTTTTTATTTTTTAAAGAAACCCGGGGTGCAATGCAGAGGGAGGATTTGGCTCTCTACAAATCTCTTTTTCTGTGAGAGGGTTATTCGGCATTTCTACCCACATAAGAAATAGAAATCTTCCCTACTGCAATAAATTAGTTCATTTTTTTAAAAAAAAAAAAGAGTGTCGCACCAAACATTGAAAAAGGGACTACAAGGGAAATTAGACCAATTTTTCTCTCTAATGTGCATTCCTTTCGTCGCACAAATATGCCTGAGCATCCCTCAATGATGTTTTTTTTTGGTACCCCAGTTAAGGGGGTTGGGACCCAAGAGAGAGCCCGCATATACACGGGAAGGTAGTCCATTAAAGTGGAAAGGGGGCCGCACAAGTGGGAAAGGAGCATGTACAAATGGGAAGAGGTGACGTATTCGGGTTCGAATCCCGGGTGAAAGTATAGCGGAAGCAAGGATCTATGGGTGCTGGCTACAACAAACACAATAAGGACAATATCGGCTTGAATCAGGCAATGGTGTGGAGATCTATGACTGTCTACGAGAGATCAGTTACATATAAGTCACTCTTCAAGATCCAAGGGCAAGGATGGACACCCTGGATACAGAAGATGATGATGGAGAATTGGAGATCTAGTGAAAGGAAGATTAATTTTTCAAAGTTATTTCAAGCTATATTTCTCATGTCTATATATAGCCCTTAGGCTAATGGGTGATAAGATCTCTACATTCAAATTCGAATTGAGAGATAATTCAGGTAAGAAGTGACGCGCCTTACCATTTGAGTTAGAACGCAAGCGTCCCTCAATGATGTTAGCAAACCTTCACGTACACTTACCCATATAGATCAGCATCCACCTCAATTTGGCATTTATTTAACTTATATAAACAGCTGAATTTTGAAAACAAAGAAATCTCTCCATCCAAGGGTTTTGAAACTTTAAAGCCTTATATCAATTGTTGAGATAATTTGATTAAGATATTTTTTTGCTTATCCCAGGCGCACGATGTAATGCTATATATCATATGCACATACCCCATTTTGACACATTCCAGTGGGCCCTGCAAAAGTTCTTATTTAAAAAGATGAACGGCTCTGTGTACATATTACTCGTATTATTTATAAATGGAGTCATTTTCAAGAACAGGTTGGGGATTTGAAAAGTCTCCTTGTGACCTTTGTCCTTGTAAAAATATGTTGACCATTTAATTAAGCCAAGTACTTATCTATGGAGATTCGGCACTTGTCTCAATGGTAAGTGGCGGCAGTTCTCACCTTGCTATGTAGGTTCGAATCTAAGTACACCACCTGTTCTTACTTGTATGAACTTTCTTTTAATTTTTGTTGGCTTCTTTTTCATTTGAGTAGGTCTTCTTCCCCTTTGTGTGGACTCTCTCCTGAGTCGTGGCTTACCAAAAAAAAGTACTCGTCTATAAATTTTCTCTAGGACTGTTCTAGATGCCTAAGAGAAAAAAAGTAGGAAAAAAATAATTTTCTCCACCACTCATTCTCTCCAATCAACACCACCTTTTTTTTTGGTAAAAACACAAGGGAAGCAAATACCAGAGTGGTAGAGACCCATAAAACACATCTCTTTATTGCAAATTTCACAGTCACATATAAAAGAAAAGAATTAAAACAATAACTTCATAAATCAAGCTTACCTTTTTTTTTCATTTTCATTTTCTTTTTTTAAGACCTTCCTTTCGAAGAGAAGAGAAGAAAAAAAAAAACAAGAAAAGAAATGAAACGAAACGGAAAACCTTTTTCTTCATTCTTGTTAAGAATATCTGTGCTTCCTCCAGCAAATAAGCATGGTAACGCAACGCCTGATGATGTAGAACCTTGCCCACTGTTCCTTCACCAAATTCACATACTTTCTCCTGAAAAAACACCCCCCAATTAGCCTTTTTCTATTTTAGAAAACCAAATTGAACCCGAATGCTTTTTTTTATGTTCATCTCAAAACATTGATATTATTGCATTACTATAAGCAGTAATACTAATGAACTACTTGCATATTGATGTAGAAGAATTTTCAAGAGACAAATGGTTTCTTTCTATATATATATATATATTTTTTTTTTTTTGGGGGGGGGGGGGGGGGGGGGTTTGAAATTTCAATGCCCCTTAAACACTCAATTTTTAATTTTATGACGAAAATTATATAAATGTCATCAGAGTCGTTTGACTCTAGTGCATTTTTTTCTTACTATTTTGTCCTCGATCCCACGATATCATGGGAGTTTAAAAACCCCTGATATACATTTGGATCCCATGACTTCCGTAATATCATGGGATCTAAGGCAAAAAAGTAAATAGAAAAAAAAAAGTATATCAGAGTCCAACAATTTTGGTGACATTTAGAGACTTTTTAGATATGAAATTGAGAATTGAGTCTTTAAGGGGAATTGAATTGTCAAATTCCCCTTCTTTTTTTTAATATAGAGTGCATTTGTGGCAGATCTCCATGTCAAAACTCATTGACTAAAATTGGATGGGTGTAAAGGTTTCTTGATAAATCCATAGGCCTCTAAAACTATGGAGTGTGAACATTTGGGTGAAAACTATTCAAAGGAAGAACTATAGAGCTGAGATAGTAGGCATGAAAGGTTTTGATTGATCATAACTGTAGACCTTAAAAGCCAAGCTGATCGATCAATGCTTTCCATCTCTAAAAATGCTGCTTACTGATATTCCAAATAACATAATATCAGACATATAATCATCTACATCAAATCCTTATTTATAAGTTATTATATATATTCTACACTTGTTTACATGGGCATTCAGGTATGAACCCGGTTGGCAGGGGCAGAAAGAGGAGGGAAAACGAAGCGCTGTGAAATCTTGAAATACCCTCCTAAGTTATGGGGAATTTATTCTTCTTTACATATAGCCACGGGCGCACCTACATATATGGTCTTTGGAGTGGTCGCTCCCCCGCTGGGGCCTGCTTAACCCAAATGAAAATTTTGGGTTAACTTCTAAAATCCACAATAAATCGTGGGTCCGCCTCCAAAACCCATATAAAATTTTAGATTTTTGACCCAAAACCCAACAATCTAATTCAGTTTGCCAACCTAATTCGGTCTGCTCCCCTCAACTGAAAATTTGGGACCGCCACTAGGTCCCCTCTAAAACCACTCGTTTCTACAGTGGCCTCCCGAAGAAAAATTTCTGATTCCGCCCTCCACTTGGGCACCGACTTAGATCAAACTCACCCACCTGAAAGGGAGGACTGGACCCAATTATCAAAGGACCCTAAAAAGAGGTCCATGCCAGGATTCCTTGGGTTGGGTTCTTTGGGCACATCACATCTGGGATGGTCCACTTGCTAAAGCCAAGATTCAGCGTACTCTTTTAAAATACCGATAACAAAATTCCTTCCCACGATTTTCTTACTTTTTGATTAGTTTTTATGCCCTTGTCCTTTATCACGCATGGTCCTCCTTTCACGTAAAACTTACGTGAGCCATGACCACAGCACCATGCAGCATTAGCACCTCGCGCGCAACATAGCCATGCACGCAGCGTCCTGCTTCCGTGCGCTTTGCTGCATGGACCTACTCGGGCTGGAAGCCTGGATGGCGCACCTCTTATATCTATTAACTTAGGAAAAGGGGCCCCACGATTTACATAGTTGGCCTCTCACAAAAGTTGTTTAGATTTAAATTTATTGGACGGATCCAAAATTTTTGTTTGTGGGGTGCAAAGTTTATAAAATATATAATTTGGTTTTGAAGTCATACTAAAGATTTTCATTTGGATTTTAATGACGGATCTATGTTTTTTATTGAATTTTTTTAAATGCACATGGTTTAACGGGTGCGAGCATGCTTGTGCCTTGATTCTCCCCTAAATTTAATCATCAAGTGGGCCACAACCCATGGCAACGGATCTTTGTAGTTCACATTTATCTTTTTGAAGAATGATTATGGCCCATCAAGAGGAAAACAGTGGTGGTGATTTGCCATGATGCGTTCATGTGGGCCACCCCAAGATGAAAACCTTGAATTGAATTTCAGATCGAATGCCACGTTCATGTTTTTGATGTAATTGGTTGACCATCGATCTCGGTCATAAAAGAAGGAATATCCCATTGGTAGTGGCTGCAGAATATCTCAACGGCACTACGTTGTGCAGTTTACTGCCATCCACATTGAAAAGACGGTTAACAGACACAGGAAATTGGTGGTTCCGAATTAAATTGGCAAAGCTTTTAGGTGGTTAGAGCTCCTGCTCTAGAATGGTAGTTTTCACAAATGGAAATCAAAGAGACTGCTAACAAACAGCATTGCCAGGAAAATGGAAATTTTACAGGGATGGGAAATTTTAGTTTCATTTTCATCCTATTATCTTAAGTCTGATAGTTATAATTAATTACTTCCAAATCAATCATGGCATGAAACTTAAATCACAGCCTATACATGTGGGCTATCTTCCTACTCTCCACCAGAACCGTGCCCCCAACACACCCAAGATCCTCTTTGCGACCACTATCCTAAATAGCTCCACTGTGGGTGGAACGTGGAGATAGGGTGGCCATGGCCTTCGATAAGGGTGTATTTGTGTAACACTTTTTCTAAGGAAGAAAACAAGAAATATTACGATTTTTCGCAGGTCTCAGTTTTCATGTTTTGGTGCTTGCGTACATTTCCTAAAAGAAAAGGCTTTTTTTTTTTTTTTTTTTCCGTGAGTAAGTGCAAAAGCCTTTTTAGTGGAGGTGGGTGTTATCGGAAAGATAGATTGTTCTGTGGAAATGAAAATTTGAACACACCCTAATCTTTTGAAATTCTTTTATATATATAAAAAACCAGTAGCGCCCCTTAAAAACTTTTTTCTTTTAGATAGTGGACTGTCCAAATTAGAGAAATTATGGGTCCATCAATGGGCCTCATAACACCTTGACTGGCCTGCATCATCCCTACCTGATAAGTTTCCTTCATCTATAATATTACATATAATTATAATTAAACCGTTTTGATGAATTGATACAAGCCAGATTTTATCTTAAAATATATAAATGGAACAATAGCAGGCCCACTAGCTAGCTACTTTCCGCAAGAAAAAGGGAAACAAATGATTTATATCACAATAGATAAATGATGCCACAGCTACATCTAAAGCATTTAGCCCATTGTTTCTAGATTCAAATCTGATGATGCCAAAAATAGGGATTCGGACACCACCGGTCAAGTAATAAATGCAGTAATTAAAGAAGAGAGAGAAGGGATTATAGTGGTTCGGTCAAGGTGACCTACGTCCACTTCATAAAGGCAGAGATAGCCTGTGGTGTTTTACTTCCTCAATGATTATTACAAACTAGAGGAATACAAGCGTCGAAGTGAATAAAGAGAGATCCATCCTCTCCTAAGTGCTGGTGGAAGTCCTTGATTTATAGTCCTCCCCTAACAGATGGGGACGACTCTTCAGCAACGTTCGTCCTTGAAGCCCTCGAACTACCCTCGCGCTGTAGGAGGCAGGTGAGGAACTGCCATCGCACTGTACGAGGCTGGTGAGATAATTCTCCGCAGGACCTGGTAGGAGCGGGATTGCTTCCGGAGCAACGTGGCTGCCTTGACTTGGTCTCTTCGTGGATCTGGACCTGGGCTTCCCTGGTGGATTTGGATCTGGCTCATCATATTCTAGGCCACTTGGGCCTGACTCATCAAAATCTAATTAAATACATGTCTTAATCCTAGTGAAAAGAGGTCCCTTATGCTGCAAATTGCAAAATATATGATACATATGATCATTTCTCTATTCCTAGAAGTACTGGTGTCTGTTTATTTTACAAGAGATAATGCATACTCTTTAAACATTGGATAATATATATCCCTCTCATATAGTCATGATGTTCATTATCTTAGTTGGAAAAGCATGTTAATAATAGCTTGAATACGACATAACCGAAACTAAGTCATATGCCACCCATTGATAATACGATGATATTGATTGCTAATTTATAGATCTACCAAAATTCAACTTTATCAAATCTCCTTGGCCATCTGTTCTGAAGGCAATAAAATGGCCAGCCAAAGTAAAGACTTCTCTTATAACCTATAATATATATTAGAAGGCCATCAACATCACTAAAGAACGTGTAGATGTTTATCTTAAGACAAAGGTGGTAGTGGTTGTACTATATATAGGGTGGCTAACTCGATTGGTTGGGGTCAAATTTTTCTAGTCGTATTGGACCCATGTGATGGGTTGGTTGGGTCATACGGGTCCAAACTCGAACGTGAGTGAAGTCTGCAGGTCATGATTTGTTGTTTTGCCTTAATTAGTAGTGGTAAATAGGTCAAATTGAGATCTATATTTACAGGTTATAACTTTTCCTTTTTCTAACCCAACTGGCATAGGTGCAGGTTTGAATTTTGTTATCTACACCTAAATCATAAAAATCTGCAGGTCAAGTTATGTGGGTCGAATATCGGTCGAGCCAGGTTTTGCTACCCCAAGTCTAAACCATGTACTTCTCACTTACCCTATCTTTTAGCTGGCTAGATATAATGCACACCAATGAAAAGATGATCACTTGGTGACTTTGAGGGAGAATCCAGACTCATGATATAAATCTTAAAAACCACTGCTGCACCCAGTTTTCTCTTAACCCATTAATGCCGGATTACTAATGTGATAAACTGAAAACATGGTATAGATCAAAATTAAAAGAAAAACGATTCTGTTGCCATATTTCTCAATGTTAATTTATTCACCAAAGTTATTTATAAATTCTTCTTTTTTCTGTGCCATTTTTTTTTTAAAAAAAATTGCACTCCTTTTCAATTAAAAACTTTGAAAACTTGTAATGAAAGTCCCCATTAAGGACTCTGCATTATCATCATCCAAGACCAATGTCAAAGTAGAAAAAGAAGTTACATACAATTTCATGGTTATTGCTTTGTTGGTAAGAAATTATATAATATGCATGGGTGCAAGAGTTCAATATTTATCAAAGTAGGAAAAAAAAGTCACATACAATTTCATTTTTTATAATATTTTTCTTCTCCAATAATGTCTCAAGAAAAACTTCATATTTGAAACATCCACATATTTTAGACATGTTGCGTAGCATCCATAAACTTCAGCATTTCCCTTTTTAGATAAAAAAATGGTTGGAAATCAAATCCTCAAAAACTACTCACCATGTTTCCATAAAGGTTCTGGCAAACTCACATTTGTCAATCATAAAGGATTTGTCCTCTTTTATTTTAAGGATGTTCAAGTACTACCTCCCCATAGGATTTGAAAATCTCCATATTTATTATGCATAGATATCAATCTTTCTCAACTACAGGTTATTGAAATCCATCAATCTTGATGCAATTCGGCCCTTCCTTTTTAGGAAATGAGATTTTGTAAAATTTTTCATAAAGTTGTGGCATACTTACATTGTCCATCATAAATTACAAAGATTTGGGCTAGTAAAAAACCCTCTCTTTTAAGGATGTTCAAGTACTACCTACCCATAGAATTTGAAAATCTTCATGTTTATTATGCATGGATATCAATCTTTCTCAACTGCAGATTATCAATTTTGATGTAATTCAGACCTTTTTTTTTTTTGGAAATGCATGAGATTTTGCAAAGTCATGAAAAAAAATATATTTTGTCGTCCCCCTCTAAAACAGGTGTTGTACTAAATTATTTTTTTTTAAATTTCACACGAAATAACGGTGTTACATAAACATGCCCTGATGCGGGTGTGCCCGTCTATCGGAATTAAGTGCCCGAGGAAATTTAGCTGAGTACGCCAAATTCCAAAGGACTCAAACAATCTTCATACCGAGGACGCTGTGCTATCCACCGTATATTTAGTCCATACCATTGCAGAGCGAAGAAAGAGAAATGAGGGAAATCTCTCTTCTGCTTCAGAACCAAACACCATCACCACATTCGTTTACTCTCTTCTCTCCCTCTTTCTTCGCTTTTCTCCTCCATGGATTCCCTTCCCTTCCCAAATTTCCGCTTCTAACCCTAATTCTCTTCCTCCCATCACATATTCCCGATTTCAGAAACAGATATTGCAATCAGAAACCCTAGACCCCGTGCATATGGAGCTCCAATTCGTATATCCAAATCTAATTGTTTCACATAGTTAATCAGATTCGGACCCTGAAAGCTCGCCTCGATCTCACCGTCAAGCTTTTGGAATTGGATTCGTGTTAGTATGATGCCCCTTGCCTTGAATTAAGATCATCTGATTGTCTCCTGTCATTGAATGATCGTGTTTTAGTGCTATTGTTTTTTGTAATTTGTTTTTTGTTTGATGTAGATGATGATTCTGTTGCAAGTTACGATCTTTGGATTTGATTTATGTATAGATTTGGTTTGATGTGTCTGTTCGAGAGTGGGGTTCAGTTGTGTAGTGGGATTAGGGTTTCTTGTCACCTATGGTTGATGATTGACTTGGGGTACTTTTTGTTTGGGTTTTCTTGTTCTGATTATGATTATATGTTTTAGGTGGGAACAAAAGTGTTATGGCTATCAAATTTGACTAGAAAAGGTGTTCGAATGGTATCAGGGAAAACCTCGCTCCAGAGTCTTGATGATGCAGGCCCTAGGGTTGCTGCAGACACTATCAGGATGTATGCCAGGCTATCTTATAGTCTAATATAGCCATATAAAATCAAGTTTACCTCTGAGGAGGTCACCGCCTTCCTGACGGTACCTTCTCTGGTTCAGTGGATCAAAATCTATAGTACACCGGGCAAACCTTTAAGACTAAAGTTGATTCTTTAGATATATCAGGTCTAACCCTAATTCCATAGTTCAATGGGCGAACAACAGAAGAGCACTGGCTCGACAATTGAAACCGGGAGAAATCAAGTTTGGGATAGGGAGCAAGGATACAAATAGCTACGTAGCGGCCGCCACGCTACGGGCTGTGGCGGCCGACACGTAGCGGAGGGGGGTATAAAAACCCCCCTTTTGACGGGCTTAGGGTTTTTTAACCTCTTTTCAACCTTCTTCTTCACTTTAACCGCCTGTAACTTCCCTCTTGTGGTCCCAAGTTCTGGAAGCTCCATTTTTTCAAAATTTCTTGCCACTAAATCAAAACGCTCAACCATGGATGTAAATATCGGCCGCTACGTATCGTCAGGAGGCTTAGGATTCAATGTAATTTCTTAAGAAGGGATACAGGTTTTGAAGGCAGAAATTCGTTTTCGAATGAAGAATTTAATAAAAAAAAGAATTTCTTAAGAAGGGATACAGCTCGACCCCCGCTGGGGGATACCCCCGGACCCCCTTCGTGAAGCGCATGTTTTAAAGAAGTGGCTAATCATGAAGCATTGATCACTTCATAGTTCATTCATTTGATTGAATTTGAATCTTAAATGTTGAAGTATTGATATTTGATTGTTCAATATTCACTAATGAGTAATGACCTAACCTAACTCTTAAGTCTTATGCCTTTATTTCATTTTTTTTTTATGAGCTTTCCATTACTTTCTAAGTTAGTATGACTAAGAAACATGAATACATGTGAAAAAACTAATCATTACTATTATTTTCTATTTATACAGCGATACATGACTCATATATTGAGGGCACCGCTACGCCCCATTTTCTTACTTACTTTTGCAAAAGAACTACATATTCTTTCATTTTACAATTTTATGGATTTTCTGGAAAATTTTCAGATTTTTTGGGCGAGTTTTTCAAATCGCGCTGCTATGCTACGTATCGCCCGCTTCGTAGTGGTTTGGCGACGGGCCGCTACGCCCGCCGCTACCGCTGTTTTCATCCTTGATAGGGAGATCATTAGATGTTGGTACCGGTCAATCGGATGCTGATGAGCTTCCATTTGAGAGATCTGGAGATTGAAATGCCTTTGTAGCTTCCATCGGAAGGAGGATGAGTTTGCCCTACTGAGCTTTCCAGCAGAGGCATCAGATGCCACCCACCTCCCGAACTTGCTTCACGAGCTGGTGGTTCCATTCGCTGTTGTGGGAGTGAAAGAGATGGGTGTTCGTTTGCTGGAGTTAGCTGGCAAGTAGATGCAGGGATGTGATCGCCACTGCCCAAATGAAGCTGAAAACCGGGCCTGCCGTACACAAGATGGAGTCCCATTGGACATTGGCCCATCCTTTAAACATGTTGCTAGGGAGGCCATGGCTACATGATGTGGGGGCTGTCCCGTAGAGACGCACCTCAAAAGGGATATCCCAATTCTATTAATCAATAACTCTGAAAATTCATTTCTACGTTATGCCATATTAACAAGAAGAGAAAACTTGGAGACTGAGATTCCTAAACTTGGAAACTATCCCCATTACAATTCTTTAGCAAAAAATAGAAACTAATAACAATTAATTAGGAAAGTAAAAAATAATTTCTAAACTTTTTTCGGTGGTCCATTTATCCGTTCTGCTCTCCATTTATCCGTTCTGCATCACTTGAGCTGCCTCAAATGCACAAAAATTGATTGACAACTAACTCCACTAAAATATCCAATTTGCTCGTGTTTCGAGGTACATTAAAGAATCCCAAGTACAATGGGTGTTTCCGCCTCTTGTGATTCTCCAGTCAGCCTAATTGAATGCAAGTCCCACCTCTTCTGCTATTGCAGATATAGAAAGGAAATGGTTGACAAAATCATCATCATAAGGGAATGATTGAATATATACACCAAGGAGGGCTTGGATGGTCAGACCTGCAATTTTAGTACCCTCACCTTTTCAAAATGTCCCATATCAACTACACTATGTAGGTTGTGTGCATTATATTCTATTAGTAATATGTATCATCATCAAAGCCTTGTGTCAACTATATTGGGGTCAGCTTGCAAGCTACAAAAACATTACCAAACCTGAATGTATATTGGTCATAAATGGAGTGAGGCAAGTTGGGGCAACGGGCAACCAAACCTAAAATCTACAGAAACACTCCCAAGCCTGCCCTTAATAGGAGAGTGTATGGGCAGCTCACCCAAGTCAACACTAAACAAGCCAAACTGGCTTGCAAGCTACTCAAGTTTGGCTTGGTTTGATTATATCATGAGCAAAGCTCAAGTTAGCCCCGCTCTTATCAAGCTCCAGCCTGTCTTGTGTTGTTATATATGCATTATATATACTTTGTGCTTTTGATTACACTTCAGAAAATAATAATATTTTTTAGCAAAATAAGTTTAATATACAATATATTAAACTGAGGGAAATAAACAGTGTATTAACATGAGAAATAAACATTTTCCTAACAAAAATACCATATTGATATTGCTAATTACTTGATTTAACATGTACAGGCCCATCCTTTTGAAATCAAAACTATTATACAACACGCTACTCCTTGTAGCTGCATCCCTTGTTCATTGAACAGGCCATTTTCCTTCACTGATGGTTGCCTAAAGTGGTCAAAATATTGAATGGTGATTACATAAGCTGTGCTTAAGAAAAATTATATATGCAATTAGTGCATTGTATAAAATACATGAAGTTGAGTTGAGCTAAGCTTGTTATGCATAGTCAAGCAAGCTCAGGGTTGGGTAGGTTGGCTTGGCTCAGCTCGGTTAGTGTTCCAGCGAGGCTCAGTGATGCAGTACGGGCTACTATTCCACTACTGGTCCCACCCAACATAGTTTAGAGGATATTCAACGGTTCCCTTCAAATCATCATCATTATTGGAGGAAGACTCCACTTCTATATGCTTCTTGGGAGGCATTCCCCCCCTCCCCCCCCCCCCCCCCCCCCCCCCCCCCTCCTTTTTTTTTAATGCAAATTGAAAATTGCTGACTAACCTGATGTGTAGATCTGCTCACCACGATCACTCTGGCGAAAACGGATCTGAAATCGTACGGTAGATAAGCTGGATATCCCAAAAAGAAGTCTCAACCGTTGATCTTGTCAAAATTTGCTGCTTACTGAATTCTGCAGATGTAACTGGGCTTCTTGTTTGAATGGGTCAGGATAAAAAAAATCAACTTGAACTAGGCCTAGATGGACTGGGTCCAAATGCAGATAAGGCCCAATGGGCGGGCACGTGCAGGCTCCCTTCCAGCTGCTTCGTCCCTATTTATATTCCATTGTAGAGATGATAATCTGAGATTGGAATTAAGTAAAATTGGGATTTTTCCCTTGGAGAGGTTTTCCTCGTGTTAGAAATTTCTGCGGAGATAATTTGAAGTGTCCTTGACACGTGCTTCGGCATCTACGCAAGCCCTAACTCTAGGGCCTGCTTCACTCAGGCTGGGCAAAGCTTTTCACGTTTACACTCCTACCTAGGATTCACTAAGCTGTATATAAATGTGTATTCTGCTAGGGGGTGGGATTTGGGACTTGGGACAGGGGTTGGGGTTTGAGAGGCGTAATGGATGATGGATGAACTTACGACCCATTTGGATCACTATATTTTTCCATTTACAAATGTTTTGTTATGATATTTCCAGTATATTTCAATTTTTTTTTATAGATGTTTCTGGTGTTGACTGATTCTTTGTTGCTCTCATCTATTCAACGGGTAGAGTTTCTTGTTGGGGGGGAAGATGTAGAAAGGGTTCTTTGAATGAGAATGACTGTATGAGAGGTCAACCTGGGTATGCATTGAGTGTGCTGGTCCTTTCTCTTTGTTATTCTTTCTAATCAAATTGTTCCTACCATGGAATCAGAGAAGGAAAATTACTTTAAAAATGAAACCTGCAAGGGTAAAGACTAACGGGCCTAATCTGTGTTCTTACAGTGAAGCTGATGCACTTCCTTGTTTCAAGGGCTGAGCTTGTGACGACTGGCAGTGTACAACTAGTGATGCCTGTAACTCGCTTAGTTCCATTTTAAGTCATGATTTACTTGATGAAAATACTGAATGTGGAGCAGCTATGAGATCCCGTGCTGCGTCTGATTCTTTTGGAAGATGCTGAGATGCTCAAGAAGTTGCCTTAAAGCCCTAGTGCATTGATAATGACGAAAGATTCTTGTCAGGATAAGTTTTCCCCTAGTACTTCAGTAACTGCAGGTGCAGGATTTTCACAGAAGTCCGAATTATTAGATTCCCCTTCCTCAAAAGATGTCTATACTGGCGACAATTCACAAAATGTACTGCTTCCACACTCTCTTGCTCAAAGCAGCAACAAATTCTTTTCTAGAGGAGATTCCAAAGATTTGGAAGAAAATTCAAGTTCTCAAAACCAGGCAGAGCCTTTTGAGTGCTCCATTGAACTGGTGGCATCTTCATTGACGGAACCTGTGACAAATAATGGCGTCAATGGACAGAAATATCCTGCACTTAACTCTTGTATCCTTTCAAATAACAAAGTGAGTAATTTTCGAGCAAATTTTCTTCTGTAGTATTTGTGTTGGAAACTATAGTTGCCATGGACAGTGAGAACCTGCCAGCTTAGTCTGTAAATCATTCATATAGCAACCGAGAATTGATAAGTCTTATGCCTCATTCAATGTACTGATATGCAGGAAACTCCTTTACAATCTCAGACCGAGGAATCAGATATTATGGAGGATGATGTGAGTATTAATTCCTTTTCTTATAGTTTATTGGAGAAGTGCATTGTTTTTTTTTAGGATTTTGTTTTCAAGCCTTTGGACTGAAGCTGTAATCTCTAATTGGTTTTTGTCACCTTTTTATATCTGTAATTTGTTTATAGAGTTGTAATTAAGTTGGTAGAGTTTATTTTTTATGTCTCTTTTATAAAGATATGT
The DNA here is from genome assembly GCA_012931725.1 of Litsea cubeba. Taxonomy (NCBI): domain Eukaryota; kingdom Viridiplantae; phylum Streptophyta; class Magnoliopsida; order Laurales; family Lauraceae; genus Litsea; species Litsea cubeba. Next base: position 29,418,001 of record CM022946.1, read on the forward strand.
ATTTTATTTCACATTGCTGTAGACAGATGCACACATGCATATATGGGCAAGTGAAACATTTCCCTTTGAAAGACCCCAGCACCCACAGCTTGCTAGATGCAAGAATGGCACCATGGGTATTGAATACTCTTGATGGAAAGCCTTTATGTTTTATGTGATGCCTGACAAAACCAAATGGCGTTGTTAGTTCTGCCAGGTCTATCTTTTTAGCATCCTAGATCATTTATTTGTTGTGCAAATTTTGTATGTTTGCACCCTGCATCTCTTCAGTAGGACATCTTGACTGTGACTAGGGACCTGCAAAATAGACAGGCTCTCTTTAAGAAGAAAGGAAAAGAAGTCATACATGATGCTGCATTTTTTATTCTTGAAGTATTTTGGGTCATGATCCCATTATGATGGGTTCCAAGAATTAAGTTCTTAAGTCACTGAAAAGGTGGATTGCTCTGTACTATTTCTGACTTCCTGGCTAAACTGGTGAAATGATGCCATTAAATTTTAGTTAATCATTTTTTACTAGGTCTACTTCAAAAAACATTCTTTAGCTCTATATTAAGATGGTATGACTTGATAAAATCATCCTTTGCTTCTCTTTCTCCACATTCGTTTCTTCATTCTGTATGTACCATTTTTACAGTATACAAATGTCAGCAGTAATGTAGTAAACCGCGTTCTGCAAACAGGTAAAAGTCTGTGATATCTGTGGAGATGCAGGGCGGGAAGAGATGCTTGCTATTTGCAACAAATGCAGTGATGGTGCAGAGCACATGTAAACTCTATTTAATTTCATTTTAAAATTGAATTTTCTGCGTCATCTGGATTATAGATTTAAAGCAGAGATCTGTTTAGATCTGTTTTTCTCTATGTAGGAATGCAAATGTACTTGTATTTTACGTATTTATTTATTTCTCTCAGCTATTGCATGCGAATCATGCTTGATAAAGTTCCAGAAGGTGATTGGCTATGCGAAGAATGCCAGCTCAAGGAGGATGATGAAAAGCAGAAACTGGATAGAACTAAAATAATAACAGCAACTCCAAAAGAGACACCATCGAAGGAAAGCTTTGAAGGCATATTAAACTCTAAGCTTCTGCCCAAGTTGGACACCAAATCAGAAGAAGCGGAGCTTAGCAACGCTTCAAAAGTCAGTGCAAGTTCCCTTCTCTCTGTCAAGCGGAATGCAGACAATTTTGAAGATTCTTCTTCGAAGTCAAGAAAATTGGCTGTTGACACAAGTCCTGGGGCACCAAGGATTGGCAGCCCTGGCAGAAAGCCTGCACTGTCGAGAGAGAGTTCATTTAAGACTATTGATGTGGATAAAGTAAAAAAGGCCAATCTGGTACCTTCATCTGGAAGCCAATCTGCTAATAATTCAAAAGAAGTTACCCGTTCTCCTAGTACTTCTGGTCCTGATTCATCCAAAGTTCAAGCACAACTTCAGTTACCTCGTGGTAAAGTTCACAATACCATGACATTTTATTCAGAAGACATAAACAAATACAATGTAACTAATGAGTTAGGTTTGGCTCCTACGACCACATATTTTCTAGATTCTAGTGATCGGTACTGTGTTATTTTACAGGTCTTCTTTCAAGGTCAGCTACTTTCAACAATGCAAGCTCAAAACCAAAAGTCAAACAGCTACTAGAAGATGCTTTTCAAAAGCACAGGTCACCCAGAGAATCTTCTAGCAGTGCCACGAGAAAAGAGGGGTTGATTACCAAATCAATGTCTTTCAGAACACCAAACTCAGGCCGCTCTACTATGATAGAGTCAAAAGCTAAAATGCCATCTCCTAATGTCTCTCGTTTGGAGGACCCAAGAGTACTGAAGCAAGCAAAAGGACAAAATATAATTGAGAGGAAAAATTCTTTCAAAGTGGATCGGCATGTGGTAGGTTCATCGGCTGGTGGAACCAGTATGTCTCTTCCAAAAGCTAATCCAAAAAATGTGTTCCGTGGTGAAAACACATCATCAATTACCTCTGTGAAAAATTCCTATGATCCAAATACTAAACAACGCGATGGAAAACTCACCTCTTCCAACTCAATTTTATCTTCTGCGCATAAAGGATCAGAAGATGCCCTTGTTTCAGGTTGATTTTGTATCCTCTGCCAGATATTTGTGTCTTTCTATGCAAGTTACATTGCTATTTTAATCTTTTTTTTTTTAATGGGATGTTTATGTCTGTTCTGGTATATAGATGGATATGGCGAAATGAAGAAGCTGTCATCAGTTTTATCCAGTCGTGTTGGAGTTCCTATTTCCAAAGGCAAGCTTACTTCTGCAGAACGAAAGCCCTACCAAGTCGGCCCTAAGGAAGACACAACGAGTAGTTCTTGTGTCGCCAATGAATCGTGTGGCAATCTTGATGTAGTTCTGCACGATGGGTCACGTCAATCCCATGATTCCACAAATCAAGATGGTAAAGCAAAGGATTCTTCTGCTTTCAGATCATCCAAGCAAGTTACTTTGTCCACGGGTAAAAATATTCGCTGCCACAGATGTAATGAAGTGGGTCACATTGCACAATTTTGCACTGCTTCCAATCTTCGCTTAAAGGCTTCTGCTGTAAGAAGTTCAGGGGAGGTGAGTAACAAAAACAGTAAGTGGAAAGATGCGGTGGAGGCTATTTCAAGGACTAGACATAAAGACATTAGATTGCTCGTTCAATTTGATGATTTATCAATGTCAAGTACTGATTTGAGTGGTGAAGTAGTCCCTAAAGATCAATTGTCAAGTTCTTCAAGTTGTGTGAGGAACTTGTCTTCCCTACAAAGGACTTCCGATGGTCAGGAGGCCTTGAGGAGTGCAATGGCTGATGCTAGAACTACGGCCATCATCGATGATAAGCAGCATTCCATTCACTTAACAGAAACACCGTGTGCTTCCAGTGAAGTGAACTTAAATGCCATTTCTACCATTTCTGATGAGTTGAAGATGAAGCGAATGTCAAGTCAAGCTTCTTTAACTGCCTACCCTTTAAGAATTTCAGCTATTCCAGAGCATGATTACATTTGGCAGTATGTTCCTCTCTCCTTCTTAGGAGTTATCATTTACCTTTTGCTGGATATGCTAATAATTTTTTTGTGGAAGTGCCTGATAATACTGCACTTTACTATTGCAGAGGTGGTTTTGAGTTATGGAGAAGTGGAAGGCTTACTGACTACTTTTGTGGGATTCAAGCACACATATCAACTTGTGCATCACGAAGAGTTCTTGAAGTGGTAAAAAAGTTCCCTTCTAAATTCCGGTTGGAGGAAGTTCCTCGACTGAGCTCATGGCCAAAACAGTTTCAGGGCAAGGCCACTGAAGATAACATAGCTCTCTACTTTTTTGCTAAAGATCTTGAGAGGTTTGTTTGTTTGCATTTGCCATTTCTCTTGATTATATAAATGTGGACTTGCGAGCTGATACATCTATTTCATTTTGTTTTGCATATTCTGTGGCGCAGCTATGATAAGAATTACAAGAAGTTGTTGGATAATATGCTTAAAAATGATTTAGCTCTGAAAGGGGATGTCAATGGTATTGAGATTCTGATACTCCCATCAATCCAGCTACCTGAAAAGTCCGAGCGTAAGACTAATGTTATAGAACTATTTTGATATTTAACAAAATATTCTACATTGCATTGTTTGTTCTTCCATTAGTTGATCATGTCTGCCAATGTATGGACATCAAATGCTCTCCCTTGCTTTTCAAATCTAGTTACATTGTATGTTGGAAAAATACGTATCAATGAAAGATGTGATTGAATCATTGCAGGTTGGAACAGATTGTTTTTCCTCTGGGCTGTATTCATAGAGAGGAGAGTGAGTTGCTCAGAATCCCTATCTGGTTCTCAAAAGAGGCTTTGTAGGTCCAGTTTGGACTTGGAGTCCCCAGTCCAATCCCTTGTCATGGATGAGCACAACACATGCCAGAAAACTTGTTCTTATGGGCAAGAAGATAAGGAATTGTGTCCATATGACGGCTCACCTAAAGCACCTGAAGCAGTCAGCTCAACTACTGTGGATTTTCCATTTTTATCCTCCAAAAGAGGGGATGAGAATTGTTACAAGATTACTTCAGTTCACGATCAGAAGCCTATGAATTTTGATGAACATAATCACGTAGCAATTGATGGTGCACATTCATCTGAGAAACAGGCTTCGTTTTCTGTTCCTGAAATTCATTCATCAGCTACTGTTAGTCAGCTGACTAGTTTACATGATGGCTCTTCATTGTCAAGTATTTCAATGACCAATGAGCAGATATGCCCAGAAGTGAAAGGCGACAAAACATCCTTGGTAATGTGTACTACTTTCCATATATGTTGGATATTTAAGAGAAAAACTATCTTTAGTTTTGTTGGCAAGAGCCTGTAGCACTGTTGGAAGGTTCTCATTGTGGAAACTGCTCGGCGTTTGCATCACCTACAAAAAAAAAAAAAAAAAAGAAAAAAAAAACATATTTTTGTTTCTTGATTGTTTATGAAATTGTTGTTTCTTTCTGTTCTTAATCGTTATTGATGATTTTTATAAATTTGAGTTTATGATATTAGCTAGTGCTTTATACGTGAAAATAAGAACTATTGTAAATTCCCAGAATTTCATATGAAGTTGCCCATGATATTTAGGCCAAATCAAGTAGAAAACTGTACTACATTTCATTTTTTAACACCACGACATTTTTTTAATTTTTTCGTTAACTACTGTCAGTGTAGATGTTGAAAAGAATTAAGGAATCTATTAAGTAAAAAATCTGTCCCATTACAAGAGGCATGGGGCATATGAGAGTTACCTCCTATAGATGGTGACACATAAGTCCTAAGTTCCATGCTTCAGGTCATTTTTGTGTGAGCCTTTTTTTTTTTTTTTTTGAAGGAAATCTTTGGCGTAAGCCTCCTCTTTCTTTTTTGTTAAAATTGAGTGTCAGTTTTTGGTCGGCTTTTACCGTAGAAATGTTCAGATATGTAGTGGCTCCTCCTAAGCTTCTACTGTAGATGATTCATTGTTAAAGGATTGGATATTTTCCTATGAAACAGGTGTCTAATGATATGAGTTTGCAAGATCCTTCTCTTAAACTGACAAACCATTTTTTTTCTTTTCATAACCAGGTCAAGCACTAGCTGTTTCCTTGAAGTGCTCCCCTTGCATCTTTTTCCCACTATTGGTTTATTTATGTTGTTATTTGTTCCCATGGCTGGATAGCTCATCCCTTTTTCATTTTATGTCTACTATTTTTTTTTTCAATTAAAAAATCTCAGCTACTTGTCAAATTGTTTTGGAAGGGGGGAGATTTTCGCATCATGCATTTTGTAAAATGCATTGTAGAACACTGATGGCCCAGATTAGGGCATATGTATTTATGATCATAACAAAGAAACATTAGTGGTAGGCCCCACTACAGATTGGTCATTGGCAATGTAGCTCTGTAAATAAAATTTCAACAACAACAACAACAAATAAAAATGTTATTCTTTATAACAATATAATAAAATTGCCGACATTCATAATAAAATTCCAAAAAACAAAAAACAAAAGGAGGACTGAATGTAGTATTCATGATGGGAGTCTACCATGTTCCATTCACATTATGTGTGTCATATGTAGAGGAGAGGAGCATTCTCCCAAAATGCAGTGTCATTTTTCTTAATGTATCTTTGGTGCATCAGGTGAATTGCACCTTTTCTTTTATAGTACCTTTATGGCCTTTTCATCTGAGTCCTGACTAATTTGGTGCTCATTCTGCTTGTAGAAGGAAGTCTACAGAGATTCCAAAAACGAGAAGGATACCCAGCTTCAACCTTGTGTCGAACCAGCTGCTGTACAAAATGGTTTTAGTAAAGGCAAACTGGTAGTTTTGGACTCTGATTCTTCCAATTGCAGACAAGCAGGATTATCTTCAAGTGCAGCAGATGGCCGAGATACTTCATATATTTCTTCTAAGATGTTCCGAGGTGGTTCATCTTCTTTTGCTGAACAAGCAGGAGCTGGGGAGAGGTTGATGGATAATGTAACTTGCGTAGACGCAAAAAGAAGGAAGGAGCCAACAGAAAAGGATCGAAGCAGCTGGGAGTTGAGTCCTAGCATGAAGCTACCACAAAGTTTTCCACGGAGTATCTCAGAAACTTCTGGTGAAATGTCAAAGGAGAGTAGTAAGACAATGCTGTGGGAAGATGAGTCATGTTTTCATGTGGATAAAGAAAGCAGTTGCAAGAAAATGAAGAATTGCAATGATCTGAATTTTCAATCTAGTTCTCATGAACAGATTTTCAGGGATGGGTCTTCTAAGATGCTTGACCTTGACATTAAGGACCAGAAAGGCGCTTATGCCTATGATAACAACATTGACCTTGAATACTTGACAACTACTGAAAGATACTTGTTTCCGGTTGATACAGGTCACGTCAGGGATTTGAAATCAGGCAACTCCATACCATTGCAGGTACTCTCGTCAGATGAAGAAGACTTGCCTGAAACTGATGTGCCAAACCTTGAGCTTGCATTGTGGGGAGAAAAGAAGCTATCAAAGCGGGGAGTATCACCTCTGTTAGGTCAGGTAATGGCCGAGAAGAGTAACCAGAGCAAGCTTTTAGGTCCTGCAACAGATGGCACTAATGATGATGATTTGTCAGCTTCACTTTCGCTCTCCCTTTCCTTGCCTTTCTCCAAAAAGGAACAAACTGCAAAGTCTGTCACAAAAACAGAGCAGCTCTTGCCCAAGAGGCACCATGTCAACACATCGCTGCTGCTTTCCGGTGGATTTACAGAGACTTAAGTTGGATGACAGAAATGCCCCCTAATTTGTCACCTCATGGGTGTTCTAGATATTTGAGGATCAAACGTGGTTTTAAGTGATCATCTTCCATCTGTTCATAGCCATACAAGATCGAATTGTGTTATTTGTTACACTCCCTTGATCTCAAGGTGCAGAGTTGCGGCTGTTTGTATATAAGAGGAGCAAGACTCTTTGGCAGACGTGCAAGTCAAGAGAGACAATTCTGTCGTCTTAGATGTCCTACTCGGTGTATAAATATTCCAATTGTGTACCACTTTTTGTCAGAAATTAGGATGTCCATGGAATGATGCTTGTGACATTGGAAGTGGCTGAACTGCTCAGCAGGCCAAGGATCCACTTTCTCATGCGTAGTCTTAGATAAGAACCTATGATACATCAGAGCTTGCGGAAGGTTTCAATTTGCAAGTGTTGCGGCTGCTGCTGCTCTTGTGCTCTTCTATTAGCAAGTTACCTAGCTGTAGGCTAGTCGGTATAGCACAAAATTGGGAGATTTAATTCAGAGGAGTCGCATAGCTGATAATCTTGTTTTGTTGATTATTGGTAAGTGGGAACTGTAGTTGCTTATTGAATGCATTGAAGTTCAAATGCGTGGTGCTCTACTTCACAACGTTGTCTAAATCTGGTCCCAGGTACTCTGAGATTGTGACACTAGTTAGACATGTGAGAAAGATCTACTACTAAGTTTGTACAGAAGAAGCTTTTGATTGCAATGAATTCGCAGAGGTGATGCAAACTTGCTTGCCTTGATTTAAATACTGTTTACACTACTAGTGTTCTAAAAATCGGGTGAGATCGGTTGGTCCAATATGTTGAACCAGAACAATCACTATCATTGGAAGTCCATTCAGTTGGAAATTGCCTTTGAACCACTCTAGTTTTTATTTCTTTTCATATTGCCAGCCCCCATTCTGGATTTCACCTCACATTCCAGCTCAGTTCACACGTGCTCACCCAACGTGTATAAAGATAGAATCCTTATCAGGTAATGAGGGTAGGTTTTGGGGATTCTGATGCTGAAATCTCATCCATCAGTGTGGCCTAGCATTGAAATCCAAACCATTCAAAGTCCTTGCCGCTGTGTATTGAAATCGATCAAATTTAAATCTGGTAGGAGTTAGGTCTAGATTGATCACGATGATATGTTTGCGCATACATAATCAATTTTAACAGAGCCCAACTCATGAGCAGTGAAGGCTTTCCAAATGAATGTTTGTCATTCCCTTTTACTTGACGACAATGGTAGAACAAGCATTTCAACAAGGTCTGTTACACGTGATATTTCTGTATTAGACTACTTGATTTCATACATTTTCACATATTGTACTACAATCCCACAGTTTACTTCTTGATTGAGGGCCGCCTTTGTTTAATGCACTTGAGTTCCTAGAAATTCAAAGGCTTTATTTCTATTATATGTGATTAAAACCAATGAGTGAAAGGTCAATACCTAGAAATGAACACCAAAAAACCTCCCCCTCAGTGGATATTGAATGAAAGATGACAATAAATAACAGACATCACCCTAGTAATTTAAATTCAAGGAAAGTAAAGGTGTCATCTATATTGTCACTTCATTTCCTTCACTCCTCACTTTTTTAATAATATCTAGTGTGAGTTTGTTTGACCATGAATTCCTATACATTCTATGTAAACAAATAGACACTAAATAAATTTGGAAGCACTGAGTCACTAAAAGAGGTCCTCGACCCTCAATTAGTTGATGGATTCAAAAGTGGGGGACCTTCTACGTGGAAGCTAATGTTCCTCCTGATAGGGACCAACTGTCATTCTTGTTAGTTGTTAGTAAAATAACATACTTGTATACAGAAAGATGGGATGAAAGATCAAATGAGAGATTTGGGTCGTTGGACGTTCCTTCTTTTCTTTTGACTGAGAATATATCATTAGACAGAAAGGAGAGAGAATATAAAGAGATTCCAAGGCTTTTTTAAAGTGTGGTTCCACTTTTCCATGTTGTCCAAATTTTAGCTTCTAGTAATAAATAGTGAAAAAAATATATCAAATGGGGTGGTGGCGCAGTTGGCTAGCGCGTAGGTCTCATAGCTCTGAGTTATCCTGAGGTCGAGAGTTCGAGCCTCTCTCACCCCAGATTTTCCTTTTTTTGGCCTAAGGGGTGTGCCCGTGTGTGTGGGTTGATCCAGTCAGCCCAATTTTCGCTTCCACTATAGTCGGCTTCTAAGTTCTAAGCATGAACAGATGGGCCAACCCGGCAAAGGACATCCACCACAAACATAGGCTATCATGGGCTTGGCCAGGGCATAAAAAAGAAATCTGAATTTTCAGTAGGTTGTAATGTAACAAATAAATACCATATGTCACAATCTGGCCCCAGTGGACTTGTTTAAGCAATGGACAAGTTGTGTGCTGGGTTAAATCTCAACCCATTTTTAAGACCATCCACAGGATACTATTCCTGAGCATTGATCTAATTGTTAATTTGGGTATTATGGAGAACCGTTTCATTTACAATATATATAAAAAGTTTTGAAAGGATTTGCAACAAGTTCATTTCAAGTCGTTGTAGTATAGTGGTGAGTATTCCCGCCTGTCACGCGGGTGACCCGGGTTCGATCCCCGGCAACGGCGTTTTTTTTTTTTTTTTCTTTTTTGTACTCTTGCTTTTGTCAGGTTCAGTCACATGTGACCCCAAGGCCAACCTAACACAAACACGGCCTAAACAAACAGGTGCAGAGCTTTTAATAAGTGTTGCGGCCAAGATGGACTTTGGTATCAAATATTTTAAACCTGTTTGTTGTTGTAAGGCTAGTTTAGGGTAGGAATGATATGAGTAGGGTCCGGGATGATGTCTTATTCACCCACCCACAGCCCACAGCATATTTAATAACATGGCCCTGAGCCCACCACAACAATAGTATGGGTCTTCTTTGACAACTAGTCTAGCCAGGCTCATAGTTTTGGCCTAGAACATTACAGAGTGAAAATTTCAGATACATTATGTAATTCAGTGAAAGAAAAATCCCGGATACTGGATACCAATTGATGATACAAGTCTAACCCTTCTTTTATAAAATAGAGTATTTTCTACATCTATCACCAGTTTCATTGTTGGTCATATCAATTTTTCCCCCTTCAGAATCTTACCTTACATGATTTAGTTAGGCAACGAAGTAAATAGATATTATATGGTAGTATATTAAAAGGCCACTAAATCAAGAGCTAGGATGATTAAATTGGGACAATTGTTGGTCTACCTCTGATCTAGATGGAGACAATCAAGGCTGCGATGATTAAATTGGGACAATTTCTGCTCTCTCTCTCTCTCTCTCTCTCTCTCTCTCACACACACACACACACACACAATAAAAGATCCTCTATAATGGGCGTTTGATGTGCATCATTTTTGGAAGTTACATGATAATTGCAATATTTCATGAGGGTATATATTATACATGCATGTGTTACAGAGTCACATACTTCCTTAAATGCATAAATCTAGAGACACGCTCACTCAAATACACACATAAGAATTATTGGATAATCCATGGTTCTGAAATCCAGGCAGAAAATGTTCAGTTCAGAACATGCTATGTAATAAAGGATGTGAAAAGGACATATTTTTTTATTTTATTGAGCAAATTAAGCCTTTATATGACCAGCGAAGAAATTGTGTAGAACTGATTACATATGACACAAGGACGCAGATACTCGCAGGGACGATAAAAAAAGGTTTATAATTTATAAGCCAACCTTCACAAGAGGATATTTTTTTACAATCAAAAGCTAGGGGATTGACAAGGGATTTTAATCATCGTATGAGGCATGATAATCTGTGGTGCAGCCTGGTGCATCTGGATCTTCAGCTCCACAGCAGTCATAAAATTTTGCAGCATAGGGGGGGTCATCAGGGCCAAGTTCGTAGTACCTTCAATAACATCCACACTGGTTAGTTAAAACGCTATTTAAAGAAAAGAACAGGAAATGAAAAAAATTGATAATCCATGGACCCTCATAGATTGAAAGTCATGACCCTTCCCATAGATTTCGTGGGTTCAGTCACGAATCTAAAAGACAGCTACTCATTTAAAACAATAAGGCACCAAGTTAAAACCAACAGCAGTAAGAAAGCAACTCTAATGACAAAACACTCATGCAGAACATTTATCCTTCAACTAAGCAATCCTCATTGTGTTTTTCTTTCCATCTTTTTTCCAGTATTGCTTACTTTGTAATAAATTTGTATAGTACAGTAGTACACTGTTATCTGTCACTACTGAGCAGAGTCTATTCAATAACTAAGAAGATTTTATCATATCCTATTATTAGTAAAGTAAACGGAAAAAACACAAAATAAGCAGCACTTCATATATGCAATTAAAATGCAAAACTATCACCTGCGCTTGCCATGGGATGCGCAATGAGTCGAGGGCAGTTTTCCTTACAGCTTACGAAAATATAGAACTTGGTGGAATGATAACTTGTCCTCTGAAAGATCTGCTATGCTTCTACTTGCTACCAGAACCATTATAGATACTTGACAGCATATATGGGTCCCACGGGCATCATCACAGCTTTTCTCAAACACAGGCTTTAGTAACTACTAACTACAGGAGGATGAGTAAGAGATCTCCCAGGTAGATAATTACTACACCATTAAGGACTAGATACACTGGAGATATAGAATATATTCCGTCACAGTAGCATCTATTCCTCAAGCAAACGACATTTCTAATCAAGTAGCCGAAAGCGATTACATCCAGTTCTGAATTGTAATGTTATTTAGAGTTCAGCAGTCAGGACCACAATGTAGTTTGATATATTCCAACCCCAAAGGTACCTGTCTTGTATACAGTCCTATCAGTATCTTAAGTTTCTTGAATCAACTATTATTCTCTTTCATCTTCCAACATGCTGGGTAATTCTATCGGCAATTGATTGTACAATCTCTCGAGAGTTGACTAGGTGTACTCAAACCTATCTATCATCTCTCTTTTAAAGGTTCCTTGCAATTATACAATTTTAAAATGTGTCTCGATGATAAAAAAAAATGTCTCTCTCCAAAGAGATGGTGGTGGAGATTTTGGAAAAAGAGAGGCGTTTTGTAAAGAAGGGTGATAACTGTTAAATGATAATGTTTCAAGAGATGGATGAAAACAGGGGCTCATAATGTTCAAGGGGGTCAAGAGGGAAGCTGGGTGACAAAAAACCGAAAGGTAAGGGAAGTACAAGGGGAGTGAGGTACATCCATTGGTTCCTATCCTAAAGATGTGAAATTATGAGTAATTTTTACACCAAAGGAAGTGAACACAGCTCTTGTGTATGCTTCGGTAGCTTGCCTGCTGAGTAAATAGGAGAAGGGTTGAATGTGTGTGCAAAGTAGAGCGTACACCTGCAGTTGTGCCTAAGAAATGTCCTACACCAAGCAACCCACCTATAAACAGCTCTCCTTCATGGTAAGGGGCCACTCAAATGTTGCAAAAACCACACCCCCATGCCTCTGTCTCTCTAGACATTTTGGCAGCTAAGGGGCTGGGGGTGCGATCCATCTAGCTGCTAATAGGAAACACCCAAACCAAACACTTCTACTGCTCCGAAAAGTAGATTAGATTCTATCCCATCTGTAGTGACATCAGCACTTTGCAATAAGACTTGAATGACAAGGACTTCGCCAATCCGGCGCATTGCAATTACAAAATCTAAATGAATCAAACTACATGGATTACAATCTGATAAAAAATAAAAAATAAAAAAACAGCTTTCATATAGGATTTCACTGAGTTCTGAGTGTAGTGCAGGCATTAGGGTAACTCAATTTTCTTTATTTTGTTATCATTCGCATTCTAATCATTTAGTTGTAATGCAGTACCACAAATCTGATCTTTTGTAACATCTCTCTTAAAGCCAATATTATATAATAATTCGGAGACGATAACAAGCAGGAGACTAAAAGGTGACAATTGGATCAAAACACAACCACTTTAGTTGCAACTAGCGTCTTATCATCCAGATTTTAATGATGTCCAGTGTTGCATTGAAGCCATATTTGCCATGCAACTAAAAGGTGAGATCAGCATGTGAAGAAAATAACTTCTACCAAAAGATAAGAATGACACTGGTAAAGAGTAGAAACGATCCACTGAAAAAGTCAACCCACAAATTTTACTCGTTTCCATCAAAACTTCTCATTCTGTAACCTGTGCATAATCATTTCTCACATGCATAGCTGATTTCAGTGGGTTTGACAGGCACATAATGTACCCCTTCACTCCAAGTCCAACACCATCTCACAAACCAGAGCCGATGTTTAGAGAAAAATTCTTATGCTGCGATGGACATGGTTCTGACTGCAGCTAAAACCAGACCTAACCTGCTTGGGGTTCACCTTGTAAGATCCAATTTGCTCGGATCACATGCCTGCCTATATATAGGCTCTTGATCCAAACTTCACAAACAAGTGACATACACCATCAGATTAATCTTATCAATACATGATCAATCTAATAGTGTGTAAAATTCTAATTGAAGTTTGGGCTAGTTCCAATTAAGAGTGATCTTTGTGTAGTTAAATCAGATTTGTTAGTTTCCATCCTTATCCGATCATTTCTCCCACTCTAGCTGCATTGTTCCCAAAAAGAGTAATTAGGGTAAAAACCTGAAAGGAAACTTTAAAAAAAAAAAAAAAAAAAAAAAAACCCAGATGTCAATTTTCTAAAACTTTCATTAGATTAAAGATATTCATATTTCAGTCTTTACATCCAATCATCCTCTTCCCTTTTCCTCCATCCTAAAAGAAGTGCTGGGGATTTGAAAAGCATGAATAATACAGAGAAGAAGCAACAGTCAACATGAGATCCTGTTGATTTCATGCATCTCTAATCTGACAACATTTACTATACAAGATGGGGAAGAAATGGTAACCCAGATACCACTTTTTCTTAAAGACTCATCAGATTAAAGGAATTCACAATTTTACAAGCAGTCATCCTCTCCTATAATTTTCCTTTCCAGAAACAATGCTGAGAATTAAACAAAGGGTTCTTCCATTGGTACAAAAGCATGAATAACACGACGAAGAAACAACAATCAACATGGGGTCCTATTTGCTTTCATGCATCTCTAATTTGAAAGCATTTTCTATACGAGATGGGATAAAAATTGATCGGGATCATACAAAGATAACATGAGAGAGAGAGAGAGAGTGTGTGTGTGTGATTGAATTGAAATGGGGTACCTCTTTTGATCGTCGTGTCTTCGAGAAACGAAGAAAGAAGGATGGAATCTGCAAGAAGAAGGGGTGTTAGATGAAACATCGTACGTTCCCTTGCAACGCTTGCAGATCTTTTGCTCGACCCTCTTTTTCTTTTCCTTGTCTGCATCTCCTTGTCTTTCTTCTTCCATCTTCTCTTCTGCACTTTCTTCTTCTATCTTCTCTTTATCCTTCTTTATTCATCTTCATGTATTGATGTCATGGTTAAAACTCAGAAATGTTTGGGTTGGATCGGAGTTGTTTTTCTGTCTTTTCTGTCTCTGTGTCGTCGTTCGCTCTCCAATCAGAAATCCCTTTCTTCCTTTCGTCTACTGTATGTATGGGCTTTTGTTGTGAATCAGGGTTTTTATTTTTAGATTCACTTTCTCTGCCCTAGCTGCCTCAAATGAAGTAAAGAAGATGAAATGAATTGTAAGAAGCTGAAAGATAAGCAAAAAAATCTATGAGTTTAGTTTCGCCAATGTCAAGTGTGTAAATCCTTTTTTTTTTTTTTTTTTTTTGTGTTTTGTGGGTGGGGGAACGCCCCCTCAGAATACATGATAATAGGAAGTTCCTTGTTAGGTCTGTATGATCATATGGCAATGTCTGTAATTCTTAATTGAAAATATGAGCAATTTATGTCCTTCCAAGGTAAGAAACAAATGGGTCCTTTTTTATATTTTTTATAACAAGGATTTTCTCGTGGTTATTCTCGGGGGCAACACACGAAACCTATACACTCAACACCCGGGCGGACCAAGGAAATTCTCCTTGTAGGGCTCTTGTAAAAAAATAGGGCTTTTAACATATTAGTCATCCTTAAATCTTGTTTTTTTAATTTTATGATTAAAATTCAAATAATGTACACTGGTCAACAATTTTTTTTTTTTAACTTTCTTATACTATATCACATGATATCATGAGATTTATCAGTTTCTGTATCATATACTTTCTCTACAAACCGGCAAGCGAATTCTTTTTTTTTTACAAAATATACGAAAAATGACAGTTTGTGAAAAGTAAATGCACATCTGACCACCATTTCTCGAGTTCTACCATTTAAAAAAAAATTCCTAAGATGCTGCATAAAATCCACGACATCATGGGAAAATCTTATGATATCATGGGATTTATCAGTTTCTATCACTGTTTCCACGATATCATGGGATCTGGGGTAAAAAGGTTTTAAAAAAATATTGACGAAAGTCAAGCGACCATGGTTGGGTGAATTTGGATCCTATGTGAGTTAGAAAGAGTTGATCATAAGCCTGTTTGGATGTAAAACTGAAAATTTTCATGTGAGACAGCCATGGTTCCATTTGTTTATTTGTTTATTTATTTTTATGCGAGTCAAAATTTAGTGTAATGGTTTTTCCAATATATGCTCGAGGATATCTGACCTTTGAAGTGCCCCCTTTTTAGTTTTTTAGGGAGTTTCTTTTTTGATAAAAAAAAAAATGGTAGCTCAGTAAGAAGCAGAACTCTTCAAGGGTCTTGTAAGACAAGGGAAGAATCTGTTTATGATCATTTTTTCATGGAGAAGTAATAATGGTTTGTGATCCTTTTTCTTTCAAGGCATTTATTGATGAGTCCATGGTAACTGTAGGTGCAGAAAATAATGACCCACAATAAGGAGGTGCCTCAGAGGACTTATCCGATGATGATGATGACTGGGAATGTCTGGGTGCCGTCCGAAAGCCTGAAAGAGAATAGCAAACGATCAAAGGACCCTGGCCTGGGCGGCGCAAGGCTCTCCGATGCCAAAGTCAGTGAGAGGACTGAAACAATGGAAGGAGAGGAAGAAGAGAGACAGAGTAACGGCTCTGTGTCTGAAATTGTGCGTACCTTGGTTTGAGCCTCTATTTATAGAGTTTGGGACGTATCTTTGGGAGATATCGTGGTGGGGTCTCATGATTCGACTGGGAAGCCATGATCAGCCCACGTTGCCATAAATGCGGTCCAATCCAGCCCACGTCGCATTTAATGCGCGTCTTGTTGGGCCAGATCGTGTTGGACGCCTTTGGCGGTAGGGGATCGTGGGATCTGCCCTCGGGCCTTGCCCTGATGTGGCCTCAGCCGCTGGATGTCGTGTCTGTCCCACTAGCTCGTGCCCCTATCCCTCCACGTGCCTGGTGACGTGGGGGATGAGGGGCGTGAGTGGACTCTGGCTTCAGCTTCTATCCCGGCTCCTTGAGCCGAGGTGAAGCTTTCTGCCGAGATGGCGTCCGGGGTGGCCCAGACGAGGTGGAGCTCCCTGCCGAGATGGCGCCCAGAGTGGGCCAGTTCGGCGCTAGTGGCCCTGAGCGGCCTGACTTCGGCCGGACCTCCTGCCCTAGTGGCCGGGGTGAGCTTGGTGCTACGTGGATAGCACGCGGATGGCACGTGAGAGTACTTAGTCTCATCTGATGGCTGTGATTAGAGTAATCCTGTGGTTCCGGAAATCTCCCCACACAATTGCCTGATGGACCGCGCTCCTGCTCGGTTCCTACCGAGGTCGGCGGACGTGGGAGTCCGTCGGGTCCGACCCTTTCGTAACCGGGGGGCAGGGGCGTGCATCAACATTTCTTTTTTTTGTGGGTGTGCCAGATTTTCTATTTTTACTTGGAATTACAAGTGGTGATCCGGAGATCAACCTTCGCAAGTAAAAAGGAAATCAACTTCTTTCAAGTTTTCCATTGCACATATATTTAAGAAAAGAGACATTTTCTTGATTTGCCGTGAAAGGCGATTTTTTGGCATTTATAGCCGATTTTGGCGTTTATAGCCGATTTTTGGCGTTTATAGCCGATTTTGGCATTTATAGCCGATTTACAATTCTTATCAATAATGAAAGACAAGAGTTGTGATTTTTGTCTCTTTTGAAAAAATACAAACTACAATGAAAAGCAAGAAAAGGAGGATCTAACTTCTCAGGAGATTGTGGGGGACTCGTTTAGATTGACGGTCGCAAGCCATATGTGGGCTTCGCCATCATCCATGCAGATGAGAACAGAGGATGCTATTTGATTCGCTTGGCTTGGCTATAACCTCGGGTTTTTAGAAGACAAAGACCAAAGGAAGGTCCTATGTCCAATAAAAAACCGAGTAGACGGGCTGAAAAAGCCATATCTAAGCCATTGGAGGCAGGAGGAGAAGGCAAGGACCTTGGGGGGGGGGTACCCCCCCAAGGGACTTTTGTCACCTTGTTGCGGTGGCCGGTGTAGAACTTCCGCAGAGTTTTCTCTCTTTTTCTTTTCTCTGGATTTCTGACTGCTGTCTGATGTTTGTTGTGTCTTTTTTCCGATATTTCTGATATCCTTTCTTCTTGGAGAGCCCTCCTATTTATAGGCTTTTAGGTAGCCTTTTAGGTGGGTTTATGGGCTTTTAATGTCATTAAGCCGCATAATGGGAGGAGTTACAAAATTGAATTGTTTATTTTGTAACTCCTTTTTCTTGGCTTCTGATTGGCCGGAGGAGATTGAGGGCATTTAATCGCCTTTAATCGCCATGATGGGAGGAGTTTCATGGGTTAAATGCCATGAATTTCTTGACTTGTAACTCCCGAATGCTTGCTTCTGATTGGGCCGTCCAAAGAAATGGATTAATGACTGTAATAAAGCTAGTCAATTAATCGCATTAAGTGGTCGCCGAGCAGCTGAAGAGTCGCGGGCCGTGCCACGTCTTTTGAGATTCTTCTGTTGATGATCATCGATGGATCTTCATGTAGATCGACATCAGATGACCATGTAATTTCAGGTGCTTGTTGCCAACAGCGGGTCGGTGCCATCTGTCCTGTCGATTTCTCGATCGGTCGGGTGGAAAGCACACTTTTTTTGGTTGACCGGGTGGCGATCAATACTGTCTTCGATACTCTTGATGATTTACCCGTGTTTTGGACGGATATCAGAGGACTTGGTGTCCCAAAAGCATGAATTTTGGAAAGTACCAGAGGCTGGGCTTCTCGAATCGCGAAAAAAACGGCGAAAACCGGGGTTTCCGGGGCTTTCCCGGCGACCCCGGGGTCCATGGTCGCCGGCGACCCTGGCCCAGGGTCGCAGGGGTCTGCGACCCTGGGGGGGTTTTCCCCTTTTTTGGTCCCGTTTTGCGTCCGTTTTTGCTCTTTTTTTATTCTTTTTCCTTCTGTACTTTTCTTTGACATTTTGATCATTTATTGGCCTGATTTCTTTGTAGGAAACCTGATGAGAATCCTTGCATTTTATTTTGCAAAGTTTCCAATTTCCTGAGAAAGCCGAAGACTTTGTCGCGCAGAGTTGCCGATTTCCCGTCAGAAGCTGAAACTGGGTCAAACGATGTCGGAATGACCTGAAATTTGGTGTGAAGCCTCTTGAGCAATAAATAAGACCAACCATAGGCTCTTGTTTGAGTTTCGAAGCCGTTTGGGGTCCTATCACCTGCAGACTTGCTTTTTATCGCGATGAAGATGTCGCGGTTTGATGTGCGGTCAACCGATGTCCGATTGACTTGAAATTTGACAGGGAACCTATTGGAGTCATTTTAAGATGATCCATAGGTTCTGTCTTGGAAATCATGGTCCCGGAGAGCTTTACCGCCGAGAGGCTTGATTTGGCTGTCGGAGAAGCGAAGTTAGGCCAAATGATCTTGAAATGGCTTGAAACTTCTTGTGTACTCCTCTTTTGGCTGTCTGGAAGAATCTTGCAGTTTTTGTTTGATTCTGACAAGATTTTATTTTTGGAAGCAGCATTGCCTATTTATGGCAGGTTGCGACTTCATGTAGCTCTTTGGATCTTGGAAAGGCAAAGTGACATTTTTGGTGTCAACAAATGCCCCCTCGAGGTACAGCGGCGAGTTGCTTAACTTTTGTAGTCGATGTGCCTCGAAGAGATTTTTTGAAGGAGAGCCTGTGACTTGACCAAGAGTCTTTGAGCAATCTTTCTTTTTGGTATTTGTAGCCTTTTGAGCTTCCAGGGGAATTTTATGGTAGTGAAAGGGATCACGTACCATCTCGAGGCAAAGTTTTGAAGATGACATCAGGGATGTGGATTTGGGTTTTGACCTTGTGACCTAACAGGCTATATATGGCAGGTTAGGGGGTCGGGTTTGGTTTTGATCGTGTGACCCAACAAGCTGTATGTGGAATGTTGGGGGATCAATTTTGGTTTTGATCTTGTGACCTAACAGGCTGTATGTGGCAAGTTAGGGGATCAGGTTTTGGTTTTTGGTTTTGGTCTTGTGACCTAACAGGCTGTATGTGGCAAGTTAGGGGACCAGGATTTGGTTTGATTTTTGTGGAATGTCAATTTCAAGAATTTTGCTCAATTTGGTAAATGAGGCTGGATGGTTTGATTTTTGGAAGCTCATGGGGCTTGGAATTTTCTTTTGTATGGTCGAATCAACTCAAAAGAGGCATGGAACCATTTTTGTATGCTCTTGGTAAGAGGGATTTCTCTTTGACTAAAAGCCCAAAAATTTTCTTTTTTTTTTTTTTTTTTTTTTTTTTTGTGCCTAGGTGGTCAAACCTGGCTCATATGGGCTAACCCATGGGACCTTAAGCTTTTGAAATGGCTTAGATCTCATATGGTGTCATTTTTGTAAAGAATATCCAAAAATATCTCATTTGGATAGAGAATATCTAAGAATATCTTTACTTGGAGAGAATCTCTCATGATCCCTTTATTTTTGGGATAGAATATCTCAAGATATCTTTCTTTTGGGAAAGAATCCGTCATAGATTGATTTTTGGGAGAAAATCTCTCAAGATCCCTTTATTTTGGGATAGGATATCTCAAGATATCTTTCTTTTGGGAAAGAATCCGTCATAGATTGATTTTAGGAGAAAATCTCTCAAGATATCTTTCTTTTGGAAAGAATCTTTCTAATTTCTTTCTTTTGGTAAGGTTACTAATTAGTAACACTTACCTCTTTCTTCTTTCCTTCTTTGGTTTGCTCTCCTCTATAAAAGCAAGGAGAAGGTTGGATCTCTTGCTCTTACTACTTTCTTTTGCAATAATCTCAAGAGGGCTTCAAGACCAAGAGCTTTTCTTCTTCAAGATCTTCAAGAGTTTTCTTCTTCTTCTCCATCAATGGCTTCAAGTAAGTTCTCCTTTTTTTTTTTTTCAAGAAAACTTCATTTGTAGGAAAAAAAGTTCTTTCTCTTTTTTGTTTCTTTCTTTTTCTTTTCTTCTTTTCTTTTTTTCTTTTCCACGTGTTTTCCCCTTTTTTTTTTTACACGTGTTTTTTTTTTTTTTGCTTTCTTTTTTTTTTTTTTTTTCATGTTTGTTTTTTTTTTGTGTGGGCCGTACGGACAGATCCGTACGGATCTGGCCGTACGGCCACGTGGCCTGTGGGCCACGGCCTGTGGGCCAGCCCCTAAAAAATTTTTCTTTCTTTTTTTTTTTTTTCCCTCCCCCTTTTTTTTTTGAGAGAGTTTGGTTTCTTTTTTGTTTTCTTTCTCCTCCCTTTTTTTTTTTAGAGAAAGTTTCTTTTCTTTCCTTTTTTTTTCTCATCATGATAATGCCTTTTTTTTTTCGCAAATCTAGATGTTCATGCATGCCTTTAATTTGTAAATTAAATTTGTAGCATGATGTGATTGCATACCTGAAAGTGTTTGCAAATTTGGGAGCTTGGAGCTCGCAGTGATGTTGAGCCCTTCCTGATTTTGCGGAGACTTTTAGGTTTCGAAAGTTTGGAGTTTCGGAGCTCGCAGCGATGTTGAGCCCATCTTCAAGCTTTCTATTTCTTTCGGGATAGTTCCTTTTCTTCGGAATTGCCCCGTCATCATGTCAAAATTTCGCCAGATTTTTTTTTTAGCGAGATTCTGTCATTTTGATGTTTGATCTTTTTCTTTTCCATCCTTTTCAGGTGGTTCCTCCAGAGCGAACAAGGGTAAAGAGCCTGCTACAAGCGTACCTCGTCGATCTTCTAGATCTTCTAATCCGGCCGTTCAGCAGGCTTTTGAGAAGGTCCAGTATGTTGAAAGAAACCTGGAAGAGTGCGACTCCCTCAACAGAGATGAGATGAGGCAGCGACTGATCACTCTCAAGGGAGAGGAATTCTATAAGATCATGGTAAGCAGTCGTCCATGGCTGATGGAAGATCAGAGCATTTTGCCCAAGCCTACCTTCTTCTTTGGTGATGCAGTCCCTGACGACATTACATACCAGAGGAGATCTTTTCAGTTTTCCTTCACAGCAGATGGTGAGAAGAAGACTGTTACTACCCGGTCGATGTTTGATCGCACCGTCTCGATTCTGAGCCTTGCCCCCACGTGCCCTAAGAGGGAAGATCCTCCAAGCTGGGTGAGAAGGACAAATGTAATCAAGACCGGGGTTTTTGTTGGCGGTTCTCCTGGATATACGGAGAGGTCGCCTGTTGACATGGACCTGTTGATGCCATCCAGCGGCTACCAGGGCTCTGATTATCCGTCGGTCGATTTGAGACCGGTGGGCCTTGGTATTTTCAGCGGTGACGGCAGCAATTGGATCAAGCCTTTTCGACTTCGAGGTCGTTTCAATGCTGACTCCGAGTGGAAGTCGTGGACTGATCGCGTCCTGCTGATTGGTGGCGCCGTTTTGAAGGAAGCCGGGATTTTTGATGCGGTCCGCGCCTTTAGGGAGACCGTGATCTTTTCCGACGAGGCCTTCATGGCTATGCTGGAGTCGTTCCTCCCTCAAACCAATACCTTCGTTGTGACGAATGGTGAGATTGGTTTTTCTTTGAAGGAGTTGAGCGCTATTACCGGATTGCCCATCCTCGGCAAACTCTATGAGGAGTTTATGCCGATTGACAGCGTCCTCGAGGGGCAGTCTGAGGAGTTCAGGCTTCTATACTTTCAGCTCGTCGCCTTCTATGATTTTTTGAAGGAGAAGGGGGGTTCGAAAGTTAGATCCAGCAGTTGGAAGAGTTTTTGCTCTTCATTCCCCAACTTCTTTGATAGTAGGGAGCCTTCTGATAGCATGACCCAGGAAGCTGGAGCTCAGGATCCAAGTTCAAAGAAGATCTTGGCCATGCAAGAAGAGTTGAGAGATTTCTGTGCAAGCACAAACGCCATATGTCCTGACATTGCACTGCGGAGAGATCTCGCTGTTTACCTCACTTATTGGCTTGGTGAGGCTATTTTTGCTGGAGGAGATGGAACGCACATCAGGCCGCATTGTATTTTCCCGGCTTGTCAGATGGCGTTTGGAGAGCAGCTTGCTTTGGTGCCATGCTCTTTACTCCTACCTGTGTACCGAACTGCAGGCTGCTGCTTTTCTAGTTCGGCTTGGGCTTCCCATGAATAGGGTATTTTCAGCCCATATCTTTTATTCGTGGTATGTATACCACTGTCCTGGCTTCCATCGGCTGGGTGCTGCACAGGATGATGATCCTCTGATGATTCGACTGGCTAAGGGCAAAGCCGTGTCCGAATCACTTTTGTTTGCCCGCATGAGGATCCGACGGTTCAGGGACGTCGAGATGGGGCAATCTTCAGTAAAGCTTTCTCCGGAGTTGCGGAAGAAGGCTTTTGATTTTGGTGCCTCCCGAGACTCTACCAGGGCGGGGTCGGGAAGGCATTATTCCTTGACAAATGCAGAGAGAGAGTGGCTTTTCAGCATACGTGTCGGCACGATGGTGTACCGTAGACATCTTTTCGTCGACATCCAGCCGTATGTACCCTCTCGCTTTGCTTTGCAGCTGGGCTTTTCTCAAGGCGTTGTTGGAGCGCCTTCAAGCATGGTGAAGCGCTTTGGAGGCTTACAGGACGGGAGAAATGCATGGGCTTTCTATAGTGCTGAAGATACTACAGCCATGATTTCTTATCCTGTGTTGCTGACTTCCCGGACTGCCGGCTTTGCGAAGTGGTTCGCGGAGAGCTTCTCGGCATATCGGGGACTTTCCAGGAAGGAGCTTGATGTGAAGCTGGTATCTGGAAAGGGCCTTGGAAAGTCGGATGGCATCCGGCGAGAGGAAGTTTGGGCCTTCCTTTCTGGAGAGAAGCACAAGATAGGCTTTCTCGGTGACCAGGGCGTCATCGGTTCTGAAGCTGTTCGAGAAATACCTGACGAGGCTTTGGAGCAGCTAGAACAGGAGGAAGCCGAACTTGGCGCTTGGATGCAGGCGGCACAGAGGCAAGCTTCCGTGGAGTCTACTGGCAAGAGCAGACCATCCAGTGATGAGTCAAGTGGGAAACCTGACTCTGACGGCGGGGCAGGTTCCTCTAAGAAGCGAGCCCGCAGAAGTAAGAGGAGGAGGAGTCATCATAGTAGCAAGGGGCAGCATGAGGACCCTCCTAACTTGGAAGTTCCTCTTACTATCAATGAGGATGTGCCAGTGGATGCTGACGAGCCTCCAGAGAAAAGAAGTCGAGAAGAAGAGACCGTCGGTGAAGGTATGATTCTTCCTTTTTCTCTTTCCATTTCTTTTCATGGGATTTTTTTTTCTCATGTTATGATTTGCTTCTTGTTTCTGCTTTTCTTCTCTTTTTTTTTTAGCAGAGGAAGACTTGGTGATGCCTGAGGTCCCAACCGATGAGGTGGTGATGGATCCTGTTGAGGCACCTGAAGAAGAACCGAGGGACTCTGGAGTAAATCCAAAATCTCCAATTGGTACGACTTCTTTTGCTCTTCTTTTTTTTTTTGTTTGTGACTTGGCTTGCTAACACATTTTTTGTTGCCAGCTGACTTGCCACAGGGTTCTGATGACTTTGAACCATCGATGGACGCAAATGTTGATGATGCTTTCGATGAGTTCATGGAGGAAGAAAGTGTTCCGCCAGTCGTCGAAGAAGGTATTTTGTAGTTATAACTCTGATAATGATTTTCAAACAGGGTCATATTCATACCTTTTTGTGTTTCCTTTGCAGGTTTTGAAGTGGCAGAGGAGGATCCGTTGCTTCCAGAGCAAGAGATGCCAGAGGTTGATCCAGAGGTAGAGATTCCTGGGACCAGCTCTGACAATATTGAGGAGATTCCTCGCGCTGAGATTCCTTCCCGAGCAGGAGCAGCTTCAGCTGGAAAGAGTTCTTTTGTTACTCTTTCAACAGATGATGACATGAGTAGCCGACCAACGGAGTTGGGCGAATCCTCAGCTGGGCCATCTCTTCTTTTTGCGAAGAAGGTGGTGATGCGAGTTGTGAGCTCTTGGATTGAGACTCTCCTTTTTGGGCACTTGGAAGTCGGATTTGGCATGATCCAGCATGTGCAGGAGATTCTCAGTGATGCTGAAGAGGCTGGTCTGGATGTCACAGGTGCCAGGGCGATCGTTGATAGGATCATTGCACTGGGTGACAAGTGGTTTGAGACCGTGAGTTTGGCTGATGACCAGTTCTTCAAGGAGATGTTCCTGGACCCTGCTGATAAGGCTAAGTCTGACCTAGATGAGGCTACAGAAAGCAGGAAGGTGGCAGTCCGAAAGAGGAATAGAGAAGAGCTAACCATCATCGAGCTGACACATGACCTTAACATCCTTGATAGGGAGGTCGATGAGGCCAGGAAACGTCTTGAGCTTCTGCAGGCACAAGTCGCTGCCAAGTGGACTGCCATAATAGAAGCTCGCGACAGGGAGAGTGTCCTGATTCACCAGGTTGCAGATGCCGAACGGGTTCTCAAAAGGAAGTCTGATGAGGATAAACAATGGCAAGCTGCTCGAGGTAAGCTTCCTGGTGTGAGAGAAGGGGTACAGCCCACTCCAGCATCTCATGGCAAGTTCCTAAAGAAGCGTGCCTTGGAATCCTTGACAGCTGAGGCTAAAAGTCTGCTTGGGGAGCTGAACTCTTGGCTGGAGACCATCTTTGATTGAGCTCCTGTATCCAGAAACCATCCTTCTCTCTTTTTTTTTGGTACCACTTGTATATATTTTTTTTTTGGTACTTATTCTTTTGCAGTGCTTGTGAACACTCTCTTTTTTTTGGTACCACATGTATTTTTTTTTTGTACTCTTTTTTTGTAGTGCTTGTGAACACTTTCTTTTTTTTTTTTGTTATCCCTACGCTCACTTGAATCTTTTTGTGATAAAAGTAATTGCTAAATGGGATTGATTTTTTTTTGTTATCCCTACGCTCACTTGAATCTTTTTGTGATAAAAGTAATTGCTAAATGGGATTTGATCAAAAGGTTGTCATTTTGTGAAAATCTTTTGTCAAATGATTGTTTTGGCATGAAAGCCAGGTTTTTGTTTGTGGCATGGAAGCCAATTTTGGCATGAGAGCCAGCTTTTCTTGTGGCATTGATAGCCGAGTTTTTTTTTTGTTTGTGGCATCTATAGCCAATTTTGGTGGCATTGATAGCCGGTTTGTTTTGTGGCATCTATAGCCGGTTTTTGGTGGCATGATAGCCTGTTTTGTTTGTGGCATTATAGCCTGTTTTGGTGGCATTGATAGCCATTTTTTTTGAAATCCAAGTTTTTTGTTTGTGTGGCATTGATAGCCGGTTTTGTTTTTGGCATTGATGGGCATTTATAGCCGGTTTGTGGCATTTATAGCCTGTTTGATGGCATTTATAGCCGGTTTGGTTTTCAAAAAATGCAAGTATCGACTAAAAGTCGCCTCCCTGCTGAATGTTCTTGCAAGTATCGATGGAATGTCGCATCCTTGCTCATTCGGTTGCGAGTATCGATGGAATGTCGCATCCTCGCGGATTTGGGTGCAAGTATCGATGGAATGTCGCATCCTTGCTTTTCAAAAATTTTGGTTTTGTGGGTACTGACTTGATGTCGTTTCCCCACGATTTTTGAAATTTGTGGTTTTCTCGAACCTTTGAAATTTGGGTTGTGGATATCAACTGAAATGTTGCGTTTCCACAGTTTTGGATTTTGCAAGTATCGACGAAATGTCGCTTCCCTGCGATTTTGGAAGTGTCGAACGTGGTTCGCTTGCTTCCGATTTGTGTGAGTATCGACTAAGCGTCGCTTCCTCGCGGTTTTTGAAAAACCATTTTTTTTTTTTTTGTTTAAAGACACGAGGGTCATAAGTTTTGACCTAAAACCATTTTGGCGGTAAAAGGCAGGGTGGACTAGGGTGGAAATCCCTGAATCCGGATTTTGTTTCAAACCATGAATTTTGGGTTCAAGGGTTGAAAATTTTGGTCAAGTTAGGGAAAGGTTCCTAAACTTGGATTTTTGTTGAACAATGAAACGATGAAAGTAAGCATTGTTTTAGATTTCTAGAAATTTCAATATTTGACATGAAAATTCTAAAAAAAGGGTGGGTTTAGCGAGCGTGTACCTGGAAACCGGTTTTGGCCATACAGGCATTGCTCTTACCCAGTTGGGTAAGTCTTCAAGGGTAGTACCGCTTTAAGAACTTGCCATTGATGGGCAGCATACATCTGTCACCTTCCATGTTTAGGAGTGCGTATGCGCCATTGGAGAAAACTTTGTCGATGACGTAGGGTCCTTCCCATTTTGGCTCAAATTTGCCTTTGGACTTGTGAGCGAAGACCATTGGTCTTTTTACCGCAAGAACCAAGTCATTCTTTTTGTAGGCGCGTTGCCTGACCTTTTTATCGAAAGATCCTGCCATACGTGCTTGGTAAAGTTCAATGCTTTGTTGAGCTTCGAGCCGTCTCTCATCGAGATTGTCCAGCTCATGGAGTCGCAATTTGACATTGCTTTCTTGAGTCATGTCATTTTGCAAGGATACCCTCAAGGAAGGAATTTGTACTTCCAAGGGCACGACAGCTTCGCATCCATAGACCAAGGAGAATGGTGTGCTATGGGTTGGTCCTCGAACGGTGGTTCGATAGGCCCACAAAGCTTCAGACATTTTGTCGCTCCAGTCTCTTTTGTGACTAGAGACCATTTTTTTGAGGATTTTGCAGAGTGTCTTGTTGAAAGCTTCTGCTAACCCGTTTGCTGCCGGATTGTATGGAGTCGAAGGACAGCTTTGGATTTTGTATTTGTCGCAGAACCTGTAGAATCGATGATCCCGGAACTGTGGCCCGTTATCATGGACGAATCTTTTGGGTATACCGAAACGACAAATGATGTTGGTGCGCAGGAACTGAAGGACTGATGAGGTCTTCATTTCGTTAAACGCAAATGCTTCTGACCACTTGGAGAAATAATCCGTAGCGGCGAAGATGAAGCGATGACCTTTGCTTGAAGGGGGAGAAATAGGACCTATGATGTCCATGCCCCAGGCTTCGAAAGGCCATGAGATCGCTGTAGGATGCAGCCATTCTGGAGGCATGTGAATGTAATCTCCATGAACTTGGCATTGTTGGCAGCGCTTAGCAAATTGCATTGCGTCAGCTACCATGGTAGGCCAGTAATATCCTAACCTTTTTATCTGATCATAGAGCTTAGGTCCAGCCTGATGAGCTCCACAAAGACCAGCATGAACTTCTTTGAGTGTTTCTTCAGCCTCTTGTTGTGACAAGCAGCGTAGAAGTACTCCGTTGAAGGATTTCCTGTAAAGGATTTTTGATGGAATATCCAAATGGAAGCTTGGGGTTCGCCTTTGGATGCTTACCCGTTCTTTTGGATCTTCAGGTAGGATTCCGAACATAATGTAATCAATGAACGGATCCCTCCAGTCGCCAATTGAAGTTTGAAGGATTGAAATCCGACTTCCTACCACTTGGTGGCATTCAGCAACTGCTTGGTGTGTGTTAAGAGGAGGAAGGATTCTTCTTTCGCACACTGTGACTTGCATGTTTTCCCCTTCCTGGATTGCCATGGATGCGGCAAGTCCGGCTAGGGCATCTGCACGTATATTTTCACCTCTACGAATGTGGGTGATGTGACAGATGTCAAACTTTTGCAGAAGTGATTGTGCCTTGTTGTAGTAGGGCAGCAAATCTGGCTTCCTTACTTCAAATTTCTGATTCATCTGGTTGACGATCAGTTGAGAGTCTCCAAAGACTTCCAGCATAGTGATACCAGATTCGATGGCGAGTTCCATCCTAAGATCAGAGCTTGATATTCAGCTGCATTGTTTGGGCATGGTTCCAGTAGCGAGAAAGCGTGTGGAATCATGTATTTGTCGGGGCTAACAAGAGGATGCCAACTCCCGAGATCAGCTGTCTTTTTTTCATTTGTCCTGGTTGCACCGTCAAAGTACATGTCCCCAGGAGGCACTTTGTGAGAAAGTCTCCACATTGTAGACTGGTTCGTCTGGGAGATCGTCTCTGAGTGAAGAATCTTTAGGCAATGGATGCCTCTGCGAGGAGGCTCGTTGACGCGTTCTTGCTCTTGTTCTAGAGCGAGTCGCTGCAAGATCCTTGCATATTCTTCAAGATCAGGCATGGGAGCCGGATCTTCTTCTTCATCATCTCTTTGTGGCTCAACATTGTTGATTTCCACTGGAGTAATGAGAGGTGCTGGGTCAGCAGCATTTTCTTGTACAGCTTCTTGGTCTTCTTCATCATCAGACCAGGATCCTTGTGGCTGTAGGGGGTTATACCAGATTACTGGCATAAGATGAGATTCAGGAACCCATTCTTCATCGGAGAGATATTCTCCTGTTTCAAGGGATTCCTCCCACTCATCTGTGTAGTTGGATTCGAATCCATCATCGGTGTCGCTGGATTCGTATCCATCAATGGAGAATCCAACTACTGAATTGCAAGAGTATGATGTCTCCTGCATGGCTTCTTTAAATTGAGGTGGCATGAAATCACTGAGAGTGAATTTCCTTACCCCCTTTGAAGTCTCTGGAAGTGATGTTTTTGTTACCTCCAGTGAAGCGGTAGAGGAAGCCTCTGCCTTTTCTTTGACCTCTAGTTTTGGCTGGGTCTTCTCTTGCCATTTGAGCTTGAGGAGATGTTTCCTAGCCTGCCTTCGCTGTTGAGCTGTAGGCTTTGATTTTCACGACCTCCCAATTTTCATCTTCCAGGAGATCGGGATGTACCCATATCGGTTGTCCGTCTGGTGTCGGGTAAGGAACCAGTTCCTCGGACGCTTCGATTGAGTTTATCACCTTGAAGGAAGTAGTGATCTTCTTCTTCGGTGATCTTGATGTTTGTCCACATGTCACCATGTTGACGGAGGCAGACCCATAGTTTTTGTCAAAGGTGATGACTCCGTTTTTCCACATCTCATTTATTTTCTCTCTCACAACGAAGCATTGATTGAGAGGATGCGAGATCATCTGGTGGTATGGACAGTACCGAGGATCGTTGGTTTTGCCAACATCACCCGGTCTTTTTGGTTCAGGCAAGGTGAGCTTGCCGTTTGCCACAAGAGCCCCGAAGATTTCATCAACATCTTCATCAAACGGGTATTTCTTCTCTACTCGTTCTTTGAAGGCATCAGAGAGTTCAGGTCTCTTACCAGCAGCTTTGTTTTCAGCTTTCTTTGGTGGCTGAGGAGCTGGCTTGGTCTGCACATTGAGGACCTCTTTCTTCTTTGGTTTAGAGGTTGCAATGGCGGTTGGCTCTTTTCTTG
This sequence comes from Litsea cubeba, assembly GCA_012931725.1. NCBI lineage: Eukaryota > Viridiplantae > Streptophyta > Magnoliopsida > Laurales > Lauraceae > Litsea > Litsea cubeba. The sequence continues at coordinate 29,447,336 of CM022946.1, forward strand.
ATGATTTCTGACTGTTGAGGTCTTTAATCACCGTTTCAGCTTCCATGGAAGCTTCTAGGAGTTCTCCCAGGTTTTTTGATTTGTTGCCGATGATCATGGAGCGGATTCTGGCTCTCATGTTGTTTCGGCAGATGTCGACTAGCGACGCTTGTGGCAATACATCAGAGCATTTGTATGCCATTGCTTTCCACTTGTGAATGAAGTCATATGTTGATTCATTCTCCCCCTGTTTTAGGCTGCACAGCTGAGCCATAGTAGCGGGGTGATCCTCACCTTTGAAGTGAGTCAGGAAGCGTGTCTCTAGCATGGCCCAATTTTGGATTGAGTCCTCCGGCAGAGTGGAGTACCAATCGAAGGCCGTACCTTTTAGGGTACTTGCAAAGAGGCGGATCTTGAGTGCATCTTGATCCGCGATAGCTCCCGTCAGGATCTTGAAGTGGATGACGTGCTGTCTGGCTGATCCTTTCCCCGTATATGTTTGGAGAGTAGGATGCTTGAATTTGGTGGGGAACGGGACCGAGTCCATCCATAAGGGATATGGTGGCTTGATCCCATGCTCCTTTGAGTATATCCTCTTCTTTTGCTTTGGCGAGGATACCGTCTACGTCCTTTTTAGTAAGGGCGCGTGATTCATTTTCTTCTCTATTTACCTCGTCGTCTTGATGATTCGGAGGAGGTTCATTGTTCGCCTGATTTTGGAAGGCGAGGAGAAGGTTTTCCATCAGAGTTTCAATCCTCTGCTGGCCCTGTTCCAACTGCTGGATGCGGGTAATCGCATCTTCTGGAGGTGGATTGTGGGGTGGTGGCTCAGAATTTGTAGCCAAGACATTCATCCTTCGTGATTCGAACGAAGAAACTGTCCTGGTGACTGAGCTGGGGCTCATTCTTTTTGAAGAGGAGCTTGAGGAAGGATCACTCTGCTGTCCTTTGCTTGAAGGAGCAGGGGATTCTTCTGAATGTCTTCTTGTCCTTGAGACGCTGCGGGTCATTGGACGTCGGACATGGATTTTTGTTGCTGATTTTTGGCGCCTTCTGGTTTTTCCAACCATATGGACGGCAGCAACTTGGTTGGGTCTTTCTTTTTCGACCCATTTGGGAGAGACTTGAAGTGTGGGAGGCTGGGTCCTTTGCTTCTGTAGTCTCTTTTGTCGGTACGACGCGCGGCGGCGTATACGACGAGCAATTTGAGCTTCGGTCAGCTCTGACTGGGCTTTGACAATGAAGGATGTGCTCCCTCGGGCGCAGCAGCCGAGTCTGTCTTCTTTGTAGCTGGGCAAGGACAGGATGCGAACCCTATCCTTCGCCTGTTGCAGCGAAGCTTTGAATTTGTGAAGTTCGGCCCCTGTAGAGATGAAGGGTCGAACTGCAGATTTGTAGGCCTTAGCAGGTGCTTGTGGAGGCCTTGTGATGCATGACTTGATTTTGGGCTTGTAGGAACAAGCCGGCTCATGCTGGGATGACTTGGAAGTCAGGTTGGAGATGGGTCTCTCCTCTTTCATGTAAGCAAGAGGATAGAACTGGTTCTCCTTGAGTGGGGCCAGGAATGCTGGCTTAGTGGATGCCTGGGACCTTCTTTGTTTTGGTGAAGGTCTTGGGGACCAAGTCTTGGGGTAGACCTGGTTGTTTGCAGGTTGAGGCTTCGTGGGGCTGCCACGGGCTTCAGGCCTTCTTGTACTCGCCTTTGGTGTCACGGTAGTGACACGTTGAGAGGCGAGTTTCTGCTTCTTGGAGGGAGCAGCTTGTTCCTCAGGAAGTGGGAATGGTCCCAGCGTCCCGAAGACGATAGTCCGGGGAGTCGAGGTCGACCCGGAGTTCACAGAGTTGCCGAGGGAGTTGACACTTCGGCAGCTGATGGGGCGCTTGTAGGTGCGCGTGGTTTGCTTCTGTTGAAGCATGAGTTGGTGCTTGCTTTCGTCGAAAGTAATGGTTAGTGAAGCTGCCATTGTTAGTTTTTTCGAAAATTTCTGAAACAAGACCACATCCATTAGTAATCACAAGAATATAATGATCATAAATGGGAAGTTCTATGGTTTCGTCTTTTCAAATTGCTCGAGGTAGATGACCCAAACAATATGAGGAAGGCAAAATGCCATAGAGGGTACAATTGTTCTGATCGCAGGTGTGGTAAGCCCGGAATGGGCATCCCAGTGACTGCTAGAAGCAATTGTGAACTTAAATTCGACTTATCGAGAAGCAGAGCTTGCTCGAGGTAAGAAGAATATAAAGTTGGAGTTACAGATGTGCCGGTCGCAATACAGTAGACCCTGAAAGGGCGTACTAGTACCGCTAGACACAAATGTTTTGAGACCGCATCTATGAGATGAGATTCTCTGTTTTGAAAGGTCAAGATTGGATTCATCAAAGAGAGCAGATGGTATTCCAATCTGAACACGGGCTCAGCGATTTCCGCGAGCGCCAGTGCTCAGAAAGAAATGAACCATGATTTCTCGGATCTGAATCTAAAAATGACGAGTTTTCTTTTGAAAGGCCAATATCGGGTTCATCAAAGAGAGCAAAAGGCACTCCAATCTGAACACGGGCTCAGCGATTTCCGCGAGCGCCAGTGCTCAGAAAGAAGAAGACCAAGATTTCTCCAATCTAAACCCAAAATGACGGAAGTTTTTTTTTTTTTTTTTTTTGAAGATTTTTTTTTTTTTTTAAAAAATCTTTTTTTTTTATTTATTTTATTAATTTTTTTTTTAAGATTTTTTTTTGAAATTTTTTTTTTATTTTTTATTTTTTATTTTAAAATTTTTATATTTTTTTTATTTATTTTTTTTTTTAAAAGACGAGAGAGTACACATAGGCCTCCTAACCCGGTCTTATGAAATCTTGATTGATAGAATTGCCCCCAGGTAAGGGTAGGATTACTTAATGAACCCGTTTGGAGGACCCTTGCCTAGAACAGTCAAGCTGTCTCCACACTCTGGACAAGGCTTTTCTTTGAATCAACCATGATCAAAGAACACAGTTGGTTTAACCTTAGTGGTCTATGTCTTTTTTTTTATATATATTTTTTTTATTTTTTTTTATTTTTATGAATTCATCGAAGAGAAACCATGGCCCAAAACCTTAGTCGAACAGGCTCAACATTTCTGCAAGCGCGATGAACGATAGGAACAGATCAAGGTTTCTCAATTTTGAATCCAAATTGAGAAATCTAAAATTTTTTTTTTTTTATATATATATATATTTTTTATTTTGATGAACTCATCGAAGAGAAACCATGGCCCAAAACCTTAGTCGAACAGGCTCAACATTTCTGCAAGCGCGATGAACGATAGGAACAGATCAAGGTTTCTCAATTTTGAATCCAAATTGAGAAATCTAAAAATTTTTTTTTTTTTTATATATATATATATTTTTTTTTATTTTTTAATGAACTCATCGAAGAGAAACCATGGCCCAAAACCTTAGTCGAACAGGCTCAACATTTCTGCAAGCGCGATGAACGATAGGAACGGATCAAGGTTTCTCAATTTTGAATCCAAATTGAGAAATCTAAAAATTTTTTTTTTTTATATATATATATATTTTTTTATTTTTTAATGAACTCATCGAAGAGAAACCATGGCCCAAAACCTTAGTCGAACAGGCTCAACATTTCTGCAAGCGCGATGAACGATAGGAACGGATCAAGGTTTCTCAATTTTGAATCCAAAAATGACAAATCTGATTTTTTTTGTTTTTTTTTTAAAAAAATTTTTTTTTTGAAAAGAGAAAGAATGGAAATAAATTCAAAGAATTAGAAATTTCCAAACAAAAAATCTCATCTCATTTTTTTTGCAGAATTCAACATAGGCCACCAATTATAAAGTAGCCAAGGAATCGAGAAAAGAAATATAAGCATAGAGCAAAATATATGATATGCAAATATTTCATTTCTAGCATCGTGTTCTCAAATAAACGAGTCCCACCGGGTGATGCCAGCTTGATGGACCGCGCTCCTGCTCGGTTCCTACCGAGGTCGGCGGACGTGGGAGTCCGTCGGGTCCGACCCTTTCGTAACCGGGGGGCAGGGGCGTGCATCAACATTTCTTTTTTTTGTGGGTGTGCCAGATTTTCTATTTTACTTGGAATTGCAAGTGGTGATCCGGAGATCAACCTTCGCAAGTAAAAAGGAAATCAACTTCTTTCAAGTTTTCCATTGCACATATATTTAAGAAAAGAGACATTTTCTTGATTTGCCGTGAAAGGCGATTTTTTGGCATTTATAGCCGATTTTGGCGTTTATAGCCGATTTTTGGCGTTTATAGCCGATTTTGGCGTTTATAGCCGATTTACAATCTTATCAATAATGAAAGACAAGAATTGTGATTTTTGTCTCTTTTGAAAAAATACAAACTACAATGAAAAGCAAGAAAAGGAGGATCTAACTTCTCAGGAGATTGTGGGGGACTCGTTTAGATTGACGGTCGCAAGCCATATGTGGGCTTCGCCATCATCCATGCAGATGAGAACAGAGGATGCTATTTGATTCGCTTGGCTTGGCTATAACCTCGGGTTTTTAGAAGACAAAGACCAAAGGAAGGTCCTATGTCCAATAAAAAACCGAGTAGACGGGCTGAAAAGCCATATCTAAGCCATTGGAGGCAGGAGGAGAAGGCAAGGACCTTGGGGGGGGTACCCCCCAAGGGACTTTTGTCACCTTGTTGCGGTGGCCGGTGTAGAACTTCCGCAGAGTTTTCTCTCTTTTTCTTTTCTCTGGATTTCTGACTGCTGTCTGATGTTTGTTGTGTGTTTTTCCGATATTTCTGATATCCTTTCTCTTGGAGAGCCCTCCTATTTATAGGCTTTTAGGTAGCCTTTAGGTGGGTTTATGGGCTTTTAATGTCATTAAGCCGCATAATGGGAGGAGTTACAAAATTGAATTGTTTATTTTGTAACTCCTTTTTCTTGGCTTCTGATTGGCCGGAGGAGATTGAGGGCATTTAATCGCCTTTAATCGCCATGATGGGAGGAGTTTCATGGGTTAAATGCCATGAATTTCTTGACTTGTAACTCCCGAATGCTTGCTTCTGATTGGGCCGTCCAAAGAAATGGATTAATGACTGTAATAAAGCTAGTCAATTAATCGCATTAAGTGGTCGCCGAGCAGCTGAAGAGTCGCGGGCCGTGCCACGTCTTTTGAGATTCTTCTGTTGATGATCATCGATGGATCTTCATGTAGATCGACATCAGATGACCATGTAATTTCAGGTGCTTGTTGCCAACAGCGGGTCGGTGCCATCTGTCCTGTCGATTTCTCGATCGGTCGGGTGGAAAGCACACTTTTTTTGGTTGACCGGGTGGCGATCAATACTGTCTTCGATACTCTTGATGATTTACCCGTGTTTTGGACGGATATCAGAGGACTTGGTGTCCCAAAAGCATGAATTTTGGAAAGTACCAGAGGCTGGGCTTCTCGAATCGCGAAAAAACGGCGAAAACCGGGGTTTCCGGGGCTTTCCCGGCGACCCCGGGGTCCATGGTCGCCGGCGACCCTGGCCCAGGGTCGCAGGGCAGGGTCGCAGGCCCTGCGACCCTGGGGGGGTTTTCCCCTTTTTTGGTCCCGTTTTGCGTCCGTTTTTGCTCTTTTTTGATTCTTTTTCCTTCTGTACTTTTCTTTGACATTTTGATCATTTATTGGCCTGATTTCTTTGTAGGAAACCTGATGAGAATCCTTGCATTTTATTTTGCAAAGTTTCCAATTTCCTGAGAAAGCCGAAGACTTTGTCGCGCAGAGTTGCCGATTTCCCGTCAGAAGCTGAAACTGAGTCAAACGATGTCGGAATGACCTGAAATTTGGTGTGAAGCCTCTTGAGCAATAAATAAGACCAACCATAGGCTCTTGTTTGAGTTTCGAAGCCGTTTGGGGTCCTATCACCTGCAGACTTGCTTTTTATCGCGATGAAGATGTCGCGGTTTGATGTGCGGTCAACCGATGTCCGATTGACTTGAAATTTGACAGGGAACCTATTGGAGTCATTTTAAGATGATCCATAGGTTCTGTCTTGGAAATCATGGTCCCGGAGAGCTTTACCGCCGAGAGGCTTGATTTGGCTGTCGGAGAAGCGAAGTTAGGCCAAATGATCTTGAAATGGCTTGAAACTTCTTGTGTACTCCTCTTTTGGCTGTCTGGAAGAATCTTGCAGTTTTTGTTTGATTCTGACAAGATTTTATTTTTGGAAGCAGCATTGCCTATTTATGGCAGGTTGCGACTTCATGTAGCTCTTTGGATCTTGGAAAGGCAAAGTGACATTTTTTGGTGTCAACAAATGCCCCCTCGAGGTACAGCGGCGAGTTGCTTAACTTTTGTAGTCGATGTGCCTCGAAGAGATTTTTTGAAGGAGAGCCTGTGACTTGACCAAGAGTCTTTGAGCAATCTTTCTTTTTGGTATTTGTAGCCTTTTGAGCTTCCAGGGGAATTTTATGGTAGTGAAAGGGATCACGTACCATCTCAAGGCAAAGTTTTGAAGATGACATCAGGGATGTGGATTTGGGTTTTGACCTTGTGACCTAACAGGCTATATATGGCAGGTTAGGGGGTCGGGTTTGGTTTTGATCGTGTGACCCAACAAGCTGTATGTGGAATGTTGGGGGATCAATTTTGGTTTTGATCTTGTGACCTAACAGGCTGTATGTGGCAAGTTAGGGGATCAGGTTTTGGTTTTTGGTTTTGGTCTTGTGACCTAACAGGCTGTATGTGGCAAGTTAGGGGACCAGGATTTGGTTTGATTTTTGTGGAATGTCAATTTCAAGAATTTTGCTCAATTTGGTAAATGAGGCTGGATGGTTTGATTTTTGGAAGCTCATGGGGCTTGGAATTTTCTTTTGTATGGTCGAATCAACTCAAAAGAGGCATGGAACCATTTTTGTATGCTCTTGGTAAGAGGGATTTCTCTTTGACTAAAAGCCCAAAATTTTCTTCTTTTTTTTTTTTTTTTTTTTTTGTGCCTAGGTGGTCAAACCTGGCTCATATGGGCTAACCCATGGGACCTTAAGCTTTTGAAATGGCTTAGATCTCATATGGTGTCATTTTTGTAAAGAATATCCAAAAATATCTCATTTGGATAGAGAATATCTAAGAATATCTTTACTTGGAGAGAATCTCTCATGATCCCTTTATTTTTGGGATAGAATATCTCAAGATATCTTTCTTTTGGGAAAGAATCCGTCATAGATTGATTTTTGGGAGAAAATCTCTCAAGATCCCTTTATTTTGGGATAGGATATCTCAAGATATCTTTCTTTTGGGAAAGAATCCGTCATAGATTGATTTTAGGAGAAAATCTCTCAAGATATCTTTCTTTTGGAAAGAATCTTTCTAATTTCTTTCTTTTGGTAAGGTTACTAATTAGTAACACTTACCTCTTTCTTCTTTCCTTCTTTGGTTTGCTCTCCTCTATAAAAGCAAGGAGAAGGTTGGATCTCTTGCTCTTACTACTTTCTTTTGCAATAATCTCAAGAGGGCTTCAAGACCAAGAGCTTTTCTTCTTCAAGATCTTCAAGAGTTTTCTTCTTCTTCTCCATCAATGGCTTCAAGTAAGTTCTCCTTTTTTTTTTTTTTTTCAAGAAAACTTCATTTGTAGGAAAAAAGTTCTTTCTCTTTTTTGTTTCTTTCTTTTTCTTTTCTTCTTTTCTTTTTTTCTTTTCCACGTGTTTTCCCCTTTTTTTTTTTTACACGTGTTTTTTTTTTTTTTTTGCTTTCTTTTCTTTTTTTTTTTTCATGTTTGTTTTTTTTTTGTGTGGGCCGTACGGACAGATCCGTACGGATCTGGCCGTACGGCCACGTGGCCTGTGGGCCAGCCCCTAAAAAATTTTTCTTTCTTTTTTTTTTTTTTTCCCTCCCCCTTTTTTTTTTTTGAGAGAGTTTGGTTTCTTTTTTGTTTTCTTTCTCCTCCCTTTTTTTTTTTTAGAGAAAGTTTCTTTTCTTTCCTTTTTTTTTTCTCATCATGATAATGCCTTTTTTTTTCGCAAATCTAGATGTTCATGCATGCCTTTAATTTGTAAATTAAATTTGTAGCATGATGTGATTGCATACCTGAAAGTGTTTGCAAATTTGGGAACTTGGAGCTCGCAGTGATGTTGAGCCCTTCCTGATTTTGCGGAGACTTTTAGGTTTCGAAAGTTTGGAGTTTCGGAGCTCGCAGCGATGTTGAGCCCATCTTCAAGCTTTCTATTTCTTTCGGGATAGTTCCTTTTCTTCGGAATTGCCCCGTCATCATGTCAAAATTTCGCCAGATTTTTTTTTTTAGCGAGATTCTGTCATTTTGATGTTTGATCTTTTTCTTTTCCATCCTTTTCAGGTGGTTCCTCCAGAGCGAACAAGGGTAAAGAGCCTGCTACAAGCGTACCTCGTCGATCTTCTAGATCTTCTAATCCGGCCGTTCAGCAGGCTTTTGAGAAGGTCCAGTATGTTGAAAGAAACCTGGAAGAGTGCGACTCCCTCAACAGAGATGAGATGAGGCAGCGACTGATCACTCTCAAGGGAGAGGAATTCTATAAGATCATGGTAAGCAGTCGTCCATGGCTGATGGAAGATCAGAGCATTTTGCCCAAGCCTACCTTCTTCTTTGGTGATGCAGTCCCTGACGACATTACATACCAGAGGAGATCTTTTCAGTTTTCCTTCACAGCAGATGGTGAGAAGAAGACTGTTACTACCCGGTCGATGTTTGATCGCACCGTCTCGATTCTGAGCCTTGCCCCCACGTGCCCTAAGAGGGAAGATCCTCCAAGCTGGGTGAGAAGGACAAATGTAATCAAGACCGGGGTTTTTGTTGGCGGTTCTCCTGGATATACGGAGAGGTCGCCTGTTGACATGGACTGTTGATGCCATCCAGCGGCTACCAGGGCTCTGATTATCCGTCGGTCGATTTGAGACCGGTGGGCCTTGGTATTTTCAGCGGTGACGGCAGCAATTGGATCAAGCCTTTTCGACTTCGAGGTCGTTTCAATGCTGACTCCGAGTGGAAGTCGTGGACTGATCGCGTCCTGCTGATTGGTGGCGCCGTTTTGAAGGAAGCCGGGATTTTTGATGCGGTCCGCGCTTTTGGGGAGACCGTGATCTTTTCCGACGAGGCCTTCATGGCTATGCTGGAGTCGTTCCTCCCTCAAACCAATACCTTCGTTGTGACGAATGGTGAGATTGGTTTTTCTTTGAAGGAGCTGAGCGCTATTACCGGATTGCCCATCCTCGGCAAACTCTATGAGGAGTTTATGCCGATTGACAGCGTCCTCGAGGGGCAGTCTGAGGAGTTCAGGCTTCTATACTTTCAGCTCGTCGCCTTCTATGATTTTTTGAAGGAGAAGGGGGGTTCGAAAGTTAGATCCAGCAGTTGGAAGAGTTTTTGCTCTTCATTCCCCAACTTCTTTGATAGTAGGGAGCCTTCTGATAGCATGACCCAGGAAGCTGGAGCTCAGGATCCAAGTTCAAAGAAGATCTTGGCCATGCAAGAAGAGTTGAGAGATTTCTGTGCAAGCACAAACGCCATATGTCCTGACATTGCACTGCGGAGAGATCTCGCTGTTTACCTCACTTATTGGCTTGGTGAGGCTATTTTTGCTGGAGGAGATGGAACGCACATCAGGCCGCATTGTATTTTCCCGGCTTGTCAGATGGCGTTTGGAGAGCAGCTTGCTTTGGTGCCTGCTCTTTACTCCTACCTGTGTACCGAACTGCAGGCTGCTGCTTTTCTAGTTCGGCTTGGGCTTCCCATGAATAGGGTATTTTCAGCCCATATCTTTTATTCGTGGTATGTATACCACTGTCCTGGCTTCCATCGGCTGGGTGCTGCACAGGATGATGATCCTCTGATGATTCGACTGGCTAAGGGCAAAGCCGTGTCCGAATCACTTTTGTTTGCCCGCATGAGGATCCGACGGTTCAGGGACGTCGAGATGGGGCAATCTTCAGTAAAGCTTTCTCCGGAGTTGCGGAAGAAGGCTTTTGATTTTGGTGCCTCCCGAGACTCTACCAGGGCGGGGTCGGGAAGGCATTATTCCTTGACAAATGCAGAGAGAGAGTGGCTTTTCAGCATACGTGTCGGCACGATGGTGTACCGTAGACATCTTTTCGTCGACATCCAGCCGTATGTACCCTCTCGCTTTGCTTTGCAGCTGGGCTTTTCTCAAGGCGTTGTTGGAGCGCCTTCAAGCATGGTGAAGCGCTTTGGAGGCTTACAGGACGGGAGAAATGCATGGGCTTTCTATAGTGCTGAAGACTAGTACAGCCATGATTTCTTATCCTGTGTTGCTGACTTCCCGGACTGCCGGCTTTGCGAAGTGGTTCGCGGAGAGCTTCTCGGCATATCGGGGACTTTCCAGGAAGGAGCTTGATGTGAAGCTGGTATCTGGAAAGGGCCTTGGAAAGTCGGATGGCATCCGGCGAGAGGAAGTTTGGGCCTTCCTTTCTGGAGAGAAGCACAAGATAGGCTTTCTCGGTGACCAGGGCGTCATCGGTTCTGAAGCTGTTCGAGAAATACCTGACGAGGCTTTGGAGCAGCTAGAACAGGAGGAAGCCGAACTTGGCGCTTGGATGCAGGCGGCACAGAGGCAAGCTTCCGTGGAGTCTACTGGCAAGAGCAGACCATCCAGTGATGAGTCAAGTGGGAAACCTGACTCTGACGGCGGGGCAGGTTCCTCTAAGAAGCGAGCCCGCAGAAGTAAGAGGAGGAGGAGTCATCATAGTAGCAAGGGGCAGTATGAGGACCCTCCTAACTTGGAAGTTCCTCTTACTATCAATGAGGATGTGCCAGTGGATGCTGACGAGCCTCCAGAGAAAAGAAGTCGAGAAGAAGAGACCGTCGGTGAAGGTATGATTCTTCCTTTTTCTCTTTCCATTTCTTTTCATGGGATTTTTTTTTTCTTTTTCATGTTATGATTTGCTTCTTGTTTCTGCTTTTCTTCTCTTTTTTTTTTAGCAGAGGAAGACTTGGTGATGCCTGAGGTCCCAACCGATGAGGTGGTGATGGATCCTGTTGAGGCACCTGAAGAAGAACCGAGGGACTCTGGAGTAAATCCAAAATCTCCAATTGGTACGACTTCTTTTGCTCTTCTTTTTTTTTTTTGTTTGTGACTTGGCTTGCTAACACATTTTTTTGTTGCCAGCTGACTTGCCACAGGGTTCTGATGACTTTGAACCATCGATGGACGCAAATGTTGATGATGCTTTCGATGAGTTCATGGAGGAAGAAAGTGTTCCGCCAGTCGTCGAAGAAGGTATTTTGTAGTTATAACTCTGATAATGATTTTCAAACAGGGTCATATTCATACCTTTTTGTGTTTCCTTTGCAGGTTTTGAAGTGGCAGAGGAGGATCCGTTGCTTCCAGAGCAAGAGATGCCAGAGGTTGATCCAGAGGTAGAGATTCCTGGGACCAGCTCTGACAATATTGAGGAGATTCCTCGCGCTGAGATTCCTTCCCGAGCAGGAGCAGCTTCAGCTGGAAAGAGTTCTTTTGTTACTCTTTCAACAGATGATGACATGAGTAGCCGACCAACGGAGTTGGGCGAATCCTCAGCTGGGCCATCTCTTCTTTTTGCGAAGAAGGTGGTGGTGCGAGTTGTGAGCTCTTGGATTGAGACTCTCCTTTCTGGGCACTTGGAAGTCGGATTTGGCATGATCCAGCATGTGCAGGAGATTCTCAGTGATGCTGAAGAGGCTGGTCTGGATGTCACAGGTGCCAGGGCAATCGTTGATAGGATCATTGCACTGGGTGACAAGTGGTTTGAGACCGTGAGTTTGGCTGATGACCAGTTCTTCAAGGAGATGTTCCTGGACCCTGCTGATAAGGCTAAGTCTGACCTAGATGAGGCTACAGAAAGCAGGAAGGTGGCAGTCCGAAAGAGGAATAGAGAAGAGCTAACCATCATCGAGCTGACACATGACCTTAACATCCTTGATAGGGAGGTCGATGAGGCCAGGAAACGTCTTGAGCTTCTGCAGGCACAAGTCGCTGCCAAGTGGACTGCCATAATAGAAGCTCGCGACAGGGAGAGTGTCCTGATTCACCAGGTTGCAGATGCCGAACGGGTTCTCAAAAGGAAGTCTGATGAGGATAAACAATGGCAAGCTGATCGAGGTAAGCTTCCTGGTGTGAGAGAAGGGGTACAGCCCACTCCAGCATCTCATGGCAAGTTCCTGAAGAAGCGTGCCTTGGAATCCTTGACAGCTGAGGCTAAAAGTCTGCTTGGGGAGCTGAACTCTTGGCTGGAGACCATCTTTGATTGAGCTCCTGTATCCAGAAACCATCCTTCTCTCTTTTTTTTTGGTACCACTTGTATATTTTTTTTTGGTACTTATTCTTTTGCAGTGCTTGTGAACACTCTCTTTTTTTTTGGTACCACATGTATTTTTTTTTGGTACTCTTTTTTTGTAGTGCTTGTGAACACTTTCTTCTTTTTTTTTTGTTATCCCTACGCTCACTTGAATCTTTTTGTGATAAAAGTAATTGCTAAATGGGATTGATTTTTTTTGTTATCCCTACGCTCACTTGAATCTTTTTGTGATAAAAGTAATTGCTAAATGGGATTTGATCAAAAGGTTGTCATTTTGTGAAAATCTTTTGTCAAATGATTGTTTTGGCATGAAAGCCAGGTTTTTGTTTGTGGCATGGAAGCCAATTTTGGCATGAGAGCCAGCTTTTCTTGTGGCATTGATAGCCGAGTTTTTTTTTTTGTTTGTGGCATCTATAGCCAATTTTGGTGGCATTGATAGCCGGTTTGTTTTGTGGCATCTATAGCCGGTTTTTGGTGGCATTGATAGCCTGTTTTGTTTTGTGGCATCTATAGCCTGTTTTTGGTGGCATTGATAGCCATTTTTTTTTTGAAATCCAAGTTTTTTGTTTGTGTGGCATTGATAGCCGGTTTTGTTTTGGTGGCATTGATAGCCGGTTTGTGGCATTTATAGCCGGTTTGTGGCATTTATAGCCTGTTTTGATGGCATTTATAGCCGGTTTGGTTTTCAAAAAATGCAAGTATCGACTAAAAGTCGCCTCCCTGCTGAATGTTCTTGCAAGTATCGATGGAATGTCGCATCCTTGCTCATTCGGTTGCGAGTATCGATGGAATGTCGCATCCTCGCGGATTTGGGTGCAAGTATCGATGGAATGTCGCATCCTTGCTTTTCAAAAAATTTTGGTTTTGTGGGTACTGACTTGATGTCGTTTCCCCACGATTTTTGAAATTTGTGGTTTTCTCGAACCTTTGAAATTTGGGTTGTGGATATCAACTGAAATGTTGCGTTTCCACGGTTTTGGATTTTGCAAGTATCGACGAAATGTCGCTTCCCTGCGATTTTGGAAGTGTCGAACGTGGTTCGCTTGCTTCCGATTTGTGTGAGTATCGACTAAGCGTCGCTTCCCCCGGTATCAGTTGCGGTGTTTAGCGAGGTCCCCTTGACCGATCCCGTCGCCGACCGAACTGCGTCTGGAGCCGAGGCGTCTACTTCTGATCCGGAGCTGCCGGACTTGACGCAGAGAAGTGGACGCTTATCTCTCTGATCGAGGAGAGGACATGGAGGGAAGCTCGAGGGAGCCCGTCGTCAAGGACCTGGCCGCTAAGTTTCGGCAGAGGTCATCGTCTTCTGGGGCCCCATCGCCTGCCGTTACTCGTGCCGCTTCGGGTCCGGTGGGGGCTGGTGCTCCCCCTGCTCCTGCCCCCGCTCTGAGCGGGGGGCGCCAGGCGACGCTCGCCGGACCGCTCGAAGGAGGGGTCCCCGCCCAGGAAGAAATCGAAGGCGGGGGATAAGAGTTCGAAGGCTGACCTGCAGCCGAAGGGCAAGACTCCCGCTCACGCGCCTGGAGCCGAAAAGAGTGCGCCGGCCGAAAAGAGTGCGCCAGTCAGCAAATCGACTGTCGGGCCAACGCGCGAGCCTCTCATCTCGGCGGGGCAATGGTCCGGATCGGCCTCCGGGCCCCGAACTGCCCCAGCACCGTGGAAGCCGAGAATGGAAACACAACCCGGCAAACCCCTGAACGTTGAAGACCGACTGCTGGGAAATGCCGAGGTGATCGTGGCCCTTGCCGTGGCCTGTGCTCTGCCACGGGATATGGAGGAGCACGAGAAGTTTGATGACGAGAGCCTGATGTTGACAGCGATCCAGGCCGACATCCTGGTAAGTGTTTTTTGTGTATTCTTTCAAGCGGCCTAGCTCGGCTGTTCCTGTTTTGACCCTCCTCTTTTCCCTTGCAGAACGTGCAGAGGCTCCTAGCCATCCTAGGAAGGAGGGATAGGAACGCGTCGAGGGTGACCCGTCTGGAGTCCGAGCGGGAGAGGCTGAAGAAGGAGCTGGACGAGCAGCGGAAGGGAATGGAAGAGCTCAAGCTGGCCAGTGCTGGAGAGTCCGCTCGGTTGGCATCGGCTCTGACTGATGTCGCCGAACTCTTGTCCCGGGCCAACCAAATGAAAGGCGAGCTTTGGACAAAGAACAAAAGGGTCTCCGAGTTGGAGTCGGAGCTGGCCATGTCGAAGTTTGAGTCGATGGCTGAGGTAACCAGGTTGCGAGGGGAGGTCTTGGCTGGTCGCGCTGAGAGGGAGAAGCTGAAGGCGAACGGCGACCTGGAAAAGGAGAAGGCCTCTCCTGTCCGAGGCCCAATCCGCCTTCCAGAACGGGGTGGACCGCGCGGGCCGCACTGAGACGTGCGGGGGTCCCTGAAGACAGTCTATCAGGACCTGCCGAAGTATTCGGACCTGGATCCCGAGCCGAGCTCCGCACCTGCAACTGAAAGCGCCCCGGTCGAAGCTCCTGCAGCTGAAAGCGCCCCGGTCGAAGCTCCTGCTGCTGACGACGCTCCAGCTGCCCCGGTCTTGAGCGATGCCCCGGTCGCCAGTGATGCTTCGGCCGCGCCTCGGGGTGAGACCTCTTCTGCCCCTGGTTCGGGTGCGGGGTACCGGTCAAGGCCTCCTCCGCCAGCGACGCTCCGAGCAAAGTCACGGTTTCGGCCGAGTCCACTGGCCCATCAGATGTGGTGATCGACCTAGTGGAGTCGCCGAAACCATAGTATCTGGGCTCCTTTTCATTTGTCTTCTTGCATGTAATGTTTTTGCTTCTCAGCTTTGTAACACTTTGTCTATTCAATGAAAGTCGAGCTTCTTCACTTGTGCATTTTTCTCTGCATTTGCTTCTCTTTCATTTCCGGACGTGGCATTGAATGGTATTTGTATGCCTTTAATATAACGCGTGGCTCTTGAGGTAGAGGGAGTCCAAACGGTCCTCATAGTTGTCTGCGCCAATTCTCCGTATTCTGGAGACCATAAATGCCAATAAACATGGCGCTAGAGTTGATGAGGAAATCGGGTGGATGTCTCCACGTGGCGCCATAGGAATTGCCGGTCAACGGATTGGAGGGCGTGTGTCCTTTGCAACGAGTGGGAGACCTCGCCCCTTAACTCCCTTCGGAGATTGAGCCCTTCTCCATCCTATAAGTAGGGGGAGCAGGCTCGCCATGGGAGAAGGAAAGAACATAGTTGTAGGAATCATGTCCGGGAGGTGTCCGAAATTATTTGATCCGGGGGGAACCCTGCGCCGTTGGACGGCTATCCCCGAGGGGGGGAAGGCTATCGTAGTCCGCGCGCTCACTGAAGGAACTCCCCGTGGACCGCGCGCTCTCTGAACGCGGGTTCATGGCCGACCGTCCCCGGTTTAGTTGCAGGGGAGACCTTTGCAACTGCGGGGTGTTCGGGACCTGGGTGTCTGCCGATCCTGCAGGGTCCTGCGTTGCATCGAGCTCGCGTCCTGTCAGAATGGTAAGACTAAGGGTGGAGTTGAGGCCTGCCGGACCTCGGGGCTCTTCAAATTCTGGTCTCACTGACCAGAGGGTGCCGAAGAGCTTAGCGAGGTCCTGTGCCTCCAAACTGGAGGGGCTGTGCGATGCTTTGGTCTGACCAGCCAAAGTGTATTGTACAGCCCGGTGAAATTCAGGATCCCTGAGAACCTCCAGGCAACGACCCGGCGTCTTCGAGCCTGCAGCCTGAAGAGTCGGTGAAGATCAGTCTCCCAGCTTTTCTTTATTTTCTGTTTTTAGAGGACTGTGATCCTCCTCTGTTCTGTAACTTTTGTAACGAAGCTGTTTACAATGAATAAAAAGGAGTTCTGTTATCACCCAAACTGTGTACAATGCTTTCGAGTTCTTTCTTACTTTCCTTGCACTCACCCAAACTGTGTACAATGCTTTCGAGTTCTTTCTTACTTTCCTTGCACTGTTCTGGAACACTAGATTTTGTGCTGCTTTTGTGTTTTGAGTGATGGCACAGCTCTTCTTTTTTGAAAGACTGACTTTGGCCGAAATGGCTGGCTTTGGCCGAAATGGCTGGCCTTTCGCCGAGGTGGATCCATACCTTGGCCGAATTGCCTTGTGCCGAGGTAGATCCATCGTTCCGCTGGACTCGGCTAGGCGAGAGTGAGTGCGGCTATGGCCTTCTGAGGGGTGTATGAACCCGGATTTCAGGAAGGGTGATTCTAAACTCACCCACCTCTTTTGCTGAATCCACCCATAAATTTTTTTTTTATTATACATGACGAAAATACCCCTCTTCCTCTTCCTGCTCCGGCGGCACCCCAGCCAGACCCCCTCTTCCTCTCCCTGCTCCGGCGGCACCCCCAGCCAGACCCCATCGTCCTCACCCAGCACTTCACCTCCCCCCACATCTCCATCCTCGTCTCTCTGACCCCAGCGTGCAGAACCCACTCCCCACCATCGTTTTCTTCTCCCTCCATCTCACGACCACCAAGTGCAGCGCCCCCATCTTCTTCTCCCTCTCAATCTCGCCACCATCTTCCGCACCTCCGCGCGCCTCTCTCCATCTCTCCACCCTCTCTTCTCCTTCCTTTGTTTCTCTCTGTCCCTGCTTTACCATATCTCTCCTTCCATCTCCATTTTCCCCTCCGCTGCAACTCTCTCCGCCCTCTCTTGATTGCAGTATTTTCCCCTCCGCTGCAACTCTCTCCGCCCTCTTGATTGCAGTATTCTCCAGAGGTGCACGAAGTTTTGGAGCCGTGCACATAGAGAGGTGCACGGCCGAAAAATCCCGTGCATTTTTCATTTGCACGGTTTATCATATCCGTGCACAGATCGCAGCCTTCTCCAAATGTGCACGAAGTTTTCGAACCGTGCATATAGAGAGGTGCACGGCTAAAAAACCCGTGCATTTATCAATTGCACGGTTGGAAAAACCAGTGCGTTTATCAATTGCACGGTTTATCACCGTCGTCTTCCCGCTCTCGTCGATCGCGACCTGCACCTCTGGAGGGCGGGGAGAGGGAGGAGCGTTATCCCCCCTTTCTCCTTCTTGCACGTCTCTAATTCTTCCTCTTCTCCTTCCTTTTCTCTCTCTTTTTTTCCTCTCTCCTCTGTTTTTCTCCTTCTTCTCTCCTCCCTGTCACCGCTGCACCCTCGCACCACCCCCTGGATCACCGCTCCCACCTCCTCTCCTTGTTCTTCTTCTCTAACCGGGGGATGCAGGCGGCGAGCGAGAGAGATAGAGAGAGGGAGAGGGATAGGCGGCGACAGGGTTGGGCGGACGTGGGTGGAGCAGGTTCGCCGGATGTGGCCGAAGCAGGAAACCAGAAGGAGAGAGGAGAAGATGAGGGTATTTTAGGTATTATTCAAAATGTGGGTGGATATAGCAAAAGAGGTGGGTGAGTTTAGAATCACCCTTTCAGGAATCTGACCTTGGCCGAAATGGCTGACCTTGGCCGAACTGCCTTGTGCCGAGGTGTGAGGCGTTTATGAACCCGGACTTTAGGAAACGGCTGAGTAGGAACTCCAGACCATTCCCAGGGCGGTAGACCCTTGTAGAGTGGGATGAAACCCTGATTTTAGGAATTCGGCCGAGTGTCCGTTCCAGGGCTGTTAACCCTTGTTGATGGGTGAAGACCCTGAGTTTAGGAATTGGCCTAGTTGTCCGAACTCGAGGCCTTTTCCAGGGCTGTTAACCCTTGGCGATGGGTGAAGACCCTGAGTTAGGAATTGGCCGAGTGTCCGAACTCGAGGCCTTTTCCAGGGCTGTTAACCCTTGAGTGTGTTCCAAACACGGGGACTTTAGGGAAGGTTGAGTGTAGGAACTCCAGGCCATTTCCAGGGCGTATGTACCCGGGAGTGTGTCCAAGACACGGGGGCTTTAGGAAAGGCTGAGTGTAGGAACTCCAGGCCATTTCCAGGGGGGAAAATCTCAGTACGGTCACCAACAGTACTGGAAATCTCTCCCTTGTAACCAAAGACGAAGTTTTTACCAACACGTTCCCCGTACAGCCCGTACCAGCGCACAGACCATTTTTCCTTTTTTTCTTTGCGATATCACAACAAATATTGCGATATCGCAACTTTAGTTGCGATACCGCAATTTCCTTAGTTGCGATATCGCAATTTAAATTACGATATCACAAATTAAAAACCCCCTTTCATCTCCCTGGTCGACTATTCCTCTCTTTTACTACCAGGAGAGGGGAGGCAGGAGACAATGAGGTGGTTAGCCGTCCCATCACAGCCCACTCTGGCGTCTGTGGACGCCGTTTTGTCAGGAAGCATGGGCGGCATGGGAGGCTCTGTCTGTCAGAGAGTACAGGCGTGCCCTTGTCTTGTCGCGCGTGCTGTAGCGTGCATGAGTGCCCAAGGGAGGACAGCTGTCAGCCCCTGCCTTGGCTAGCCCTGGCATCCCGACCGAGGTTGGGGAGCCGAGGTCGGGGATGGCCCTGACTTGGCTAGAGACCTCGTGGAGATGCCGAAGTGATAAGCCGAAGTGTATATGCTGACGTGGGAGCACTGCCCGAGCTGGTGGTAGTCGAGACGAACCGGAGCACGAGATGGAGCATCGACCGGTACTTCCGGTGAGTTCGGAAATATCCCCACACACGTACCTTTAATGGTGGTTTGAGCCTCTATTTATAGAGTTTGGGACGTATCTTTGGGAGATATCGTGGTGGGGTCTCATGATTCGACTGGGAAGCCATGATCAGCCCACGTTGCCATAAATGCGGTCCAATTCAGCCCACGTCGCATTTAATGCGCGTCTTGTTGGGCCAGATCGTGTTGGAGGCCTTTGGCGGTAAGGGATCGTGGGATCTGCCCTCGGGCCTTGCCCTGATGTGGCCTCAGCCGCTGGATGTCGTGTCTGTCCCACTAGCTCGTGCCCCTATCCCTCCACGTGCCTGGTGACGTGGGGGATGAGGGGCGTGAGTGGAGACTCTGGCTTCAGCTTCTATCCCGGCTCCTTGAGCCGAGGTGGAGCTTTCTGCCGAGGATGGCGTCCGGGGTGGCCCAGACGAGGTGGAGCTCCCTGCCGAGATGGCGTCCGGGGTGGCCCAGACGAGGTGGAGCTCCGGAGTGGGCCAGTTCGGCGCTAGTGGCCCTGAGCAACCTGACTTCGGCCGGACCTCCTGCCCTGGTGGCCGGGGTGAGCTTGGTGCCACGTGGATGGCACGCGGATGGCACGTGAGAGTGCTTAGTCTCATCTGATGGCTGTGATTAGAGTAATCCTGTGGTTCCGGAAATCTCCCCACACAATCACTGTTTCCACGATATCATGGGATCTGGGGTAAAAGGGTTTTAAAAAAATATTGACGAAAGTCAAGCGACCATGGTTGGGTGAATTTGGATCCTATGTGAGTTAGAAAGAGTTGATCATAAGCCTGTTTGGATGTAAAACTGAAAATTTTCATGTGAGACAGCCATGGTTCCATTTGTTTATTTGTTTATTTATTTTTATGCGAGTCAAAATTTAGTGTAATGGTTTTTCCAATGCTCGAGGATATCTGACCTTTGAAGTGCCATATTGAGCACTCCAGCTCGTCCCCTTTTTAGTTTTTTAGGGAGTTTCTTTTTGATAAAAAAAAAAAATGGTAGCTCAGTAAGAAGCAGAACTCTTCAAGGGTCTTGTAAGACAAGGGAAGAATCTGTTTATGATCATTTTTTCATGGAGAAGTAATAATGGTTTGTGATCCTTTTTCTTTCAAGGCATTTATTGATGAGTCCATGGTAACAGCTGCAAAAGATGCCACTAATGCCAATTAAAACTCTTTTCTCCAACTTAATTATTATGATCATCATCATCAAAGCCTTGTCCAGCCTAACTTAATTATTGTGATCATTGTAGGAGGGTAGGATTTCATTCTAAGTACCTGACACCTCCCCACAGGGGAATAGGCTGGAGCCGTGGGCCCCGGGCATATTGTGTACACTTCGGGAGACGAGGCTCCGTAATCATGCATTTGTCCCAGGGTGGATGAAAACCGCACCCCAGGGGCCTCCCCAGGAGTCGATCCCTCAACCTCTTGATAAAGAGATATTTAGTTTTGGACTACATCACGCCCTATAGGAGGCCACGTCTTCTAAGTACGATTAACTGATCGCGGGTCTCTAAGGCATGAAAGTTCAAATCACACGGCAAAAAAGGATTTTTCATTGACTTCAAAGGTTTCGTACATAAACAGCAATGAAAAATTACATTCGGAAAGATAAAGACAGGTAAGAAGCCTCATGCGGCAGGCGCCAGGGCGGCGGGATCCGCGGGAGGGGTCGCGGCAACGGGAGGAACTTCGGAGGAGGAGGCAACGGCAGGAGTCGTAGCGGCGGCAGGAGCCCCAGTCGACAGGGCTGTATCCGGTCCCGGCGCGGCTGCAAGATCCCCCTCAGGGTCTGCCACGGGAGTCGGGTCGGCCTCGGGGCGTGGGAACTCGTCCGGGCTCACATATGCAGGGTGATCCCTAGGGATCCCCGCCTTCTCGAGAGCCGCTCTCCAGGCCATCTCCCAGGATGAGGCCCTTATGTCATCGACCTGCGCCGAGTACTCCTCGCCCGCTACATCGACGCCATCCTGGAAAGCCGCAGCGACCTCGGTCTGAACCCGGTGCTCGAGCTCGGCATTCTGCCTCTCCAAGCCCGCGATCCTCCTCTCCAGTTCAGCCTCCCTCCTCTTCACCAGCTCAAAGGCCGACTTTGCCTTGTCGAGCTCGGAGAAGAGGGCCTGGTGAGTCTCTTCGTACTCCTTCTCCCTCACCCTGCTCTCCTCCAAGGCCTTCTTGTGCTGATCACAGTTGGCCTGGACCCTCTTGAGCTCGTCGTGGCATTTCTGGACCCGGGTCACTGAGATCTGGGCCATCTGCACGATCTGCAAAAGCAACCAAGTCAGGAAAGCTGTAGCTGACAGAAAAAAAAAAAACCAAGAAAAGTTCAGAGACTTACGCTCAGGCTCGCCCTCATCTGCGACACCAGGAGAGAGATGTCGTCCAGCTCATCATGCTTTTCCATGTCCCGGGGCAGGGCACTAGCGCTGCTGAGACTGGCGACCACCAGGGGCCCCCCAGAGAGACGGTCCTCGACCGTCATCGGCCTCCCAGGCTGCAGCATGAGGCTCGGCCTCCAGAGGGCGGGGGTAGCCCGCGTTGACATGCCGCCACTCGAAGACTCCCCCGCGGAGCCCTCGACTCTGGCCCTTTTCCTGGCCAAATCCTCAACCCGCGACGCCGGGGGAGGAGCGACCGCGGATGTGCTAGCCCCGGCCGCGGAGTGCGGCGGCAGTGTCCGCAGTGGAGAAGGTGCCGACGACGACGAGGGTGCGCTCGAAGAAGAAGGCGCGCGAGAGGAGGAGGCAGCGCCGCGGCCTCGCCCCCCAACGGGCTGGGCCCTGAGATTCTTGAAGACCGGCTGTGGGCGGGTCCCGTCCATCTCGCCTTCCGGATCGCTCTCTGAAGATAAGACGATCCTTCCAATCGTCTCAGCGTTGTCCTCTTCGGACCTCGAAGTCGATGCCTCGGAGTTTGACGCGGTACGATCTCCGGAGAGAGCCGCGCTCCCTTCTCCGTCTACTTCCGCCGCGGCCTGGGAGCGGTGGGCAGTGTGTTTCCTGCTCCGATAACCTCGGTATCTGGGTTCGTACCCAAGTAATCTCCACGCCGATCTGTCCCCGTGGCCGTGGTAATTCTCCAAGGCGCGGATCCAAGCCTTGTTCAACTTCCAGCCGTCCCGGGAAGCGGCCGCTCTCCTCTGACGAGCATCTGCGGGGGCAAACAAAAGACATTAGTCCGGCAGCGCGGAGAAGCGAAAGAAGTTAAAAAGTGTGCTGGGGCTGTAATTACTTGGAGGGGTGCCGTAGTGGCGAGGAACCCTGAAGTTTCTTTCCGCGATGGCCTCGTCATCGCTGAACTCCCAGCCACCCGTGACCATCAGGCGGTCGTCTCCGGCATATTTATTGGAGTCCTCCAGGGCTTGCACAAACGGCCTCCTACTCGGCTTGATGCGGAGATAGTACATGTCCCTCCCGGACTTGCAGATATCGTAGGCATCCTCGATATCGTGAACACCAAGACCGATGCCCAAGATTGTATTGAGGGCATCCGTGCCCATTATGATCTTAAAGCTATTGGGCATCAGCTGGCAGGGACAGAGGTTCCATGCCCTGAGGCACTCCCTGAGCAGAGGGCGGAGGGGAAACCTAACCCCGCCCTCGATTATGGCTACTAAAGGAAACGGCATCCAGCCGTTGTAAAAATCTCCAAGGATATCGGCGACCAGTGGGGCCGCCATAACCTGAACCCCCTCGGGAATATTGTATTTGGCCCTGAGATCAGCTAATCCCCTCTCAGACTCTACCCAATGGCTAAAGATACCCATCTCACAGGGGAGAACGCTGAAATGAAAGGGGAAAATTCGCTAAGAGGCAAAAAGAAATCCTAGACAGAGGCTGAACAGGGGAAACCCTAGACGGAGGGATCCCAAAACAGAGCCGGATCCTAGAAAACAGAGTGCAATGGAACGGAACAGAAAGAAGAAGAAGACTTACGGAAGGCTTAGGACGCGAAACGGATTCTTGACAGCACCTCTTTCGGAAAAAGGCCCGGAGGATCCCTGCAACGACCTCCTTCGTTCAACAGAGAGAAAGGAAGAAGAAAGCGAAAAGGAAGAAAGAAGCAAGCAAGAAGAGAGACAGAATGCGAGTAAAAGAAGAAGGGGGGCGATCCCTCATTTATAGCCAAAAATTGGGCGGTTAATCATGGCGCCTGTTCGAAATTCGAAGAGGGCGCGTCTTTTCACTGCACGCGCCGTCGCGAAATGACGGGCCAACCAAATAAAGAGAGACGCGTGGAAGCGTCAGCTTGATTCTCGTGCGCCATTTAATGCCTCGGGTACGGAAGCGACGGCAGGTAGGGGAGCAGACGCCAGTTACCAAAATGGCGGTAGAATTCCGAAAGCCAGGGGACGTTTGAGCCCCCCCCCAGGCCCGCACAGGAAGTTATCAGAGCACCGCGGCATATTGCATCTCGGCGAGACCTACTCAGCTTCCGACCTCAAAGAGTTGACACCCTTAAGAGCTCGGAAGACTGGGGGGGCAATTGTGTGGGGGTGTTTTCACTAAGCCGAGATCAGCACTAGCCCAGGCATCCGGACAGAATGATTATGCCTTCCCCCCCCACCCCCAAAAAAAAAAAAAAAAAAAAAAAAGCTATAAACGGTCAAATAAGGGGGTACTAGTGTCTTTTGATCATTTTTTACCATTATACCCCACAACTGCTATAAAACGGTTATATGAGGGGGTAGCTCTAAGCTCTCTTAAGTCGCATTCTAAAGTCTAAGCTCTCTATAAAGTTTTCTAAGAAGTGAAGAGTGAGGGTAACTTCTCTAAAGTGGAGGATTCAACTTAGAAGGACTTCTCCATTAGCTCTCCCCTTTCTTATAAAGGTATTTATTATCTTTAATTTTGAGTTTTATTTAGTAATATTATATATTAAGTCTCATCTTCTCCCATTTCTTATATAAATTATCACAAAAAACACATTATATATAATTATTTATTTAATTTTTTAACTCTTTTATTTAGAAAAATGGCTGGACCATCACAACCTTTCAACCTTAACTTCTCTCTAAATGAGGAAGATCCTGAATTTATTCATTTAGATCAAAGTCGGGCATAGAAGTAGATAGTAGTAATCTCCAAGATCCTGCATGTTCAGTTTCTACAACCAAAAAGAAGAGAAAAACAAGATTAACTTCTCCTGTATGGTCTCATTTTGCTAAAGTTACTGTCCCCTGTCCCAAAGGAAGAATAGATGAGAATGCACAATGTAAATATTGTAAAGATCTACTCAGTGGCAAATCATCAAACGGCACTGACCACCTAATTAGTAGGCACATGAAAAACTGTTTGCTCAAACACACGAATACCGCTAACAATGGGGCAAGAAGTGGGATGATTCAAATACAACTTTCTCAAACAAATTCATCTGGTGGTTATGACCCTAATAATGCTAGATATCAACTTATTAAGTATATAATCAGTCGCCAGGCACCATTTATACTTGCGAAGACCGAGGTTTTGAAAGATTTTTGAGGTCTGCCTTTGTTCCTTCATGGCAGAAAATATCTAAAAATACTGCCAGAAATGATGCAATAAAGACTTTTTTGAAAGAAAAAGATAATTTAAAAATATTTTTACAAATATACCTGGAAAAGCGGCTTTAACTTCATATTTATGGACCTCTAAACAAAATATGGGGTACATTGCAATTACATCACATTATATTGATAGTGATTGGGTGATGCAGAAAAGAATGATAGCGTTTTCTATACTAGAATTCCCACACACTGTTGCTAGGATAGGGTCCACCATCCTTGAAAAACTTAGAGAATATAGAATTAAAAATAAAATAATTTCTATAACTTTAGATAATGCAAGCACTAACAATGTCGCAGCAGATTTACTAAAACATGAGATTCAACTTGATTTAAATGGAAATCTATTTCACAATAGGTGTGCATGCCACATCATAAATCTTATCGTACAAGTGGGGGTGAAATTAATTAGAGATTATTAAATGGATTATAGGATACATTTTTTGTTCTCCCTCGCGAAAACAATGGTGGAGGGATGTAACGCCCCAATTCCGGATACCGAGAAAATCGTGAAAGTACCGAAATTGGCGCGCTACTTCCCGGAAAATCCGAGAACTTCCAAGATCGTAGGTCCGCAGTGAGGTCCAATTTAAAACTTTTTCATCAACATAGTAACAATGGTTAATTGCGGAAGCATGATAGTATAGCCGAAGCATAAGATATCATCCATGTATCAAATATGAATGGGCTGAAGTCCAGCCTAAATGTGACAATGATATAAACCAAAGTTAATTACAATAATACCCTCTCACTACAACAGACTCTCTCAGAAATCCCAAAACAAAGATATCACTCAACCCCAGGTGTAGGCTCTCCAATCACCGGCTCGACCTCATGGTCGGCCTGTCCCCATCCGTAGTCGCCTGCTACGGGCACCTCAACGAGTGCGAACGCGTCGCCCTCGAACTCTGGGTCAAGACCTAAGCACCAAGAGTGGGTCAGATCTAAAGATCTGGCAAGTCACAATATGCAGATAATATAGAATGTATGCATCAAATGAGAAATGAGTAGAGACATGTATAAAGTTAAGAGAGTAACAAAGGTACATATGCTATGCAGTCGTGCAAGATAACCATGTAGAATCATATTAAGCATAACCGTAATAAACCTACACAATATGGCACATCCACATAAGCTGGTCACCGCGGGATATTATGCCGCGGCCCTCCCATACTGAACACAGTCGCGGTAGGGATCCTAAGCTAATGCTAGGGATTACTAACCCTGCAAAATATCATCAACATCAACCACAACGACCGGAACCGGCATCACACCGTCCGTCCCAACAGTGCTCATCATGATAGCCACACAACAAATCTCAATAGCTCCTACCAGTGATGATCAGTCCAACTGGCTGAGCTTAAATCAACTCAGTGAATGTCTATGCCGACTCGGAAACAATAAAGGTCTGTGTCTGTCTAGGCTTTGCCTTGCGTGAACAAGGTCCTAACAAAAGTCCCTAAGAGGTCCAAGTACTCAATATAAACTGTGGATCATAGTCCAAGTCCAATTCCATCATTGGATCCATACCAAGGCCCACCAAATACATGGCCTGATCTATAACAGTCCATATGAGATACAAGTCCATATTCAATGACATATGATCCTTTTACAACCTTAATGGGTCACAAGCCCATACAATCTAACCTCTCCATTCTAGGGTAATTCACATCCAACTTAGGCCATAAAAAGGGCCCGCCTAGCCACAGACACGGGTCAATGATCCATCCAATCAGATTACCGGGTCACCTCTAAGTATTCCTAGGTTTAGGTCCTCCATTTTCCATTTAATTAACAGGTATGAGCAATAATAAGGGCAATAGAGTGATAATCGTAGTATGAGGGAGATGAATCTCCAAGTACACGAATCATAGGGAGATAGCAACAGTCCAACCTAGGTAAATGGTCCACTTTCGGATACAGGTATATCTCAGGTAATTCGATCTTTAAGTGAATATAGTGTTTGGTGCTTAGAAGTTATATGCATCATTTTGGTAACCTATAAAGGTCGAATCATCTTAGATTACATAACCTGGACTTTAGTTAGTGGACCCCACGAGTCAAGGTTGAGCCGTACCATTGACTCGTGGCTGGCACAGTGATGGAAGTCTATTTGAATGGTCAATGGGCCCTACATATGATTGCAACAATAGAAATTAGAATCTGGGAAGTGTCACTGTACACAGTGTGCTCAGCCGACCTCCTGGCCTGGGTGGTCAGCTCGGCACACTGGGACCAGAGAAGGGAAAACACCCTACAGGCAAAGCCTGTTTGTCCAGGACTTCCTGTGAGTTCGGCTAACTCCCTGGCCTGGGTAGTTGGCCGTGCACACTAAGAATTCTGGCTGAAGGGAATGTCCCAGGTTCTAGTCTCCTTTGTTGAAATCCCACCTTTTTGGAAATCCATCTCGGAGTTCGGCTAAGCAATGGAGCTCAATAGAATACTCAGCTCGGCCACCCAACTCAGCTCGGCAAAGGCCTAGCTCAGCTCGGTCACCCAACTGAGTTCAGAAAGATACATTGAGTTCGGCTAGGCATTGAGGTTGGTCAAGCCCAGCTTGGTTAAGCACTGAGTTCGGCTAAGCTCGAAGTCCGGTCTGGCACGGAACCCGGTCTGGCGCTGAGCTCAGTAAAACACTGAGTTCGGCCATTACACTGAGTTCGGCCGAACACTGAACTCGGCTTTGAGCACTGAGCTCGGCCTAGACACTTAGCTCGGCTAACGCAATCTCATCCTAACCACTATGCTCGGCAGAACTCTGTGTTCGGCTAGTATTGATTCCAGCCATCGCTGAGTTCGGCCAGCACTGAGCTCGGCAGTTGCTGAGCTGCGCTAACGCTGAGCTCGGCAACCGCTGGGCTCTGCAAGTGATGAGTTCGGCAGTTGCTGAGCTGCTTCGGCAACCGCTGGACTCTGCAAGTGCTGAGCTCGGCCATCGCTGGTCTCTGTCCATCTCCCCCATCTGTGTTGTGTTCTGCTTCAGAACCCAGTTCTGCGACAGGACACAACTTCTCTTCATTAAGCACAGGAATGGTGGTCCACCTCTGATCAAAATCCAGATCAAGTAGCCACCCATGGTCGCACAAGCCCCCTCACATAAACGTAGGGTCCTGATCCACCAAGGGAGGTCCTACTTCGATTCCGATCACAACACAACGAGGTGGGTTCTCGTCATTCCATCTCCGGAAAACCCATCACTGCAACCCAATTCTCCTGGGTTTCTCCATAGACCATTACAGAAGCAAAATAAATCATTCCTACATCATTCACCCATCATCAACCGGCCATTGATCATCCAAATGAGGTAATCCCATCCATCAATGGCCAAAGGAACCAAACAAACATGCTCAAGGATCGATCTAAACATATATATTACAAATTGGAATTCTACTGCAAATCAAAGGAAGGAAACATGCAATCTAGACTACCGGCACAGTGCACTTGCCTTGATCAATTGAAGGTAGAAGGAAAAAAAAAAAAGAGAGAAAACCACAGGGAAAAAGAGAAAGGTCTCGCCAGTTGCTCCTACGATGCAGGTCGATCTCGGCTGGCCTTCTGTTAAGGGGTTTCTGGGGCGAGGAAGAGAAAAGAGAGATTGGAGGGGGAGATGAGGGTTCGTTGGAGGAAATTGGGGAAGAGGAAGAGAGAAGAGATTGGAACTTGAGAGAAAAGGAGATGAACAGTAGTTGTTAGGGCATGGGGAGGGTTTTGTTTATATAGGTTGGGTTTTTGGGTTAGGGACAAAATTGCCCTTGGGGTTAGAATAGGATTAGGGTTAGGGGTAGAGGGTATTTGGGTCTTTAGGTGGGCTTCTAGAAGATTCTTGGTGCAAACCCCCCTATAGTAAATACAAAATTCTAGCTAGGGCCTCTAACAAACTAACTAACTCTAAGAATAACAAAAGACACCCTATTGACTCTACTAATTACACCACTAGTCTAACCCTAGGAAAATACATAACTACCCTCACTAAGCCCCATAAATAATATAATTAAAATACAGCCCCATAAATAATATAATTAAAATACTTAGGCTAATATATATAGTATTCAAATTCACATTGAGGGCCCACCAGGGGTGGGGTCTCACAAGGGACATATGTGTAAATTTGAATCTAGGACCAAAGAAAATATCATATGATGTAAAGCATAGATGGAATGTTATCTATAAATGTTAAAAGAATCATGTGCCTATAAAATGACACATAATCAATATTATCAGCTTTATTTAGAGCATGAAAATATTTTTATAAGTGATGAAAAATGGATAATAAGAGATTTTTTAGAAGTTTTTCATGATGCAATATTATTTTTTTTCGGGGTATATTACCTCACATCAAATCAAGCTTTATCCCATTTTTATGAAATAAGTCTTACTTTTAAAAAGTATAGAGATTTTTCAATTTTTCAACTTTTGTGTGTACAAATGAGGAAAATTTTTCATCATATTGGAGAATAGCTCCTTTAATATATTGTATAGCTGCTGCATTAGACCCTAGATTGAAATTACAAGGTGTAGAAACCCTTCTTGATGAAATAAACTTTAATATGAATACAACTAATATAAATGACATGGCAACAATTAAGGCACAATTAGAAATACTTTATTTGGAATATGCTACCCGATTAGATAGATCCATAGCACCCACGGTCCCAACAGGCCCTCCCCAAGTACATAAAGGAAAAAAGAAGGTCATTTGGAGTATTATGAGGAAATCTAAGGGAAGTAACTCATCTTCTTCTAGAGGATCTTACAACCTTAATGAATTAACAATGTACCTAGGGGAGCGATCCTATTACAATCTCGGATGATGAAGAAGATGATTTTGATATTTTGACATGGTGAAAATTATTCGAAACTAAGTTTCTCGTACTTTCCGCCATAGCCCGTGATATACTAACAATACCAGCGTCCACAATTAAATCAGAGCATGCATTTAGTGCAAGTGGACGCCTTATTGACCTCAAGAGGACTATGCTTATTGAAGAAACCGTTGATACCTGCATGTGCTTACGGGATTGGTATCAAGCAGAGGATGGGGAACACCACCTCGATAATGATGAGATCGAGATAGAAAACGAGCTAGCGGCATTAAATATATCATAGTATAATTTTTTTAGAATGTATAATAGGCTTTCAACTTGAAATTTATTTTTTAAAATGTATCATAGGTTTTTAAAATTGTAATTTATTTTTTAGAATGTATCATAGGTTTTAAAAGTTGTAATTTATTTTTAAGAATGTATCATAGGTTTGTAAAGTTGTAATTTATTTTTTACAATCTATCATTGGTTTTTAAAGTTGTAATTCTTTTTTCATTTATCAGAAGGTTTGAATTTCATTATGTATTGATCCAAGTTCAAACTTGTAATTTTTTTAAACTTTTGTAACTTAAATTTCAAGGAAATATAATTTATTTGATGTATTTTTTCAAAACATCAATAATGCTATTCTACTTGTTTATTTCTCTTAATTTCTTTATTGTAATGAAATGGTCCAAGACTAAGAATGAAGAGTCTAAGTCTATAAGGGCCCGTTTCTTTACTAGAATTCATAGAATTCATGTCTAGTTGTTGTCTAAGAATTTTCAAATCCTAGTATTTGAAATGCTACCAAATTTTGGAATTCTAAATTCATTATTTCATTCATGACCTGAATTCCTACCTGAGCTCCCGGAATGCCGTCGTCCCTCTCCCGAAATTTATGTGCTAAGTGAGATGTCAAAAACCTACTTGTTAAAGTGGTTTTTCAAATGCTGGGTTTTTTAAAATTTCAAATGCCCAGGAATTCCGTGGGAATTCTGGTAATGAAACACAGAACTCCTGATAGGAATTCTGAATTCCCAGACAGCCTGAATTCCTGTCAGGAATTCTAGTGTGCAGGCCCTAAGACTTAAAAAAATTAAAAAAGAGGGGGGTATGTGGGCCGCCCAAGGGCGGCACGACTCAGGCCCGGCTGGGGCCCGGCCCAGCACGGCAGGGCTGACCCCAAAACCCTTGGGCCCAGCCCGGCACGGCCCACCCAATTATCATGGGCCGTGCCGGCCTGGCCCCGGCACGGCTGGGCCCTGCTTCTGTGGGCCATGCCGGCCCAGATTTAGACCTCTAAATTGTATCTCATGCAAGTAATGTAGAAGAAAGGAATGCCCAGTGCTGGAACATTTCCCACTCATTCATATCAAAGAAGAGCCCATATGCAAGACCTTCCCACATTACTGTTTGGCTTGGAGATCTCAATTACAGCTGCCTGCCAGGAGTCTCATATAGAGGAACCTTCTTAAGGTTAAAAAAAAAAGCGCATTTCATTCAGGTATCACTCTTTCAATACTGTATATGTTTGGGTATTAGCTTTGATCAAGGTAAATTCAGCGTGATTAGAAACTTCAGATGCACCGGAGATGGCACAAGGTCCCTTGGAAGCTGCTAAAGAGAGAGACA
Organism: Litsea cubeba; assembly: GCA_012931725.1. NCBI lineage: Eukaryota > Viridiplantae > Streptophyta > Magnoliopsida > Laurales > Lauraceae > Litsea > Litsea cubeba. The sequence goes on from CM022946.1 coordinate 29,478,136, forward strand.
CTAGACATGAGAAAGCGTGTCTTCATGTGCTAGTGTTGGGCTGGTGCAATTCATCCGTCTTATGCTTGTGTTGGGCTGATACACTTAACAGCCTTCTTAGGACTAGAGATTTATCAATGCAGTTTGTAACATAATAGATTTATCTAACTACCTGCCTAATGAGATTGGGCCCTCATTATTCTTTAATAAAATGTTTACTATTTCTTTCTTCTTTTTCAAGTCACGCATTTGGGCCCATATTTCAATCCTGAAAAAAAAACTGACAAGCCACAGGAGAAAAACCATTAAATCGGCCATACAAATCGGCAGGAAAAAAAGGCTATAAGAAGTTGATTGATTGAAGATCATAGATTGTTGCTATATGAAGTTATTATATAATGTTTATACCTAAATAGGTAAAAAAAATAAAAGCTCTCCCATTAAGGGGAGATTATGTCAAAATTTTCATAAATTCTTTTGTGTACAAAATGATTTTTTGCTTTTTAAGATGGATTAGAGGATATGGAAAGGAATTATTTTTTGGGTTATGTTAAATGGATTTGAGATGGAGAAATTAAAAAAAAAATTATTTTGTGGATTCCTCTCTCGTTACCAAACTTGGATCCAAAAGAATCATCGATGATTCCTCCGTGCTTGCCAAACGTGGAATGCGATGAAACCTCTCTTATAAATCCTCAAATAAGAAAGTCTAATTCCGCGGATGCAAAGATTCCTCTAAATAGAGGATTCATCTCTTATTACCAAACGTGCCCTTGAGGACTTTTGCTTGGGGGATGTTTCTAAGAGACATTGGCCATGGCCGCTCACTCTATAAGGAGTCCGGACAGACCTATTATACTATATTAAGCTAGAGGCTTTTTAGATAATTTTGACCATTTGATTTGATTTTGACCATAACTGCATATAACTTCTCACTTCTTATAACCACTGCCACTTCTTATAACTACCCACTACTTTTCTTTTCTATTTTTTTAATTTATAAGATTACCTTTTTGCCCACATCTCATATTCCATTTCTACTGCTACTTTTTCTTACCTCACTACATTTTAATTCCCTTTCTACTCTTCCTACTTTCAATTCTAAAAATAGGTACAGTCATTTTTTTTCTTTCTAAAAATTCATTCCTATACATGAATATTTTATTTATATTATATAATGAATATTTGAATTGCATTGTATGGACATACGTGTGCTCAGCACGGGTACTTGTGCTAGTGAATCTATTAGTGGGGGCCATCGGTGGAATCTAATCGCCCAAAATCTGCTACATATAAGGTTTTTTTTTTTTTCCTTCTGGGTCCAAGTTGCAATTATCCAATATAACAAGCTTTAAATAAAAACGAGCTGGGCTTGTATGAGCAATGGACAAGCTGTGTGCTCGGTTAAATCTCAACCCATTTTAAGACCATCCACAGTATACTATTCCTGAGCATTGATCTAATTGTTAATTTGGGTATTATGGAGAACCTTCATTTATAATATATATAAAAAGTTTTGAGAGAATTTGCAACAAGGTCGTTTTAAGTCGTTGTAGTATAGTGGTGAGTATTCCCGCCTGTCACGCGGGTGACCCGGGTTCGATCCCCGGCAACGGCGTTTTTTTTTTTTTTCTTTTCCTTTTTTGTACTCTTGCTTTTGTCAGTTTTCTTTTTTTTTTTTTTTACTCTTGCTTTTGTCAGGTACAGATATAGAGAAATTGTTTAAATTAATTGATCAGTCACATGACCGGGACCCCAGGGCCAACCTAACACAAACACAGCCTAAACAAACAGGTGCAGAGAGCTTTTAATAAGTGTTGCTGCCAAGATGGACTTGGTATCAAATATTTTAAACCTGTTTGTTGTGAGCCTAGTTTGGGGTAGGAATGATATGAGTAGGGTCCGGGATGAATTCTTATTCACCCACCCACATCATATTTTATACCATGGCCCTGAGCCCACCACAACAGTAGTATGGGTCTTCTTTGACAACAAGTCTAGCCAGGCTCATGTTTTTGGCCTAGAACATTATAGAGTGAAATTTTCAGATACATCATGTAATTCAGTGAAAGAAAAATCCGGATACTGGATACCAATTGATGATACAAGTCTAACCCTTCTTTTATAGAATACAGTATTTTCTACATCTATTACCAGCTTCATTGTTGGTCATATCAACTTTATTTTCCCTTCAGAATCTTATCTTACATGATTTAGTTAGACAACGAAGTAAATAGATATTATATGGTAGTATATTATAAGGCCACTAAATCAAGAGCTATGATGATTAAATTGAGACAATTTTTGGTCTACCTCTGATCTAGATGAAGACAATAAAGGGCTGCGACTGCGATGATTAAATTGGGACAATTTCTGCTCTCTCTCTCTCTCTCTCTCTCTCTCTCTCTCTCAATAAAAGATCCTCCATAATGGGCGTCTGAAGTGCATCATTTTTGGAAGTTACATGATAATTGCAATATTTCATGAGGGTATATATACATGCATGTGTTACAGAGTCACATACAACCTTAAATGCATAAATCTAGAGACACGCTCACTCAAATACACACATAGAATTATTGGATAATCCATAGTTCTGAAATCCAGGCGGAAAATGATGTTTTGTTCAGAACATGCTATGTAATAAAGGATGTGAAAAGGAAATCTTTTTTATTTTATTGAGCAAAGCCTTTATATGACCAGCGAAGAAATTGTGTAAAACTGATTACATATGACACAAGGACGCAGATACTCGAAGGGAGGATCAAAAAAGGTTTATAATTTATAAGCCAACCTTCACAAGAGGATATTATTTTACAATCAAAAGCTAGGGGATTGACAAGGAATTTTAATCGTCATATGAGGCATGATAATCTGTGGAGCAGCCTGGTGCATCTGGATCTTCAGCTCCACAGCAGTCATAAAATTTTGCAGCATAGGGGGGGTCATCAGGGTCCAGTTCGTAGTACCTTCAATAACATCCACACTGGTTAGTTAAAACGCTATTTGAAGAAAAGAACAGGAAATGACAAAAAGGGTTTGATAATCCATGGACCCTCATAGATTGAAAGTAATGACCATTCCCATAGATTTCGTGGGTTCAGTCACGAATCTAAAAGACAGCTACTCATTTAAAACATTAAGGCACCAAGTTAAAACCAACAGCAGTAAGAAAGCAACTCTAATGACAAACACTCATTTAGAATATTTATCCTTCAACTAAGCAATCCTCATTGTGTTTTTCTTTTCATCTTTTCCGGTATTGCTTGCTTTGTAATAAATTTGTATAGTACACTATTATCTGTCACTACTGAGCAGAGTCTATTCAATAACTAAGAAGATTTTATCATATCCTATTATTAGTAAACGGACAAAACACAAAATAAGCAGCACTTCATATATGCGGTTAAAATGCAAAACTATCATCTGCACTTGCCATGGGATGCGCAAGGAGTCAAGGGCTCACAAATCTTGAAGAAATCTAGGGTAGTTTTCCATACAGCTTACGAAAATATAGAACTTGGTGGAATGATAACTTGTCCTCTGAAAGATAAATATAGAACTTGGTGGAATGATAACTTGTCCTCTGAAAGATTTGCTATGCTTCCACTTGCTACCAGAACCATTATAGATACTTGACAGCATATATGGGTCCCACGGGCATCATCACAGCTTTTCTCAAGCACAGGCTTTAGTGACTACAGGAGGATGAGTAAGATCTCCCAGGTAGATAATTACTACACCATTAAGGACTAGGAAGATAATTACTACACCATTAAGGACTAGATATACTGGAGATAAAGAATATATTCTGTCACAGTAGCACCTATTCCTCAAGCAAACAACATTTCCAACAAGTAGCCGAATGCGATTACATCACGTTCTGAATTGTAATGTTATGTCGAGTTCAGGAGTCAGGACCACGATGTAGTTTGATATATTCCAACCCCAAAGGTACTTGTCTTCTATACAGTCCTATCAGTATCTTAAATTTCTTGAATAAACTATTATTCTCTTTCATCTTCCAACATGCTGGGTAATTCTACCGGCAATTGATTGTACAATCTCTCAAGAGTTGACTGGGTGTACTCATACCTATCTATCGTCTCTCTTTTAAAGGTTCCTTGCAATTATACAATTTTAAAATGTGTCTCAATTATAAAAAAAAATGGGCATCTCTCCCAAGAGATGGAGCTGGAGATTTGGGAAAAAGAGAGGCGTTTTGTAAAGAAGGGTGATAACTGTCAAGTAATAATGTTTCAAGAGATGGATGAAAATAGGGGCTCATAATGTTCAAGGGAATAAAAAGGTCAAGAGGGAAGCTGGATGACAAAAAACCAAAAGGTAAGGGAAGTACAAAGGGAGTGAGGAACATCCATTGGTTCCTATCCTAAACATGTGAAATTATGAGTCATTTTTACACCAAAGGAAGTGAACACAGCTCTCGTGTATGCTTCGGTAGCTTGCCTGCTGAGTAAATAGGAGAAGGGTTGAATGCGTGTGCAAAGTCGACCGTACACCTGCAGTTGTGCCTAAGAAATGTCCTTCACGAAGCAACCCACCTAGAAACAGCTCTCCTCCATGGTAAGGGGCCACTCAAATGTTGCAAAAACCACACCCCCATGCCTCCGTCAAATAAGGCATATATTCAAAATTTAAAGTCTCTGGCTGGGGGTGGGGGTGAGATCCATCTGGCTGCTAATAGGAAACACCCAAACCAAACACTTTTACTACTCTGAAAAGGAGATTAGATTCTATCCCATCTGCAGTGACATCAGCACTTTGCAAAAAGACTTGTATGACAAGGACTTCGCCAATCCGGCACATTGCAATTACAAAATCTAAATGAATCAAACTAAATGGATTACAGTCTGATAAAAAATAAAAAATAAAAAAACAGCTTTCATATAGGATTTCACTGAGTTCTGAGTGTAGCGCAGGCATTAGGGTAACTCAATTTTCTTGATTTTGTAATCATTCGCATTATAATCATTTAGTTGTAATGCAGTACCACAAATCTGACTTTTGTAACATCTCTCTTAAAGCCAATATAATATGATAATTCAGAGACGATAATATGCAGGAGACTAAAAGGTGACAATTGGATCAAAACGCAACCACTTTAGTTGCAACTAGCGTCTTATCATCCAGATTTTAATGATGTCCAGTGTTGCATTGAAGCCATATTTGCCATGCAACTAAAAGGTGAGATCAGCATGTGAAGAACATAAGATCAGCATGTGAAGAAAATAACTTCTACCAAAAGATAGGAATGACACTGGTAAAGAGTAGAAATGATCCACTGAAAAAGTCAACCCACAAATTTTACTCATTTCCATCAAAACTTCTCATTCTGTAACCTGTGCATAATCATTTCTCACATGCATAGCTGATTTCAGTGGGTTTGACAGGAACAGTATGTAACCCTTCACTCCATGTCCAACACCATCTCACAAACTAGTGTCGATGTTTAGACTTTAGAGAAACAATCTTATGCTGAGATAGACACGGTTCTGACGGCAGCAAAAACCTGACTTAACCTGCTTGGGGGTTCACCTTGTAAGATCCAATTTGCTCGGATCACATGCCTCCCTATATATAGGCGCTTGATCCAAACTTCGCAAACATAGTGATATACACCATCAGATTAATCTTTTCTATACCTGATCAATCTAATGGTGTGTAAAATTCGAATTCAAGTTTGGGCTAGTTCCAACTAAGAGTGATCTTTGTGTAGCTAAATCAGATTTGTTAGTTTCCATCCTTATCCCATCATTTCTCCCACTCTAAAACTAGACCTCGTCCTTATAAAAAGCAAAGGAAAGGGAGAAGAGCTGCATTGTTCCCAAAAGAGTAATTAGGGTAAAAACCTGAAAGGGAAGTTAAACAAAAGAAATAACCCAGATGTCAATTTTCTAAAACTTTCATCAGATTAAAGGTATTCATATTTCACAGTTTTTACATCCAATCATCCTCTCCCCTTTTCCTCCCATCCTGAAACAAGTGCTGGGGATTTGAAAAGCATGAATAATACAGAGAAGAAGCAACAGTCAACATGAGATCCTGTTGATTTCATGCATCTCTAATCTGACAACATTTACTATACAAGATGGGGAAAAAATGGTAACCCAGATGCCACTTTTTCTTAAATACTCATCAGATTAAAGGAATTCACAATTTTACAAGCAGTCATCGTCTCCTATAATTTTCCTTTCCAGAAACAATTGATGAGAATTAAACAAAGGGTTATTCCATTGGTACAAAAGCATGAATAATACGAAGAAGAAACAACAATCAACATGGGATCCTATTGATTTCATGCATCTCTAATTTGAAAGCATTTTCTATACGAGATAGGATAAAAATAGATCGGGATCATACAAAGATAAACATGAGAGAGAGAGAGTGATTGAATTGAAATGGGGTACCTTTTTTGATCATCGTGTCTTCAAGAAACGAAGAAAGAAGGATGGAATCTGCAAGAGGAAGGGGTGTTGGATGAAACATCGTACGTTCCCTTGCAATGCTTGCAGATCTTTTTCTCGACACTCTTCTTCTTCCGCTACTCAGCATCTCCTTGTCTTTCTTCTTCCATCTTCTATCTTCTCTTTGTCCTTCTTTATCTTCCTGTATTGATGTCATGGTTAAACTGGAATAGGATTGGATGGTCAGAACTAAGAAATGTTTGGATTGGATCGCCCACTTCAATGGGTCAGAATTTTAACACACAGGGACAAGGATGGTGATTGGTTGGGTGAATTTGGATCCTGTGTGGGTAAGAAAGAGTTGATCATAAGCCTGTTTGGATGTAAAACTGCTCAAGTTAAAATACTTATGCAGAGTTGAAAGTGTTTTATGATGTTACGGATCAGGAAAGCCTTTTTTTTTTTATCAACAATGCATAAAGAAGGGCAGCGAAGTTGGCTAGGACCACGGCCCAGAAATCAAAGGTTGTGGTTTTGAATTCATGCTCTCACCCTATGCCATTTGCCCAGGCAAAAACTTAACTTAGCCGATGCGTGGGCAAAGGGACTTCACATGCCCGAGAATAGTTAGTTCTCGAAGAGGACAACTGCTATCAAATAAAAAAGAAGAATAAACTATATGGCTAGGCAATTGAGAATGTGAATAAAGTCCAAGTCCAGATCCCCTGTGGCAGCAATTGCACGGGAATTGTATAACATATGCCAGGAAAACATGATTAACTCCATCTCTGCAGCGATACCACATCAGCACTGAGCACATTTTCAATCATGTGATCAGTCTTATGGTGTTCATATTTCTATTAAAGTGAAAAATATGAGGCTATGGCACTGGAGGGGATGGGATTTACCTTAAATTGTCTAGATTATCTTTGTGTGGGCCCAAAAATGGAGTTCTTGGCATGTGTTTACATGGTTCCTGTGTTAGGACTCGTATGGGCATGTTTGGCATTATTCTAAGAATGTTTCATTCTGACAATGAATGAAAAAAAAAAAAAAAAAAAAGAACCTGTTTAGCAAGCATTTTCTCACTTTTTGCACATCTATAAAATATCTTCCTTTCTATCTCTTTCCTCTCCCCATCTCTCTAGATTTTCTCCCACAAAATGCATGCCAGACAAGTTTTCTTCATTCATTCCCAGAATGAGACATTCCCGGAATGATGCCAAACAGGCCCATAAACTCGTGGTTGGAAACTAGAGTAATCTTGCTGCAAATAAAGTTGTCATGTGAGACAGCCAAGGTTCCATTTGTTTATTTTGTTCATTTATTTTTATGCGAGTCACAATTTAGTGTAATGGTTTTTCCAATATATGCTCGAGGATATCTGACCTTTGAAGTGCCATATTGAGCACTCCAGTTCGTCCCCTTTATAGATTTTTAGGGGGTTTCTTTTTTGATAAAAGAAAAATGGTAGCTCAGTAAGAAGCAGAACTCTTCAAGGGTCTTGTAAGAGAAGGGAAGAATCTGTTTATGATCATTTTTTCTTGGAGAAGTAATAATGGTTTGTGATCCTTTTTCTTTCAAGGCATTTATTGATGAGTCCATGGAAACAACTGCAAAAGATGCCACTAATGCCGATAAAAACTCTTTTCCCCAACTTAATTATTGTGATCATCATCATCAAAGCCTTCTCCAGCCTATGTTGGGATTGGTTACATAAAACTTGTTTCTCCATTATGAAGTATCTTGAGCCAAATCCTCATATAGATTGCACTGCTTATTGTGGTATTATTGTTTTTGCCTCCTCTCTTACTTGTTACTGAAATTCCATTCATTAACAATTTGATTGCAAGTGTGTATAAGTCAGGATTAGTTTAAGATATTTTGTTAATCCTATTCGCATTGAACATCACTTTCATTTATTCTATTGTGGTGCTTATCATTCATTTATATTCTCTTCCAATGAGCAATTAACTTCCTCCTCATTCCAGTCTGTGTGCAATGCTACTAGCAGGGGATCCTAATGCTATCTCAATCCAATGTTTCATGTAAGCCCATCAGTATATATGGACTCAATTTAAGTCATTTTGTTTGGTGTATTCCCAGAATGATGGTTTCTAAGACCAAGTTCACCTGGGAAGATGGAATTAATATTCATAATCAACCCACTCCAGCATCTCAAGAGTTCTAAGGCTCGACCTTGAATGGAATCCGCCCTCTCAGAGGAGTTTTAAAGCTCAACTTTGATAGTGTTGTACCAGGAAAAAACTCCTTTTTTTTCTTGTTAATCTTACAAGGGAGCATTATGGCCATCTTGTGGAAAAGCATATAGGGGTGCCATTAAAGTTAGTTCAAACCGCACAATCAATTGCATTCAAAGGTATTAAATTAGCTGCAAAGTTGTATGTGTAGCATCTACTAATTAAGGGAAGTTGTCCAATAATCCTCCAGTGCCTGAAATGAGTTACAACCCACCCCGGACGCGAGAGGCCAGGTGGTATTGACCTTCAAGAGTTTGATGAGGATTCCTCTTGGTGCTCCATAGTTGCAGATTTGCAAATGGATTGGCTATACCTTAACAGGAATATAGTTTCACAGACACGGCTTTATGGACAACAAGCAGCTGGATCAATTACTCCAAATTTTGCCATAGGAAACTTGTTGTGGCAGACACTTTTCAGTACTCCTGTATCATAGGTCCTACATAAATTAAATTTAAGTTTCTTGTTATGCTTCTTTAATTCATGTTTCTTCTGTAACACAGGGTGTTCGAGCAAATTAAAAAAAGGAAAGAAATATTTTTTTTCTCTTCATCCTCTAAAGCAGTTGAACAACAGAATCAGAATCAATTAATTGCGTTTCACTGATCAGAATCACAGAGGTTTCACAAAGTTCTTTCATGAAACCAGGTTTTTATAGTATATGCCATTGTTCAATACAATGCACATTATATATATTAAAGCCTTTTCCCATATTTGACATGATGAGAGAGAGAGAGAGAGAGAGAGAGAGAGAGAGAGATCCCTTAGCGCAAACTTTAACTTGCTTCTCAAACCCAAAAAAAAAAAAAATATGGAAAAGAAGAAAAAAAAAAAAAAACAGAAACAAAGTCTGACTTAGACTATGGTCCTATCCTACAACTGCTGTATTCAAAGAGTCCAAATGCCCCTGTTCTTCCAATTGAAATAATAAATAATGCCTGCTAACAGTTGCCCAGTGTAATTCATTTTTATATTTTAAAATGTTAATAAATTTTATTCCCACACTAATATACAAGGCAACCAAGGCAGTAGAAATGAGACTGCACAGAAAAAATATCAGACCAAACACAATATCAAAGGTGAGAAGGAATAAAAACTCATCTGCATCACAGCTCAACCAAAATGGAACATGAGAGCTTGAAGGTCTTTCCCTTCTTTTGCATGCCATTTGCATCAGAGTTCCTTGGTTTAAGGACGCACCTCAAGACAAAAATATCCTTCATGACTTCTATCAAACTTAAGCAGGCCCATACTCCTGCAAGAAGCTTTACATTTGTGATGTTTGTCAGTGCACTATGTTAACAGAAAGTGCTGCTACAAGCAGTTCTTACAAGGAAAGTACCTTTCAGAGATCCTATATGAATATTTATGTTAACTGAGAATTTCACTGTTCAAAATTCTTGCAATATTGGGAAGATGCTTTGGCTCTTTAGGAAGGTAGAATGCTGCTTAAGTGTTTACCACTCAAAGATTTATCCCAAAACTCATGCAATCTGGACTACAGCAGAACTACCCATTTGCTCAAGCATGCTACTTCTGTGCAGCAACTTACAACACAACCTGTATCTTGCAAAACTGTGTGCAGTACCATACTCACCAATAGTCTCCACAAGTACAAACTCCATTACTAAAATGATGAAAACGAGTAGTATCCCTAACAATGATTTCACGCTCTTCGATTGCAGAGATGAACTTGGTGGCATTGTGGCAGTCCTCACAGACTCTAAGGTTCTTAAACACCCGAATTGGAGTCCCCGGCAAGGTACTGATCAGCCCAAAAGCTATTGCCAACTTTTCACTGTGCCTGGACAGTATCAGCTCCTTTCTTTCCTCCTCCAGATCATGCAATGCACAATCAAGATCTGGAACATACCCAGCTGCCTTCATCCTCTTTTCCAACTCATTCAGTTTCTCGTTGATAGAAGCTAGCTGCGGGTGAGTTCTATCCCCAGATCTGAACTCATGAATATCGCTTTGCACCTCAATCCAGCTATATCCAGGCATTTTCACCACCTTATTTTCTTTCATTGACTGCCGCACCCTGGCTACTCCGTCCCACCTGCTCATCGCTGCATATACATTGGCCAGTTGGACATAAGCAGCTGCACTAAAGGGGTTCAAATCAAGCAGTTTTTGGGCTGCAAATTCAGCCAATTCTAGGTTCTTGTGGATTCTGCAAGCACCCAGAAGGGTCCCATAGATAGCTGAATGGGGTTGAAAGGGCATTTTACTTATCAACTCTACCGCTTCATCAAATAACCCAGCTCGACCAAGAAGATCAACCATACATGTATAGTGATCTGGCTTAACTTCGACCCTGTAGTCCTTTTCCATAGACTTAAAATACCGAACACCAAGCTCTACTAATCCTGCATGGTTACAAGCTAACAGAACCCCAACAAAAGTAATCCAATTTGGCTTTGTTCCTCCAGTTTTCATCTTCTCGAACAGCTGAATTGCTCTCTCCCCAAATCCATGTTGGGCATAACCAGAAATCATCGCATTCCAAGTGACAACATCTCTCCGGGGCATTTCACTGAAAAGCTTATTCGCATTCTCCAAATCCCCACATTTACAGTACATGCTCAGCAGAGAAGTGCCACAAGTTACATTGAATTGCAATGGCGATTTGTTGATGAACTGATGGACCTGCTTGCCCAATTCCAAAGCGGACAAGTCGCTGCAACCCAACAGAACGCTGCTGAAGGTAGACGGGTTCGGCCTGATGCCCGACCCCACCATCGTCCTGAAAAGCTTCAGCCCATCCTCCGCCCGGCAATTCTTGACATAACCCGCAATCATAGAGTTCCAAGAGACCAAATTCCTCTCAGGCATATTGTCGAACAATTCCCGTGCTGCTTCGACCCTTCCAAAGGCCATGAATCCAGTCATCATCGCAGTCCAAGAAAACACACCCTTGTCCGATTCTGGCGCTCCATCAAACAAATCCACCGCAGAATCCAAATCATCCGCTTGGATATACCCAGAAATCATCGCACTCCAAGCGATGTCATTCTTCCCCGGCATCGCCGAGAAGACCTCCCAAGCTTCTTCCATCTTGCCATTACGACATAGACCGGAGATCATCGTGTTCCAAGACGCAGAGTCTCTAACGGGCATTCTATCAAACAGAAGGCGAGCTCTCTCAAGCTCAAAGTTATTGAAATAACAAGAGAGCATGATGTTAAATGAGAATACATCTGGTTCAGGAATTCTCTCGAACAGTTGGAGTGCTTCCTTGAGCATCCCAGGCTTGGAGTATCCAGTCAAGATCAAGTTCCAGGAGAAGATCGTCTTCACAGTAATATTTTCGAACACATGGCGGGCGGTGCCCAGGTTCCCGTTTCTCAAGTGGGTTCTAATGATCTTGTTCGATGAAACGGCGGGATGAGAGTTTCTTGTTGTGTTGGTGAGTGCGTCGCTCGAGCGTGAGTGGAATGGGTTGGGTCTTTGAAGGACATTGGTGTCGGGCAATGGGATTGTGGAGAAGAAGCGTTTGGAGATTGAAAGAGATTTGAGGACTTTTGCTTGGGGGATGTTTCTAAGAGACATTGGCCATGGCCGCTCGCTCTACGGAGTCCGGACAGAAATCGTTTTCACAAGTGCGAACGCCCAACTCTCACTCTCACGCCTATGAATCTATCAGTGCGGTTGAGTGACAATAGCTCCAGAGCAGTGGAAAAATATATATTTACAGTAGAACCGTTCGATCCAGAGGATATCACAAGCTGACACATCCTAAGGATGTAAGATATCCTACAATCACCTGAATAGTCTGATTTTTAATTTTTTTTTCTGACTGTGGGATCACCAAACCACCATCCAAACCGTTAGACAACTGTATGAGTGTAAGAACTAATATTACACCAAATTTGAACCGTTGATCTATCATGATTATAAGCCACTTTTTTTTTGTAAATTTCTCGATAATCGTGATAGATCAAGTGTTCAAATTTAGTGTGGTATTAGTTTTTACACTCATAAAGTTCTCCAACGGTTTAGATGGTGGTTTGGTAGTCCCACGGTCAATGAAAAAAGAAAAAAATTGACTGTTCAAGTCTTCCCGCTTCTGATTATGGGATATCCTACATCCCTATTCGATATCCTATAGATCAAACAGTCATGCGGTAAATATACATTTCTTGGCTGTTTTGGGGCTATTGTCAGCTTTAACACCTTTCGTACAGTAATTGTCCCTAGCTAAATGATATTACCCTACAGCTGCCATTGATCCCAAATTTGCTTCTTCTTGACCAAGGTCCAAGGTCAAGTGTTTCGGGTGGAGTTATTGGTGTGATGTTCCAAGGCGTGCAATATCACATTATTATTGTATGAACGATCTATGAAGAATATATGAATTTTAGTATTTTGGAGGCAAGTGTTTCTTAGTATTTTGAGGGCAAATGTTAGATCTAAGTGTAGTTGTACAGTTGATCAAGTGGACATAGTTTATTTGTCTCGTATCTATCTATATTACTAAAGGGATGTATACACTTCATGAGAAGTTTTGGAGGAGGACACCTGGCATGTCTTGGAGATGGACACGTGGCAGCAAAGGGATCCAAGACACGTGGCAGCAAAGGGATGTATCACCTTTTCATTCCTCCCTTCCATTTCCAACCCTTCCATTCCTCCCTTCCATTTCCAATCATACAGAAATATCTTCTTATAAATCTCCATCATTTCCTAATATTTATCCATCCACCTTACTACAAAAAGAATTTCCATTCAAGTAATATCTTCAACGATTTTGTGGATCAAATCCAAACCTTTAAATTCAAAAAATTTAATTTATATCAATCAATCATGGGTCCCGGCCCGCATCATTTGATTTTATAGACGGTTAGAATAAAGATGGTGGACCCCATTCATCTGGGTCCCACTTAAAGATATTTGGTCAATTTGTTAGGTCTATGATCATTTGATCATTTGATCTTTCTTAATCAATTCATGGGTCCCATCCCACATAATATGATTTTATGGACGGTTAGAATAGAGATGGTGGACACCATTCATTTTTTTTTTTTTTTTGGGGGGGTCCACTTAAATAGGTTAGGTTTTGTCAATTTGTGAGGTCTATGATCATTTGATCCTTTGACCTTTATCAAGCAATTCATGGGTCCCAGCCCGCATCATATGGTTTTATGAACGGTTAGAATATAGATGGTGGACTCCATTCAACTTTGGGGTCCCACTTAAATAAATTAGGTTTTTTTTCATTTTATGAGGTTTATGATCATTTGAACTTTATCAATCAATTCATGGGTCCCGGCCCGCATCATATGATTTTATGGACGGTTAGAATAGAGATGGTGGACCCCATTCATCTGGGTCTCACTTAAACATATTTGATCAATTTGTTAGTTCTACGATCATTTGATCCTTTGCCAGCCTACATCATATGGTTTTATGGATGAATAGAATATAGATGGTGGAGCGCATTCGTCTGGGTCCCACTTTAATAGGTTTGGTCAATTTGTGAGTTCTATGATCATTTGATCCTTTGATCTTTATCAAGTAATTTATGGGTTCCATCCCGCATCACATGGTTTTATGGACGGTTAGAATAGATATAGTGGGCCCCATTCATCATGGTCCCACTTAAATAGGTTAGGTTTGGTCAATTTGTGAGGTCTATGATCATTTGATCTTTATCAATCAATTAATAGGTCACAGCCCGCATCATATGGTTTTATGGACTGATAGAATATAGATGATGGACCCCATAGGTTTGGTCAATTTGTGAGGTCTATGATCATTTGATCTTTATCAAGTAATTTATGGATTCCATCCCGCATCATATGGTTTTATGGACGGTTAGAATAGATATGGTGGGCCGCATTCATCATGGTTTCACTTAAATAGGTTAAGTTTGGTCAATTTGTGAGGTCTATGATCATTTGATCTTTATCAATCAATTAATGGGTCACAGCCCGCATCATATGGTTTTATGGACTGATAGAATATAGATGGTGGACCCCATTCATCTGGGTCCCACTTAAATATATTTGGTCAATTTGTTAGATATATGATCATTTGATCTTTCTTAATCAATTCATGGTCCCATCTCGCATAATATGGGTTTTATGGACGTTTAGAATAGAGATGGTGGACCCCATACATTTTTTTTTTTTTTTTGGGGGGGGGGGGGGGGGGGGGGGGGGGGGGGGGGGGGGGGGGGGGGGGGGGGGGGGGGGGGGGGGGGGGGGGGGGGGGGGGGGGGGGGGGGGTTCCACTTAAATAGGTTAGGTTTGGTCAATTTGTCAAGTCTATGATCATTTGATCATTTGACCTTTATCAAGCAATTCATGGGTCCCAGCCCGCATCATATGGTTTTATGAACGGTTAGAATATAGATTGTGGACTCTATTCATCTTTGGGGTCCCACTTAAATAAATTAGGTTGGTTCATTTTAATGAGGTCTATGATCATTTGAACTTTATCAATCAATTCATGGGTCCCGGCCCGCATCATATGATTTTTATGGACGGTTTGAATAGAGATGGTGGACCCCATTCATCTGGGTCTCACTTAAACATATTTGATCAATTTGTTAGGTTTACGATCATTTGATCATTTGATCTTTTTAAATCAATTCATGGGTCTCATCCCGCATAATATGGTTTTATGGACGGTTAGAATAAAGATGGTGGACCCCATTCATCTGGGGGGTTCCACTTAAATAGGTTATGTTTGGTAAATTTGTGAGGTCTATGATCATTTAATACTTTGATCATTATCAAGCAATTCATGGGTCCCAGCCCGCATCAGATTATTTCATGGACGGTTAGAATATAGATGGTGGACCCCATTCATCTTGTGGGTCCCACTTAAATAGGTTTGGTTTGGTCAATTTGAGAGGTATATGATCATTTGATCTTTATCAATCAATTAATGGGTCCCGGCCCGCATCATTTGATTTTATGGACGGTTAGAATAAAGATGGTGGACCCCATTCATATGGGTCCCACTTAAAAATATTTGGTCAATTTTTTAGGTCTACGATCATTTGATCATTTGATCTTTTTAAATCAATTCATGGGTCCCTTCCCGCATAATATGGTTTTATGGATGGTTAGAATAGAGATGGTGGACCCCATTCATCTTGGGGGTCCCACTTAAATAGGTTAGGTTTGGTTAATTTGAAAGGTCTGTGATCATTTGATCTTTATCAAGCAATTCATGGGTCCATCCCGCATCATATTGTTTCATGGATGGTTAGAATATAGATGGTGGACCCCATTCATCTTGGGGGTCCCACTTAAATAGGTTAGGTTTGGTCAATTTAAGAGGTCTATGATCATTTGATCTTTATCAATCAATTCATGGGTCCCGGCCCACATCATTTGATTTTATGGACGGCTAGAATAAAAATGGTGGACCCCATTCATCTGGGTCTCACTTAAACATATTTGATCAATTTGTTAGGTTTACGATCATTTGATCATTTGATCTTTTTAAATCAATTCATGGGTCTCATCCCGCATAATATGGTTTTATGGACGGTTAGAATAAAGATGGTGGACCCCATTCATCTGGGGGTTCCACTTAAATAGGTTATGTTTGGTCAATTTGTGAGGTCTATGATCATTTAATACTTTGATCATTATCAAGCAATTCATGGGTCCCAGCCCGCATCAGATTATTTCATGGACGGTTAGAATATAGATGGTGGACCCCATTCATCTTGTGGGTCCCACTTAAATAGGTTTGGTTTGGTCAATTTGAGAGGTCTATGATCATTTGATCTTTATCAATCAATTAATGGGTCCCGGCCCGCATCATTTGATTTTATGGACGGTTAAAATAAATATGGTGGACCCCATTCATCTGGGTCCCACTTAAAAATATTTGGTCAATTTTTTAGGTCTACGATCATTTGATCATTTGATCTTCCTTAATCAATTCATGGGTCCCATCCCGCATAATATGGTTTTATGGACGGTTAGAATATAGATGGTGGACCCCATTCATCTTGGGGGTCCCACTTAAATAGGTTAGGTTTGGTTAATTTGAAAGGTCTGTGATCATTTGACCTTTATCAAGCAATTCATGGGTCCATCCTGCATCATATTGTTTCATGGATGGTTAGAATATAGATGGTGGACCCCATTCATCTTGGGGGTCCCACTTAAATAGGTTAGGTTTGGTCAATTTAAGAGGTCTATGATCATTTGATCTTTATCAATCAATTCATGGGTCCCGGCCCACATCATTTGATTTTATGGACGGTTAGAATAAAGATGGTGGACCCCATTCATCTGGGTCTCACTTAAACATATTTGATCAATTTGTTAGGTTTACGATCATTTGATCATTTGATCTTTTTAAATCAATTCATGGGTCTCATCCCGCATAATATGGTTTTATGGACGGTTAGAATAAAGATGGTGGACCCCATTCATCTGGGGGTTCCACTTAAATAGGTTATGTTTGGTAAATTTGTGAGGTCTATGATCATTTAATACTTTGATCATTATCAAGCAATTCATGGGTCCCAGCCCGCATCAGATTATTTCATGGACGGTTAGAATATAGATGGTGGACCCCATTCATCTTGTGGGTCCCACTTAAATAGGTTTGGTTTGGTCAATTTGAGAGGTCTATGATCATTTGATCTTTATCAATCAATTAATGGGTCCCGGCCCGCATCATTTAATTTTATGGACGGTTAGAATAAAGATGGTGGACCCCATTCATCTGGGTCCCACTTAAAAATATTTGGTCAATTTGTTAGGTCTACGATCATTTGATCATTTGATCTTTCTTAATCAATTCATGGGTCCCATCCCGCATAATATGGTTTTATGGACGGTTAGAATATAGATGGTGGACCCCATTCATCTTGGAGGTCCCACTTAAATAGGTTAAGTTTGGTTAATTTGAAAGGTCTGTGATCATTTGATCTTTATCAATCAGTTAATGGGTCCCAGCTCGCATCATATGATTTTATGAACAGTTCGAATAGAGATCATGGGGCCCATTCATCTTGGTCCCACTTAAATATATTAGGTCAATTTGTTAGGTCTATGATCATTTGATCTTTCTTAATCAATTCATGCCTCACCTAAAGAATATAACATTTGGAAAAAAACATAAAGATCAAATTAGCAATAAAAAAAAGGACTCACAAGTTTACTAATTAATAAATTTATTAAAAATAATTAATATCAGTCTGTGCATTTGGTGGTTTCGTGGTTATCCACGGGGTTTTGCTAGTTACACACTAAAAGTAAAGTTGTTATTTTCATACTATCTTTTGTTGCACGAACCGTTCTGTATATTTTTTTTTAAATGTTAAAACCTATGAGACAATGGTCAGCTCTAGGGCATCTGAATGGTAGAAAAAAACCCTATATTAAAATACATGTAATTAATTTAATGATGGCTACAGCAGCTTCTTTACTAGAATTTCTATAATCAATCACTCATAAATTTGTGGGATTTCAATTGATGAGTCTTTTAGATGTTATTGGATTTTGTTGTTTATGAATTTCTTGTTTCATTTATGTGGGGATTTCTGTATAGAAGTTTTAGGTATTTTGAATTTCGCGAAATCCTTATTTCATGAATAACGACTGTGATTAATCACGCCTTTATATGCATTATGTATAAGCACATTCAAATATATGAATACAAAATAATGCATGTGTATATAGATTTATAGTTTCATGAATGTACAAATACCATGTTGTACACTTAGTCACAAAATGCAATACTTAAAACATAAGGTTAGTCTTTAGAAATAAATAAAAATATTGTACGTGGTACCTGAAATTCTTACATTACAAAATATGCTATAAGAAGTATTTTACGTAATTAAGATTTATAAATTCTAAGATGTGAAATCTACTATGGTGCAATATGGAAAGATCCATATGCGTCTTACACAGTTGTAGAGTGCAAGAAATGTGTGTAGGAGCCCTTGTCTGAAATTATTGTTTGAAAGGTCGGCGTTCCACCACAAAGTAGGTCGAAATTTAAACAAGGAATGCTAGAATGCTTAGATTCTTAAAATTTTGTTAAAGAAATAAGGAATTCCAAATTCCAATGCAATTCAAAATCCTAACAAGGAATTCTTGTAAAAATGCATGCATGGAAAGTTGGCATAACAAGTCTATGTTTAAGCGGTTCATATGTCATTTTAGTGAAACTTGTTGGTCCCATTGAAGAAAAAGGGCTTCCATCATGTATTTTCATTTTAAACATTAATAGTCATGCACAGTTATAAAAGCAGAATATTCAAGTGCATCTATCCCCACTCTCCTTTTGGATTAAACATTTGCTTTTACTTATTTCGACATCCTTATACTTTAAAGTCGCATTTCAGTTAAAAAAATGCATGTTTCTTGACCCTCCTTGAGTAACGTCAATAGTTAAATTCTCATTAGCAATTGGCATTAAGAAGAAAAAAAAAACACACAAAAAAGAAACACACTCCAAAGGTTTCGTTCGTAATTGACGCCTCTTCATCTTGGTCACCAAATACATTAAATGACTTTTCCTCTTCTCTAGAGGAAACGCTCATTTTTTTTAGGAAACGGATTTCCTATTTCTCCAACCACCGCATTTCTTCTATTCCATGCTTGGAGTGTGACACCCTTATTTTCTTTTTTCTCCATTTTTCAGGGCTAAGGTTTTCGGTACATTTCGAAATCTCTCGGTCTCATCTACAAATTATACTATTATTACATTGGAATGTATCTGAACTACTTCCCCTGTTGATTTCTTTCTCTATTTTATTGCATTTCACTTATTTCTTTTCAGATCTACAACTTCAATATATCATTTGATCATGGCAGTATGATGTTCGTTTTTGTCTGGTCTGAAGGGGCTTGAACCTCTTCTATACCACAGAAAGCGGGGGAGTTTGGCTACTACAGTGAGCATTGAAGTAACTGGTCAGCCTTTTTCTATATTTTGCAGCAAAAAAGCACATGAGAGCGGGACCCACCATTCATATATATCAAATATATGTTCAAAATCTGAATTTTTACATCAGCCAATAGGTGGAGTGTTAGAATTGGACTATGAACATGTGGTCACAAGAACAAAGTTCGTTGATTAGAAGTTTTCAAAAAATATATATATATATATATATATAGAAAAAAGTTGGCAGAATACTAATGTAAGGCCAAAATTAAAACTAAATGGCTATGATGACCCCGTTGAAAAATTGTGTAGATCACCCTTACACAGTGTAGTAACTGATTTGCCAATCCCTTGTTAGGACCACGGTTCCTTCCTTCTCCAGAATTAGAGATTTTGGTAAATCGACCCACGGTTCCCCCTTCTTTAGGAATAAAAGGTTGAGTTCACTACTGCTACCACCTTGGGGCCACATGGGTGTTTACTCGGCTTCTCTCTGGCCTGAAGGGATTAAAGCCCGAATGGTTGGGAACCGTCTGATAGCACAAAAAAATCCGATTTGCCTTTATAATATTAAACTTTTCTTTAGATTATTAAACTTTTCTTCAAAAAAGTTAATATTCATTGAATAATTTTACTAACTTTTTACTAATAAATTATCATTAATTTAAAATAAGGGTTTTTACCGAAAAAAACACTTTAGGTGGGCACTAGACCGAACAGGGAACATTAGGCAAACATACACCTAACAAGGAATTCGTACAGAAAAATAAACTTTTTAAACTATTTTTTTGGGTGATCGCTATCGACCTTCATTTTCTATGTTGAGGGTCGTTGTCGAACCTGAGCAAGCATAAACTCCTCATCTTTTTCCTTCTTCATCTCTTCCTTCTTGTTTCAACCATGACTAGGATTAGCGAGTGGGATAGCCAGCAGCCCATTGACCACACTTCCATCATGGCCTCTTTTTTTTTTTTGCTTAAAATGAAATGGGCACAATAAAAAAAATCACAAGATAATTAACCTTCTTGCTTCCAAGGTGTTTTTGTTGAGGTCTCCTAAAATATTTAGTTTATTTTGATATATCCAGGTGGGTCAGGATGAATTTACTCAGATGGTAACTGCTCTCCAAAACAATATGACCTGCTTCTCTATGCAAATAAACCAACAAGCAATGTGCATGGGAAACTAAATGATCATCAAGCCGCAAGCTTGTGCAAAGGGGACCCTTATCTTGGCCCTATCCCCAGAAAATCTCCAAGTCCTAGGCACTACCCGTAATATCATTGGCCTTCTTTGGTAAGATGCAGGCATTTCCAACCTGATTAGTAATTGGAGTGCTCGCCTGACTTGTCCAGGCCCAATGAAGTCCTTCTCTTTTTATCTCATTATTCCATTCCATACGCTAAGCCCATTGTCATGAGACCCTCTTTATAATTGTCATTTAAGTTCAAGGATAATAGGTATTCTTAACTCTCAAAGAATTGGATTGATCATGAATGAGCCCCTTATGTCCCTCAAAAGTAGCTCGGTTGGTCGGGGATATGGATGTGTGAGGGGAGAATGCGTGAGTTGAATTCTCGCTGTAACACAAAAATAAAAAAAGCAACTCCCATACGAAATAAGAAGGAAGAGAGAAAGAAGGAAAAAAATGAGGAGTTTATGCCTGCTGCTCAGGGTCACTGTCTACTCTCACTTATTAGAGCGATGGTCGCTGTTAACCCTCAACATAGAAAATAAAGGTCGATAACGACCATCCAAAAAAATGGTAATTATTTTTTTCAGATGAATTCTCTGTTTGGTGAATATTTGTCTAATATTTCCTATTCTGCTTAGCGTGCACCTAAAGTATCTTTTTGGTTAAAAGTATTCAATTTGCGTGATAATTAGCTGCGTATCGCATGGATTTAATGCTACTTCTACTTGATACCTACTATCATCACACGTGGCACTCAACTCGACGCATCTTAGAGCTTCCTCTCTCATCCACCTCGGTTTCTAACTTCGTTTTCTCTCGCTCTCTTTCAACAAAGCGTTTTCGAAACCTGCTTCGATTTGAAAACGGTCTCAAAATCACTCGCTCACTCAATTTCCTTCAAATCAATCCATCGATCCATCGATAGAAGATGATGTCCGAAGAAGAAGAAGAAGCGCTCGTCGAAATCGAAGCGGTACAAGCCGTTTACGGAAGCGACTGCCATGTGATCCAGAAATTCCCGCCGCATATCAATGTTGATTTGAAGCCTCGCACTGCAGACGATTCTTCTCAGCAGGTGATCGTCTTCTTCTTTCCTTCTAATTCCCTTTGCCCCACTATCTTATTCCTGCTCTTTCTTGGGGGCAGATTGATTTATTAGGGCACGTTTGGTAAACGTAGAAGAATCCTCTATTTAGAGGATTCCCTCCATCTCCAAAGAATGCCACAATCCTCAAGTAAGATTCCCAAAGAGAGTTCCATGTTTGGATGGAGGAAGGATTCCTACAAATTGTAGAATCTATGATCCAATGGTTATAAATATGTTTTATAAAATTTTTCAAGATCCATGAAAAATCAAGAACTCAACTTTCACCTCAAAGTAGTTTGTGGCCATCTAGAAACTTTGAACGGTTCAGATCGTGCAAAGGGGGCCCACAGGAATAATAAATTAATATTTTAGTACCTGAATGTTTTTATAAATATCTCAATATATGGTAAGGATCAACGGTTGAAATTTGGTCAACTAGCCGTGTTTGACCTTCCAGAAATAACTACCGGTTCAGATCATAATCTTGGGTCCCACAGAAACCAAAAAACTAAAAAGAATGGACTGATTTTAATCCCGTTTTTGGCCCACAGAATTTCAGAAATTGCAATGTAACGGTTTGGACATTTTTAGAAATATCTCAAGATCTAAGATGAATCAACGGCTGAAATTTGGTGAGGTGGCCGTTTTGGATTGTTTAAACACTATTAACGGTTTGGATCTTGATTGTGGGACCCAAAACATACATTAAAAATGCAAAAAAGGGGCCTGTTGCACATTACCGTCTAAAAGCACTGTAGCTACACTGTAGCTCCGCCTTTCCACTAATGAGTGGATTCTCTCGGTCTGATGGGGGGGTGTCTGATCTTGCAAATAATACCATTGGAGGAAAACCCACATCATTCCTCTCAAGATCCTCTCCCAACCAAACGTGAAAAATCCTTGCAACCGCGGAAAGTGGCAAGGAATCCTTGGCCATGCCCTTTGCCAAACATGCCCTTAGGGTTTTGTCTCTTGTTTCTCTTTAATCATGATGTAACTGCATAAGCATTAGAACTTGTATTATTCATTTCAATGAACACAAACAATTTTGAAATCGTCGTGGTCGGTCAAGTAAAGTTGAATGTGTGTTCCCCCATATTGGAAATTCAGCAATGCCATGTTGTTCCGTGGAAATAAGGTCGAAAAGGTGGTCCAAAATTATGGAATGAATCAAAATTCCAGTTTAATGTTTGCTGGATGATTCTCCGGGTTCAACAACAGCGAAATATGAATCAATGGCACCTGGACAAAGGTAGTAACTTCAATTGGGACGTGGTGGAGAGAGATACACCTGTAAGAGCACAAGTGTTTTACTATATAATCCTGAATTAGGCATAGCAAGTAGGGGTGCATATGGGCGGTTCGGATTGGTTTAGAGTGGAAACCATCAACCAAATCGAATCCATCGGTTTTCTATTTTCCCAAACCGAACCGCCCATTGCTCAAACCGAACCGAAAAGAACTGGTTTGGTTTTGTTACGGTTTCTTTGCTTTATTTTATTTTTAGTTTTTCACAAAAAATGGCAGTGCAATTGGTGAGACATGTTCGACTTCAAGTAAAGGAGTGAGGGTTTGAGTCTTCTTCAAGTAATTTTTCATATTCCTTTATTTATTTTATAAAAAATATATATTTATATAATTGGTTCGGTTTGAGCGGTTTAACCGCACCTTCAAACCGAAAACCGAACCGAACCGAACGGTTTGACGGAAATCCGAACCGTGACCAAACCGATCAACTACAAAACTGATCCGAACTGCCCGGTCCGGATCGGTTTAGCGGTTTTTTTGTGCACCCCTAATAGCAAGCATTCCCTTCACTTAGAGACTGCTCCAAGTCTCAAGAATGATGAAGTGCTGATAACGAGTTACACACTATATGATGAAGTTGTTTTGGGGAAGCCTTGTTAAGAAGAGACATACTGAAAGCTATATAAGGCTCGACATCAAAGCCTCGTTAAGAACACAACCAAAAGGTATAAGGCCAAAACCGGAATAGCCTCGTGTAGGAAATAAGCACTCATGAGTCATGAGCTATAACCAAACTTCAGCACCTTCCACCTTCATTTTGCTAAATAATCTGCCAATGAATTGATACTCTTTTTAACATGAAGAAATGAGGCACCAAAAAATATTTAGCTGACTGACTGCCTCTTTGACCCAATATGCGAGAGTCCATGGAGCTTTACTAATGCCACATGCCCATCGAATGGTGAATAAGGAATCGCCTTTGGCTACGACTTGACTAGGAAAATTTTCTCCCGCACACTTGCTGCTCAGGGAGTGTGCATGATTTCATGGAGATCAGTTGATGCAGTCCTAGTTGGTAAAATCGGACTGTCGAGGGCCCAAATAAACAAACCAGAAAAGAAATTCTGGCAAGTATAAGGGAGTGCAGTGAATTACAGAAAACTCATTAAATTGAATAAGCAAGGAACAGTGTAAAGTTTAACCCAAACTGGCCTTAAAGGGCTTCTAATCCTCTATAGCACCAATTGACATAAGAGGAGGAAGAAGAAAAGTCAATAAAATTGCTGTAGTTCTGTCTACAATGTATTCCCAAAACTGTGGAACCATACATACCCAGCTGACATCCTGAAACAACCTTATATAATGCTATATCTTGCATAAAACCCTAAGAAAACTACTAATAGACTCCTAATACAAATCCACTTTCCGACTAGGGCTCTTAATTTCAATTAATCTGCTCCAAGAAACAAAAAGAAAGGAAAAGTTGAAGTTTCTTGATGTCCCAGACACTACTAGACATGATCAAATGTGGATCCCACATGGCCCATTATCTGATGAAACAAATCCAGTGATGATGTATCAACCCCTGGGCGACTCTGTTGATGTTGATTTCGAGAGGGTTGAGCCCAGCTGGTCCATCGAACCTTTCCTCCAAAAACCGCACACAAACTGCCCTGTTTGTGTTCAGAGCTATTTCTGGAATTTCAATTAAGTCCTCTGCCTTCTCTGATTCTTCAAAACAATCCCTATTATCAGTTTTATGTGAAATCTTGGACTGTTTGAGGACTGTATCTCTATCAATTGTTGATTAAACCCTTGGGACCTTCTTGCAGTGCTCAAATTGATCCTCGAAGACTTCAGCCAACTTCAAATTGCAATCTAAATTTGATTCTGCATCATCTATCTATCCTTAAGGTCAACATTTGTGCCACATTGATGGAACAAGAGCTAGTCAATTATGATTGTTCTTACGGTTCAAACCTCTGTAATGCTCATATTAATAATGAATTGAACATCCAATACCATCATTCTTGTCTATGTTTTCACATTTTGGAAAAATCACACTCAATAATTTGTTTGGGCCAGTTTTTTAACTCAGATTGACCCCCTTTTTAAGACTTGCTGAACGGCACCTCAGTCTCTTAGTAACATGTGGATTTGAAGAAAGCTTAGGTTTTTGGTTCAAAACCCTTCTTGTTACTTTGTGTTTTGAGCTTGCTAAGTTTCCTCTCTTTTCTTCCTTTTCTTGCTGTTTTTCTTTAAGTTTTTAATCACAAACTTCTATCACAGCAGCCCCTTGGTGGTGTGGCAGTCTCTTTTTGAAGCAGTCAGACGACTCAGACCTACTTCGCCTACCATGGGAAGACCATTGAGGACATTTGTGTATCTTAGGCATCAGTTTTTAGCCCCTTTGATGGGAAGGCATTGCTTAGAGTACATAGGATTTCAATACAAATCAAACAAACAGGATCTATGTGTACTCTTTCCTAATTATCCTCATGTTACTTCCTCGGCCCATTTTATGCTACACATCTTGACCAATATGACCTCATCTTTTTGTCGTTTCTTCTTTGTTCCCCAATACCCTACTTCATATAACAATGCAGTGGCCAAGTTAGTGCTGAATGCCAATGGCCAGCTCTATGGGGTCCACTGTATTGTGTTCTTGACCTCTTCTGCTGTATACATTGGTTTGTACATAAAGAAATTGCTGCCTGCATTTAAGCTAATTTTGAGGAATATCCACATTGCGTATATCAAGCAGCCTGCCAAGATTGTTTCGTTGTCTATACATCAGAGTGGCCAGAAACTCATAACTTATGGATTGGGGAATTGATATTTTCTATTGGTCCTCAATAAAAAATCAAGTATGCTTATTAGTTAATCTTCGAAAGTGTATTCCCTTTTTCTAATATATGGTAGTTAGGATATTAGAGTCACCCAAGAGTTAGGATCTTAGAGTCACCCAAGAGTACTCAAGAGGTACAGATCTTGTACAAAGGGATATTTTACAGTGGCCCTGTCTGATAATTAGACCTTGTAAGTGCTTGCCATATA
This sequence comes from Litsea cubeba, assembly GCA_012931725.1. Classification (NCBI taxonomy): domain Eukaryota; kingdom Viridiplantae; phylum Streptophyta; class Magnoliopsida; order Laurales; family Lauraceae; genus Litsea; species Litsea cubeba. Next base: position 29,504,260 of record CM022946.1, read on the forward strand.
TACCAGAGAACGGTCAATGGTGACCAAGTTGGGCAATTTAGGCCCGGAAAATAATATACTTTTTGCACATTCACACTAGTGCTGTGGTCTTTGCAAGCATCATGATACTTTGTGCACATTCATACTAGTGCTGTGATCTTTGTGAAGCATCATGACCACGACAAAAAAAAAAAAGAAAAAAGTTTCTCACTGGCATATTTACATTGTAACTTCAATCTGGATGCATTTGATTTTGTTCCATTGTTGCATGTGGATTTACTTGCATTGATATTTGGCATTTGTCCTTGTTTTATAACAGTTTGTAGAAGCCATTCTTGGGATTCGAGCAGATGCCCAGGTATGGATTAGCATTTAACCATTGAAAAAATAATAGTATGGATTAACATATAGGAGTGTGGATAGTTGTCACATTTTCTGCCGCTGCATTGGTTGTATTTCTTTATATCATTAATTTTACTTTATAGAGCCTGTTTCTCTCATCTTCATCATCGTCTCATCATTTAAGCACTATCCATCTAAGTGGGATAATTTTTTGAACTCTTCTCTCCATTCATCCCTATTTAGGTCTTGGTCATCTGTCAATCAACTGTCTTAACTTGTTGTTTCTAACAAATTAATTCCACATCTCTGTTTGCGACCTTTTCTCCTACTATCTTCTACCTTCAAGGCTTCAGTTTTTTTGCACTGGGATGTTTCGGTATTCTAAGCACATCTCTCTCTCTTTCTCTCTCTCTCAAATTGATGTGATCTGAAGTTCTGTTTAGAATTTCTTCTATCAAGAGATATGCTGTTGTATGAACGAATCATCATCATCATCAAAGCCTTGTCCCAACTATTTTGCACAAACCAATGGTTTAACATAAAGAAGTATGAATAAAGATTGTTACTATGCGCTGAACACTTCATAGTCTATGCATTTGACTTTTCCCTCTTGTGGCAGTATCCTCAGGAGCCACCTGGCATAGTAATCATAGAATCCAAGGGCCTAGATGAGAAACGGCAAGCACATTTGATTTCTGTCATACAAGACAAAGGCCAAGAGCTTGCTTCATGTCCAATGCTTGTAGCTTTATGTGAGGTAACTGTTGGTTAAACTCATGCTTGTTATTGTTGTAGATTTTTGGCTGCAAACCATTTGTGTCTCTTGAAACTTGAATCGGAAAATGAAGTTTCAGAGACCGATCCCTTTTCCCCTCTTGGATGTTATTATTTTCTTATGGCAGAAACAATACCAAACCAAACCAAACCAAACCAAGCCTTTTCCCACTAGGTGGGGTCGGCTATATGGATTTGACGACGCCAATCAAATCTGTTTAGGGCCATGTCCTCCGTTAGATCCATGTAGGCAAGATCATGTTTAATAGTTTCTTTCCAACTTCTCTTGGGTCTCCCTCTCCCTCTCCTACTCTTGGCAAACTCCATGCTTTCACACCTTTTAACAGGTGCCTCTGTTGGACGCCTTCTAACATGGCCGAACCATCTCAGTCGATTTTCTCTCATTTTATCTCCAATCGGTACTATTCCTACTATGCCCCTAATCTCCTCATTCCTAATCCTATCTCTCCTTGTGATCCCGCACATCCATCTTAGCATTCTCATCTCCGCAACTTCCATCTTCTTGACATGATTATGCTTTACTGCCCAACACTCTGATCCATATAACAACGCTGGCCGTACCGCCACCTTATAATACTTTCCTTTAACCTTGAGGGGGACTTTCCGATCACACAAGACCCCCGAAGCACTCCTCCATTTGGTCCACCCGGCTTGAATCCTGTGACTTACATCAGTATCAATCCCTCCATCCTGTTGCACCATAGATCCAAGGTACCTAAAGTTTTCTTTTTCTACTATCTTTTGTGTGCCCAAACTTACTTCTATGTTACCAGGTGTCCTACTTTGACTAAACTTGCATTCCATATATTCCGTTTTGCATCAACTTAGCCTAAACCCTTTTGTCTCTAATGTTTTCCGCCACAATTCAAGTTTAGCATTCACTCCTTCTCTCGTCTCATCCACTAAAACAATGTCATCTGCAAATAACATACACCATGGCACCTCATCCTGGATATGTCTTGTAATCTCATCCATAACTAGGGCAAACAAGTATGGGCTTAACGCTGAGCCTTGATGTAGACCAATCGTGATAGGAATCTCCTTAGTTTCGCCGCCAGTCGTTCTTATAGATGTCACGACTCTATCATACATATCCTTTATCGCCTCAATATAAGCGACACAAACTCTTTTCTTTTCCAGAACTTTCCAAGAATCTCCCTAGGAACCCGGTCATAGGCCTTCTCCAAGTCAATGAACACCATATGTAAATCTCTCTTACCTTCTCTATACTGTTCCATTAACCTCCTCAGGAGAAAGATAGCCTCCATGGTTGATCTCCCAGGCATGAAACCAAATTGATTCTCTGAAATATTTGTTGTTCTTCTTAGTCTTCTCTCAATAACTCTCTCCCATAATTTCATCGTATGACTCATCAATTTAATCCCGCGGTAGTTCGCACAGTTCTGAATATCACCTTTGTTCTTGTATATGGGTATAAGAATACTTTTCCTCCATGCATTAGGCATCTTCTTGCTCTTTAGCACTACATTAAAAAGCTTTGTCAACCAACTAATACCATCCTCCCCCAAGCACCTCCATACCTCAATAGGGATACCATCTGGCCCAACCGCTTTCCCATTCTTCATTCTTTTCAATACTTCTTTAACTTCTTCCCTACTGATTCTCCTATAGAACATATGATTCGCTTCTTCTCTAGAAATGGTAAGCTGCCCCAATTGTATGTCACTACTACTGCTTTCGTTAAATAACTTGTAGAAGTAGCTCTTCCAACGCTCCTTTATCTCCTCCTCCTTTACTAATACCTTTTCATCCTCATCCTTAATGCATTTAACTTGGTTTAAGTCCTTGGTCCGCCGATCTCTAGTTTTAGCAAGCTTGAATATCTCTCTTTCGCCTTCCTTAGTGTCAAGTCGCCTATATAGCTCCTCAAATGCCTTTGCCTTGGCCTCACTAACTGCCTTTTTGGTTTCTCTTTTTGCTTCTTTATACCTCTCCAAGTTCGCTTCAATTCGATCCTTTTGCTACGTTTTAAAGCACTCTCTTTTAACTCTTATCTTGTCTTGGACGGCTTCGCTCCACCACCATGCCTCTTTCTGTACCGGAGCACCCCCTTTAGATTCTCCTAAGACTTCTTTCCCTACCCTCCGAATACACTCTGCTACCTTATCCCACATATTATTTGCACTCTCATCTGTCGCCCAAACGTCTTCCTCTAGTACTCTTTCCCTTAAAGCTAGTTGCTTATCACCTTTCAGGTTCCACCATTTAGTCCTTGAGCATCTATACAACTTCTTTTTTCTAGTCCACCTTTGTAACTGCACATCTATGATCAACAACCTATGTTGGGAAGTCAAGCTCTCCCCCGGTATAACCTTACAATCTTTACAAGCTAAACGGTCTCTTTTCCTAGTTAAGAAGAAGTCAATTTGTGTCCTCGATGAGCCACTCTTATAAGTCACCAAATGCTCCTCTCTCTTTCTAAAAAATGTGTTAGTTACCATGAGATCATAAGCCACTGAAAACTCCAAGATATCCTTCCCTTCTTCATTTCTATTACCGTACCCATGTCCCCCGTGTACTCCTATGTATCCATCTACGTCCCGTCCTACATGACCATTCAAATCACCTCCTATGAAGACCATCTCTCCTTGGGTAGAAACAATAGCCTACAAAAAATCTTTTATTTTTGTTTTATTTTTTGTATGTTTAGTCTACGATGATCCAGTGCACAACTTCCAATGGCCACATAGATCAGGGCTTGGATGTTGGTTTTGTAAAGACAAGAGTAACCCACATGGGTCAACTCAGCCTATTGGGTCGAGCTTTTGGTGTTACTGGTTATTAACAGGTTTCATCCAGTTCATGTATATATACATAATATATATGTATGTATGTATTTTGGATAAATACAAGAGTTTAAATATATATGTATATTTGCTTTGTTTTGTGTCCTTCTCGCCGATATTGGGATGTACATAATGTTTTATAATGTGAATTATAAATGCTATAGTACTTGGACCAAAACCTCAATGCCTAATTAGTAGGTTTTTAACATTAATTGCTGTTGGGAGATTTGCTTTTCTTTCATGCATTTGGAAACATGTTTTATTTTCGTGAAGCCACACCTGCCAAGGTCTTATGTGTTTCGAGTTGCAAAATATTCCAATTGGGAACCACTATGTAGATGCTTTGGATCAAAAATAGCTAGGATGCTATTTAAAGGAAAAAAAATGCTAAGATACTCGTCAGGTAGGAAAATGCAAGAAATGCACGAAAGGTTGAAAAACATGGCAAACAACATATGTTTAATGTGCATGCAAAGAAAGCCTGAAGAGGTGTTTCAGCAGAATTTGAGCCAATGAATTACATGGCGGGTCCCACCTGATTATTGGGTGATTGGGGCAGATGTGTCATGTGTGTGGAGGAAACCAGACATGATAGTATCAAAACTTCATTGCCAGGACATTGGAGAGTTGGTGTATCAAAATTTCAATATTTATCAATTTCCAATGGTTATACTTATTTGGTTGCATTGAATCCTTGCCACTTTGGGAGAAAATCTCCTTATTTTGCAACTTTTCTATTTGAGATAGGAGTAGAGTTCCCAACATTCAGGATAAATTTTCTGGGCTCCCAAAATGTCAAAGGGCCAGACACTGCCATATTTACTCATGCCTATATGGGTTATTTTGTTAACTTGTTTCTACTTGTAACCTAGGAAGCGGTGGATACTCTTTCTAACATGAACCATCCTGATGGCGATTGTCCACTATGTCTCTATCCCTTGGTCACCGATGCTGGGCACAGTGATTTCCTACCATTCATGAAGTTGATGTCTTGTTTCCACTGCTTTCACAGGTCTGAGTCCAAATCTGTTATTTTTGCTTGGATTCAATACTAGAATGCTGTCATTACTCTATGAATTTGGATGTTTTCCCTACATGCAGTGAGTGCATTGTTAGGTGGTGGAGGTGGCTACAAGAGCAAAATGAGTCCACTGCTAATTTGATTGAGGCAGCTACCACTTCCACAGATCGTGAAGATCAGAGAAGGTACCGATTTACTAGAAAAATACTTTTATTTCATGCTGGAATCAGATACTGAAATTATGATCAGGTTTGTGTGTATGCATGCATGCGCCCTTGTGCATGTGTGTTCTGATTGTTCTATATGCTGTATCCATTTTCTTTATCAGTAACAAAACTTAAGAAAACCGGAACACTACAAAGAATAACCAAAGCAACACCAGCAAGGAGAGCAAGCGTAAAAGCTTTATAACCCCCACCCTCCATATGAAACAGGAACAAAAAATAAAGAATAAAAATAAAAAATAAAAAAACAAATACCACAACTCTAACCACCCCTTGCTTCGCTATAGAGTTCTTGAAATCATTGGCTGAATGGGTGATATGCTCGAACACCGCTTCAATTGAAGAAGACAAAGATCCATCTCATGGAAGTAGTAGTGAAACTTCCAAGGAATGCTATCATCCTGCAAGGCCCATGAAATAGCATTGGGAGAATCACTCTCCACAAGCAAACTTCCATGGAATGAACTGGAATAAATTCTCAAGGCTTCAAGAATGGCAAGCACCTCTCCTTCATTAGGATCTCTACTTTTTCAAAGCACCCTTCCTATGACCATTGACCCCAGCTTACCTTTAGCCGCCCCTCTACATTAAACTGAAAAACACCTGCTGTCGGTCGGCTTCAATGAACTACTTTTTTACTTTAATTGGTCCAGATCCCATACGAGCTTCCCAACTATAAAGAACAAGAGCATTCTCTAGTTCAAATTTGAAAGAGGATGAATACCTTTGAAGCAATACCACCTGCTTCAGGTGTATGGATCTTTCTTCTTGGTTTGAAGGAGGTGTTTGTTCAATTTCTTATTGGGTGTTTTCTTTTGTTTTTGTTTCTCCTTTCATTTTCTTTTTTTGGGCTTCTATAGAGCTTCCTTGTGTACTTTGTTCCTTTTTGGTCTTCAATACTCATCTGTATCTCTAAAAAAAAGTGTATATATATAATTAAAAAGTAATTTGCTTTAGTTTCTTATATACTCGCAACAGGAGAATATAATAGAAATGGATTCTGGTGTCCTTGAGATCCCCATGATGGTTAAACTAACGCATGGCCTTCAGCATTTGTTTATGCTACATCATCTCTGCACTTCCATGTCTTGTCATTTAGTGATCCAACCAGTGGCTGTATATTTGCTTCTCGCTAATGGATGGCTAGCTTGCAGGTCAGAGATGCATAGCACCATGAAGCAGGGTCTTGGTAATTGCCCTGTCTGCCGAAAGGTGTTCCACAGCAAGGATATCGAACATGTCCTTGATTTAGTTGGTACCAGTATATCTCAAGCGGTATGCTTTCTTTGCTATAAAAAACTTCAAATTCAATGTTACCTCTACATATTCTTAAATTTGTATTCGTTATTGTCTACTTTTGATTATGGAAAGCCATTCGATTTTAACCTACCCTTAGATTGATGAGGGACATGAATATTATTCATATAAGGGTCATGATCACATGTTTATGTAGATGGACCTAAATTTATACCTGCTTACACATGCATTACAGTTAGGCAATAAGTTACCACGATGTATTGTCATAGTTACATTTTTTTTTTTTTCACATTTTTTCGGCTCTTATTTTGTTATACGTTGTCTCCACTATGCTAATGGGGACATTTTATCTCTTTATGTTCTATATATTCTTTTTTTCTCAATCTCTATTTTTAACTTTTGTAGTTGCTAATTTTGTCCTTCCTTTGTTAACTCTTGGAAGAGAAAGATTCAAATATCATTCTTCTTGGTCAAATATTTTCTGTAGGTATTTCTTGGTTAACTATTGCCAAGTGGATGTGAAATTCTTTCCTTCTTCCAAAATTCCTAAATAGTGAAATGGCTTTTAAGAAATTTACATGATTTCAACAGATGCAGAGCTTTTAAAAGTAACTAATACAAAGATAACTTCCTTGCCATTACCAAAATACCATCAGCTCACCAAGTTTGAATAAGCCGAACCTGTCATCTTTCAAAAAATCGCAGTGTGATACCAATTAAAAGCCCTGTTCTGTCACCATCACATATGGTTGAGTGGTGTTGGCACCATAGTTTCACATGTATGCCCAGGGATCGATCCCTGGGTGCTCAGGTTGCTCATTGACCAGTAGCCCTATGTAGCAAAAAAAAGGAAAAATAGAAAAGAAAAAGAAAAAGCAAAGCCCTGTTCCGTTACTGCTAAAAGAAACCTTGCTACCATTCAAAAAAAAAAAGGAAAGAAACCCTGCTATTTCCATTTGTAACCATGTTTCTTAATGTTTCTGAAAATTTTTGGTGGGTACTATAATTGAATTTTGCATCTGTTGATTTAAAGTATTTCCGACTCCAGGCGTGAACTTTCTTTTGTATTACACCAATGATTTTGGTATAACTTTGCACTTGGACATGTGTTACCTGTTGGAAATGGATACAGGGTGTTATACACAGCAATTTAATAAAAATGATGATGCCAAGATTTCTGTGTTAAGTTATCTTGGTATCATATTATAATACTCTCTATGCAAAAACTCCCTGGCTGGCGTAGTCTTTTTTAGGATCAATAAATTATTTCATGATTAAAATCAGAAGTATATCTAAAGAATAGGCCCAAACTTTTTTTTCTTTTTAAAAAAAGAAACGATGAAGTCAGAATGATCTGTAGTTAACTTTTACTATCACTAAAAAGTCTTTTACCTGTAAACTTGCCTGGTGCGTTGTGCACTCTTGTGTTGATTTATGGCAGCAAAACAATACTAAAAAAAATCCAGAATGTGCTTTCCTACATTGTGTTGATTATAAGATATGGATTGTAGCTAAGTCCCACATTCTTACACACAAGCATTACTTATTTGTTTATTAAGGAATGAAGTGACTTCTGTCATTAATTTTGTTTCCAGAGCTTGGGGGGAGCCTCCACCAATGATGACGAAATGGAGTTCCTCCAATCTGAGATGGAGCATAATAGACGACAGAAATATGAAGCTGTTTTAAAACTACAAGAAGAAAGCAGGGGCCTGATTGAGCCCAGAAGAAATGATGTTTTATTGCCGGGAATGTTTCTTCCAGAACCAGTCAATGTGCTTGTCGCATCCACTAAAATCATTACTGATGAGCGGCAAGATGATGGTTTTGCTTGCAACCCTCCATTAGAATCAGATTTGAGTAGTTCCTCAAGTAAGCCAAGCACAAGCAAACACCATAATGCAAGCACGAGAAGGAAGAATAGAGGTAATCATCCAAGAAAACAGATAAATGCACAGTCAAGTAGAAAACAGTGGATTAAGAAAGAGAAGATCACTTCAGATTAAGCCCATGACGGTGTTTTGCTGGTTGTATTTTAAACCATTGATCTTGAAATGAAATATTTGTGTTTTGCTGGTTGTATTTTATACCATTGATTTTGAAATGAAATATTTGTGTTTTGCTGGTTGTATTTTATACCATTGATTTTTATATAGTATATTCTTCTTTCTTTACAGTTTTGCTTTGTGTCTTTCTATAGAGTATATTTCAAGTTATAAACATATTAATATTAATCATATTCACCAAGATTATTCATTTTGGTTCCACTCAATGTGTTCCCAGCTTCACCATAATAGATACCGGCTTCTATAGTATCGATTTGAAACCTTAAAAACCTATTAACATCTGTTTTCTCCTCCTGCATATAATATTCCAAGGTTTCATTTACATCTAAAACATTCTAGTGGATAATTAAGATTGAAAATTTTCTTTTTTTAGGAGTTGACAGTTTTTTTTTCAGAAATTAAGAGATGAAACAGTATGTGTAACGACTTCAGACCTGACTGGTTCAGGAAGTAATTTTTAAAGCCATGTTGTAGAGCTAATTTTCTTGTACAAAAGTGGCTTAAGTAGATGATTCTGAGTCTTAAGTAGATGATTCTCAGTTTTTCTTTTTTGTTGGTTATAATTTATGCTCTTTCAATATGATAGTCAAGTGTATTTTAGATTAATGTCCAAGATGGATTTACAAAAGGTTTCAACAATAGCTCCCTATGATCGTCCAAGGTTAGGAACTTAGGTGGTAGGGTATACTGTGATCTTTTAAACCCTTTTAGCCAACATGATTTGGTTATTTTCCAGATATTCCAATGACCAAATCCAAATGTAAGTGTTAGGCCAGGTTTATCACACAGCAGGTGTTCAGTTAATTTCATAAACACTAAACAGCTGTGATTTCTATAGAGCTGAGTTCCTCAATTTCTGAAAACTCAATTGGCCGTTTATAATGGATTGCCTGTCATTATATTGTCTGACTGCCCCTCATTTGTTAGGATTTTTGGCTTTGGCTTTATCAAACTGATGCTCGACTCATATCAACTCAGCTTATATTAAATTGGCTTAGTCACCGAGTATTTACTTGATTAATCTTGTAGTTGCACAGCATTTTTCACCTTACATAAGTTAATAACAGTGCAATTCAATATGTTCATTTCCGGCTTGAACTATTGCATTCTGTTTTTCGCTGAGATATCCTTCAGATTGCTTTCACATTTATGCCAATCTTTTTAACCAGCTGAAACCAATGGTATTCATGCTCCTGTTATCCTTTGGTGGATACTCAGTTTTGTTGGTTTACAGCAATCATTTATATGCCATGGTGGATGTAAGGATAGCAAAGATCCCATGTTGATTATATTCAGCCCTAATTTCAATTTGATTTGATAACCATAAACATTAGAAATAAGTGCATTAAACAGGACTGAATTGTCTTCTATGTTTATCTTAGAAGTGACCCCAGTGAGTGTTATGATCATCTCTGTATCTTCTTAGTTATTCACAAGTAGAACTCCACAGTGGGGCCCAACTGAAAAACTGAACAGCTCAAAGTGAGCGCCCTTCTTATTAGTGGGATGTCCCCAATTTCACTTCAATAGGAGTTTGTCTATACGGTGGGACCAACTCTTACTGGAGTAAAATTTATGAAAATCCCACGAAAGGAAGGGCATTCATTTTGAGCGGTTCATATTTTTTCAATGGGCGTGCCCTACTGTAAGGGTTCTTACTCCCCTCAACTCACGGGAACAGAGGATCCTGACACACAAATGAGGCCATATGCCACTTATGCAAAGCTTCTTTATGCAACTCTCCACCAAAGTGAAAATAGCCTAAAGAAGACGGCAACAATATAACAATTTATTTAAAAACTCATAGTAGAAACTACAGAAAAGTTGCACATTGCAATAAGATGAGTCTTAGATTTCACTGGAGACATATGGTTCCATTTACCAATCCCAGCCATTGTGGGACAGCAACCACATTTGCAAAAGTAGAGAATAAAAAAGAAACACTGGTGGTGGAAAACCACCTGGGCAACCATGGAAGCATACAAAAAGGGCACACCCATTTGTTTCAAAATAGTAGAGCTCTCTTAACTGCAACTAGCAATAACCTTTTGTTGTCTATGTTCCAGTACAATACATGTTCCAAAATATTAAAACAGTAATAGCTTTCAAAGAAATCAGATAACATGAATGGTGGCCATACAATTTGAAGTTCCAGAAGAATAGTTAAATTGCCTTGAGAGGCCTAGGTGGGGAAATGGTGAGCTCCAGATTGTTGGTGTCGGTCATCCGAGGGACCGCAGGTGGCCTGGATTGGGGCAATGGACTGAAGGATTGTTGGAGAAGACCATGTACGCGGGGAGCATAGTCATTATAGATTTTGGGAGGAATCAGATGTGTCCGAGAACAGGAATGAAGGGTTGGGATGAGAGAGTTAGTTCGAAGAACTTCAGAACATCGAAAAAATGGCTGGTCTGTGATGTCCTTGGAGATCTCTTCCTGTTCAAACAGCAAACAGTAGAGAAGTAGCATTATTAAAGTGAAACAAACAACTGATTGGTAATTGAACATAATAATCTCTGTATTTCATAAAGATGCAAATGAAAAGGGATGGTGATGTTGAAGAGGAACTGCAATTTTATGAAAATGGTTAGACAAAGAATTGTGTGGAAATGGCTATATGATTGTCTTACCTTGTCACTAAAGCTATGGAAGTTGGAAGCTTGACCACATGTTATTGAAGATAATGTTGGGGTAGCGTCCAAGCTCTGTGCTGCTGCTTGGGTTTTATTGCCAGCTGAGGTCTGCCATTGATAGATCATATAGAGGTAATCATTTATGTGTGTCTAGAATATCTGAAACAGGAAGATGGTTTAATATACTGAATACATAGGTTTCAGGGTGGAGAAGATTAACCTCTCCTGAAGTTTGTATGGTTCTTGCCATCATGCTGAAAGTAGGGGCAGTTTTGGAGGTTTCAACCTGCAAATGCCAATTTTTAGTCAGGTATGGAAAGCGCTAGTGCCATGAAGTGAGGGATATTTGAAGCTCAAAAAGGTTATGGCAGTGGAAGTGTGGGAATTACATTGTCATTTATCACAACATCAAAGAGGCTGGGTCTGCGCTTCTTTTCGCTGGGGGTAGTCTGCCTGAGAAAATATTTCTGGGCATGGCTCGCAACTTGGGTGGGCGTCCTCGTCCTTACAAAGTTCCTTGATATTCCTTTCCAGTCTCCCTTCCCAAGTCTTTTAAGTCCTGCTAGAAATGTCTTGTGTTCTTCTTTTGTCCAAGGCACTCCTAAGGGAGAAAAAAAAAAGGAAAAGATAAAAGATAAAAAATGTCATTATATGAAACTACACATCTAGTCCCCAAAACTGCATCAGTGTTCAAATACAAAATTTTTAACTGCTTGAAAAATCTGCAATAACCCATGAATGAAAGTAGTTTCTAAGAGTCTATCCAGTCAGGAACTCCAATTGAACATTTTATCCAAACTACATCTCCTACCATTTTGATCTAATAAATACAGAACTCCACATATGTCAAGAGTTTATATATTACTCCAAAAGGTTCAGCTATCACAGAGCTTTTGAGGGAAATGTTTTTATTTTAGGGGAACAAAAGTTTAATAAAATAGGCTACCAAAATTTGCAACAAAGAAGTCCCATCATGAACATTGATAGGTAACAAATTAATGAAAATATAATACAAAGAGCGCACGAACTCAAACTAAACTGAATTAATCAATCCAAATTCCGCGGATATATTCTCCCTTTCAACACTTGCTTTTGCCCATGAATGCATCAGCCTGACATTTGAGGGAAATTTTAATAAAGAAAAACAAGGCAACTGGAGATTCACAATATACAGTAATCCTCTAAAACTACTCATCTGACATTTTAGTTTGTAATTGTAAGTTTTAACCCACCTGCAAACAGCATGAAGATGCTCAATATTTCAACTCCATCAACCAAAAGATAAACAAAGGTAACAACAAATTGCTACTCTTTTTCATTCTTTTTTTTTTAGGAAGATCAACCTTGCAGCCTAGAATTGGTGGAACCCAAAACTTTGATCTTATTTGGCACTACATGGAATTTAGGAAAGGACGTTATTGAAGGGATCAGGTGAAGGGGTCAAAGTGGAAATCTAAAAGGACCAGTAAGGTTCTCCTTTCATGCATAAAATTCATTTTTGAAGGGTGGAGATTCATTTCCTATGAATTATGTTATGATTGTAGATCTCTACCCTCGACCATTAACTCAAAGATAAAAGCCTCCTCCCTAGAAACTCCATATGAGTGCTAAAGGAGCACTAATTGCATTTCATTAATCTCCTTTTCAAGGGATCACATCCATATATATATATACACTTTCTTAATAGAAATGCAGAGGTCATAGCAATCAAGGAAGGGCTTTAAGTTGTTTTTTTTTTTTTGACATCTTCTTCATAGCTGCTTTGTGGGGGGAAGATTCGGCTCTAGACAAGTAGAGATAAAGAAGGGCCATGGAGTTTCTTCTACATCCTCAATGAGATCAAGAAGGCACTGGTGACGAGCATAATTGAAAGCCTTCCCCCAACAAACACACACACACACACTAATCTTTTGGTTCTAAAGAGCTTAGAGAGGCTTATAGAGGCATTTTTGCATCAATTTTTGTAGATCAAAATCACATATTATTTAGAAGATCTAAGCGTTCGAAGAGAGGTGCTATTCATTTGACTAAGTGAAACAAAAACATAGGTGCCTATTGCTACTTAAATTCATTATTAATTTAGTAAAATATAACAATATTTATAATTTTAAATTCATAATATTTAATTTTCTAATTTATTATATTTCTTGCGCTATTTCTTTTTTATTTTTTTTATAAAAGTTTATTAGGCTTAAGGGAAGACTCCATTCAACTCGGCTTAGTCTAATGAAACTTGGTTAAATCGATTCAACTTTGGGATGTAAATGGGTCGTTCCTGTTTGGGTCCATGGTGGAACCAAAACTAGAACTGTTATTGAGAAGATAAAATCAGAACGGGAATCAAAATCAATTTCTTGGCTAATGAGAAGACAGAATCAGAACTCGAACCTATTTTGCATATGGGATAGGTTCGTTTCTCGATAGAGAATGATATGAAAAAAAAAACCTATTTCAATGGAGGGATTCTAAAAAAATGAGATCCAAATGTCGGAACCAAGAGGGACCTAGACTGGTTTAGATAATGGGTCTAAAAAGGGACCGGACCCATTTACTTATCAGGACTAGACCCAAACCCAGTTTTTAGCGGGTCGAAGCCTTCGGCTAATCGAAAAACCGATGACCCATTTATATCCCCAATTCAACTAAGGGATCCAGACGCAAATATATCATTCAAAGCCCTCCTCTTTCTCTCGCCCTTCAAATCAGGTATTCATATCAGAAAAAGGCCTAAATCCATTTAGAACTCAAACCATAACCAAATTATAAAAAAACACACACAAACCACCGATTTCAGTGCATTATCAAATCTTAACAAAGCAACAAAAACCCAACAAAATCAGATTCCCAAATCCCAGATTCCTGATCTAAAGCACCATAATAACAGTAACAATAACAACAAGAAGAACAAAGAAGAAGAAGAATAAGAAGAAGGGGGAGGAGGAGGAGGGAAAATCATCATCTATCACCTTTCTTTCTCATGTTGCTTCTTCCACTTCTTGAGGATTTAGATTGCAGGTGCCCATCAGATAGATAGCCCTGTCCCCCAGTTGTCTGTTCGAGATCCATGTACGTACCAAAGTTCCCCATGCTATAGCTCTTCCTCATCCCTTCTTCTTTTTCTCCTTGTCCTAAAATCCTCACTCCAAACAGCTTCAATCCCTTGCGATTGCATTCTCTTCTCTTCTCTATGTCGTCGTCACTGCTTATACAAACTTTCCTCCTCATCCCCATTGCCATCTCTCTCTCTCTCTCTCTCTCTCTCTCTCAGTAGTCCCAACAGAAGAGAGGGTTGCTCTTCTTGTCTTGTATATACTCGTGGAAACGCACGTTGTTTTATGCTGGTAATGTCGAGAATGCCCCTTGCAGTTGTAACGTATGGCTTTTTGAGCTGGAAAAGGCATGTGGCGGGCGTGATTTTTTTATCTTGTCGGATTTGAAGGTGACGAGGAGACTGCGTCATTTCATAACATGGTGGGCCTCTTGTTTACCTGGACACACAGGTTTTGTTTTTGGACCCAATTGATAGATGGGTCTGAGTCCAGGTTTTGAATATTTCCTATTTTGCCCAAGGTCACCAATTAAATATGTGTCAAATTTGAGCTTCTGCCAATTCATCAAAGGAGGTATATAGGAGAGGCGCACATAAAAACTCTCTTATAGTCTTATATGATAAATTCAGCCCCCACCATGAATTGGCATAAGCCTAGATTTTATACTCATCTAACTATTACGTACGTACCAAGGTATTAAAATCCTATGATGATACCTTTAAAAAATATTAAATTTGAGGGTAATGAATTAAGGGATTAAAATGACCTGACAAAGTTCAAATTTTAAAAATCCCGTCCAGATGCTTTCGATCATCTACCTCCCTTTTCATTGATGTGGCCCTAGGTGGGCACAAACCTAACATAGATGCTACATGGCTGTTATGTGATGCCATTTGCACTATTAGGTGTAGATTTAGCTGTGAGGGTTTAGGATTTAGGATTTAGGATTTACGGCAATGGTGAAGGGTTTGTCGGTAAAAAATTCAGTCACTCGAGAACTACAAGTATATACCATCATCCTCTTAGTCTTCTTTTGTAGAGGACAATGAATCCTTCTAAAGAGCAAGCCCACACAACACCCAGATAAGTGGAAAGGTAGCCACATATGTAAGAAGAGATGACATACCTAGGGTTTGAATCTTGGGCAGCCAGGTGAGAACCACTGCTCTTTACCACATGGGTAAGGAGCCGTTCTCAATGTCGGACCTTTGTTCAGAACGGCTCCTTACCCGAGTGGTAAGGAGCAGTGGTTCTCAAAAAAATTATGTTAGCTCTTTTAGTTAATTGAAGATAAAATGATGGTTTCAAAGAATGGTATACACAATTTTGATCAAAGGTCATAATACCATTTTTTTTACCAGCCAAGGTGGTTGGACCCTTGAGAGGCTCGGCTGATGAAGAAGTAAACCCCAGCAGACGCCTGGAAAAAGACTACCTTTACACGCATGTGAGAGGATCACATACATACAAGGGGGGGTGATCCAAGGATTGAACTCCATGCAGTTCGGTGAGGACAAAACACCCAACCACTACACCAACCCTTTATTGTTGAGGCATATATGCACTTAAACTCCAAAATTTGATTTTCTGTGATTATCGACTCTGAGATCCAACCGGGAAAACTATATATAAGATTAAGATCATGACAATATTATAGTTGCAACAAAGTAATATTAGGGATGGCCATCAAATTAAAACCAATTACATAACTGCCAAACACATTAAAAAGATTGAGCATTGTTGTAAACAATGATCGATTGAGAATGTCAGTCACGCTCATCAAAACAATGGAAACCAACCAAAACCATCAACCCCAATGGTTGATTCACTTTCAGGTTGTCAGGTTGGACCATCCCTCTTTTGTACCCCCACTTGGATTTCTTTTGCAAAAGAATTAATGATGAATCACATCAATGACAATTCAAACATGTGAATGATTCTCTAGTTAATAAATCGATTGTTTCATGTCTTTTTGGTTCCATACAACAGCTTTTGACATTCACGTTTCAAAAACATGTTACCAGATGCATGGTTTCTTCCCTTTCTTTTTTTGTGGTGCTTATAAAAAGCAGGAGACTTGAAGAGAGTAGTGGAATGTTTCTTTTATACAACAGCTTTTTCTTCCACCACTTCACAGGCGCCAGTGGCTTCATGTTCACTGCTTGCTGCCTTTTCTATTCAAGTCAGGTGTCTTTTAACAGTAGTTGGCTTCCTTTCTAGCTCCCATACAAAAAAAAAAAACGTCCATAGGCATCATTTCATCATATATCTGGGTTTCTTTGGATGGTCAAGAGAATAAAATAAAACTAACACAATCCTATAGAGAACTCCACATTTGTAGTTATGATGTCACGTTGGTTGTTTCCTTAGGCCTTAAGATACAGATTATCTCATTTTCACTCACCAACCACATCAATGGTAGTGGAAGTACTGTGACTGTCCACCTTTTATATACTGTGCCCTCAAGCCCCACGTTCCCTTAGCACGTTGGTGCGGCCGATTCGCCGCGAAAAAAGTGAAGTTTGAGGAAATACTTTTCCATGCTTTCCCAATTCCATGAAAAAGCTTTTCTTATTGAGTCGGGGGACGAAAAATCCATGGAATTGGTTCTCTTCCGAGGACGTACACAAACAATCCGCAGAAGAGGAAACCCGGGGTACTGTGAACAACTCAAAAACAAATTTGTTAGAGATTATAATTTATAAATGAGTGGTTAGAAAATCTGTTAGGATGTTATAAGCTTTAGATTATCCTTATCGTCGGGATAAGGTGAGTTCTAATTTTTTAGATATTTTCATTTAATGAAAGTTAGGGCAAAATAAATAAAAATGAAGTGATTTACTTAAAAGTCTATAGGGTATCATAGTTGGGCCATATTGATCTCATCGTCAATTTTTCGTCTTTCAATAAAACCGAACATCCTTTCTTATCCATTTAATTATCTAAGCTCTACGATCTCGCCATCTTCATCAAATTGCACGATTAACGCTTTTGAAAGAAATTAGGATAGATCTTATTTGGTGTGCCGGACACTGACATACTAAAAAAAGGAGCAGGTTATGATAGTGTTGGATTCATCCACAAAAGATGATCACTAAGAAGACATGGATATTTTTTCTATTAAAATATTTTAGCATTTATTTTTCTGATATAAAAGAGGTTCTTATTTTTCGTGTTCACAATAACAGATCTTTTATGTGAAAGAGCATGTGATTGATGTGATGTTAGAGATTATCAACGAGCGGTTAGAAATTAAAAAAAAAAAAAAAAAGAGTGGTTTGAAAATTTGTTAGGATGTTATGAGCTTTTGTAGATTATCTTTATCTTCGGGATAAGATTAGTTCGCATTAATTGCTTATTAGTTCGTATTTGTTTATAAATGTAGATATTTTCATTTAATAAAAGTTATGGTGAATGAAGTGATTTACTTAGAGAGTGTTCGAAGCATGTTTGTGTAACCTTGATTACGTGATACAACAAAAACTATCTCCATTTTTGTTGGACCCATTTATATACTGTACCCTCAAGCCCCACGTTCCTTTTAAGCATGTTGGTGCAGCCGATTCTCCAAGAAAAAAGTGAAGTTTGAAGAAATATATTTCCATGCTAAAGTAAAATCAATGAATTAACTTTTCCAATTCCATGAAAAAGATTTTCCTATTAAGCTGGGGGATCAGAAAAATCCATAGAATTGGTTTTCCGATGACGTACACAAACAGGCCACAGAAGAGGAAACCCATGGGGGCAAGGACAACTAAAAAATGAATTTGTTAGAGATTATAAATGAGTGGTTAGAAAATTTGTTAGGATGTTATAAGTTGTAGATAATCCTTATCGTCAGGAAAAGGTTACTTCGTATTTGTAGATATTTTCATTTAATGAAAGTTAGGGTGAATTAAATAAAAATGAAATGATTTACTTAAAAGTCTATATGGTATCATAGCTGGGCCATAACATCCTTTCTTATCTATTTAATTATCTAAGACTATCTTCATCACATTGCATGATTGAAGCTTTTGGAAGAAATCGGGATAGATATAATCTGGTGGATCACTGACATACTAAAAAAGAAGCGGGTTGCGACAGTGATGGACCCACTAACATACAATCACCAAGAAGACATGAAAATTTTTATTTTTTAACTATTTTACCATTTATATTTCGGAGATCAAAGATTCTTACTTTTCATGTTCACAATGACAGATCTTTTTGTGAAAGGCGCATGTGAGATATTAATAATGAGCAGTTAGAAAAATCACATTTGCTTATTAGTTCGTATTTGTTTATAAAAGTAGATATTTTTATTTAATGAAAGTTACGGTGAATGAAAGGAATTACTTAGAGAGTCTGCATGTTTGTGTAACCCTGATTATGTGATACCACAAAAAATATCTCGATTTTTATTGAGCCCCAATTCTTTGCCCTTGAGTGTGGTGCGTTTTTGTATAGAAAGAGGAAAACTCTGAACTAATTTTAATTGATCTTATAGTGGATATGGCCTTTTTTTTTTTTCCTTTTTAATGACGTAGGTATCCCAAAGGTCTTTGACCCCAAAGAACTAATCCTCAGGGTGGCACCCTTTAAACCCATACAAACGTACACCCCACCAACTCCAAAATTACTATACCACATCTCAACATAAATGGATTTCCTCATGGTGCAAAATCGCAACATTTTACAAAGGAACAATTGCGGCCTGTTTCTTTACTGGAATTCATGGAATCCTTTTCTGGAGGATTTTGAAATTTACAGACATGGTGAAATTCCTAAATGCTTTCTTGTATTTTGAGCATCCAGAAACTCCACCCAAAAGTAAATGGGCTGGAATTCATGAATTCCCAAAGGTCATTTGAGACATTTTATGTGAATGAAATTTTGAAACGCTCATGAAGAAACATGGCATCTGCAAATGCCGAGGGACAAGATGTCACATCATGTCCAAAATACCCCAACATGGTAAATTTCTTTTAGAATTTGGGAAATTAATGGGGTAGGCCAGCCCGAGCCCAACTTGAGCTCAGCTTGCATTGGTTGGATTTGAGCAATGTTTCAGGCGGCCCAAAGTCTTGTCTTGGACTAATTTTTAGTTTGACAGTTAATGGGCCATCCCTCAGCCTATGAATGCTTAAAGGCCCAGCCTCGCCTGACCCTGCTCCCTGCATATTCATAACTCTGGGTATATCTATATATATTTTTTACATACGATTTGGGCCCGGTTCTGAATTTCAGAACTCTGGGCTCAATAATATTATACCTGTTAATTAAACAGGTCAGGCTAGGAGAAGTTTCAGCCAGGCCCAACCTGACCATGTCCACTGACTACTGAACACCTGAAGAAGGAAGAAAGCAATCATATAGAAGGCAAAGGTGAGGATGCACTTCCTAAGGTAGAGCCACAAAGCCACCTACTTAAGCAGGCCACCATCTGAACAGGCCTATCAAACAAGTAGCTGTTAAGGTAAAATATAAATGTTTGGGCCAGGCCTGTAAGAAATTTGGCCCAGGTCTACCCCAATATATTAGCAGGGCAGAAACACAGGCCTTGGTACAGCCTTTGAGCCTGAAAATGGAGCTCAAATCCAGTAAATGTGAACCGAGCTGGAGCCAGCTAGGGCTGGCCCAGAATCTCCTCAACAAGTTATAAAATGCCCTCCCTATATAGGAGACACTGTTGAATATCACTCTGATCAGCACTAGCGCCTACAAGCATTAGCCCATAGATAATTCAAAGTAAGAGGTGATTGTAAATGGGTTGAATTGACTACAAGTCGCTAAATAGAAGATCTGATTTGTAAACTTAAGAATGGTTGTGCTAAATAAGTTGAGCTAGGTGTGGGTTATCTACTGGGCCTCTATGGAGCACAGGCCTGGCCCCAGATATATATATTTTTTTACTTTAGTTTTTATCATTTAAAGCAACATTCATGTTCAGGACTTAAAAGCCCTCTACATATCTAGCCCAAATTGATTTGGGCTTGGGCCAATCTGGGAAACCCTGGTTCTGTGTAGAGCATTCATTATTAAGTTTCAACTTGAGGCCCACAAATTTGACTTTCCAAAAGACATGATAAGACTGATTTGGATCAGCCTATGTTCAAAATAGAGCCTGAACAAAACCAAACTTGGGCAAATGATAGTTACATGCACGTATAGCTATCAATGGGCCGTTCTATTAACCAAGGAAGATTGAACCACTGGGCCCGTGCTAGGCTTAAAATGAAGCCCTTTGAGTAGAAGGCCTGCTCAGGCTTCTATATCAAATCCTGTAAAGTCCGGCCCATTTAGGCTCGTGGGGCTGTTTTCTACTTATGTTGCCACAATCTTGTTATCTTCTACTTATGTTGCCCATTTAGCCCTGGGAAGGTGAATTTTGAGATTTTATATTTTTTTGATATGACCTGATCTCTTCTTTTCTTGTCTCTTAAACAGGTGGTTGCCATCATCAAATTGTGGCCCAGACCTTTCCATCCCCTCCTTCAAGCATCCAAGTTTGCCCCACATGCAAGGTGCCTAACATTTCCCAGTTAACCCCAATAAAATACTTCTTCATTAAACTGCATGCTTTTAGAAGTATTGAGTATTTGTGTGATGGGGTTTTGCTCTAGTAGCCATCAGGTGCAGTGGATGAATGTGGGGCCCACCTGGTGCAGTGGATATCAGTGGGGTGGGGTGGGGTGGGGTGGTGTGGTTTAAAGGAGCCCCTTGGATAGATAGTGGGGTGAATGTGCTTTTGCTTCACCCCAATTCAATCATCCAATCAACCTCCAATCTCTTGTAGGGACCCATTGCTCCAGGTGGGCCCACAGCCCTCCCCTGCACGATAATTACCTAGTTCTCTAAAAGGCCCTCTATAGTATATATTTCACAAGCTGTTCTTATACAACTCTCTAAGTTGAGTCCGAGCCCACTTGAGAAATCAAGCTACTGATCAAAAGCACTGCAACCCTATGCATCTCTACTTCATATTTCACTCCTTTATAAGCTGGCCCCTACCTTGGGCTTGTTTGACATTAATTCTATTATTAGAGTCAAGTAAGGTAAAATCTCATTTCTAAAAAAAAAAATTCCCACCAAAGCACTTTAATTCAAATTTTTCATCATATTAAAAAAAAAAAAAAAAAGTAACCTCATTTATCCACTGAAAGACAAAAAAAATCCACTTTTCAATAAAAAAAAATCAAAAAGATTCCATAACAGTCAACTCAAAATAAAACACCATCATAACCCACTTATATTTTATTATTTCTTCAAAATAATCTTTACTCCACTCAACTCCATTAGTAAAGTCCCCAAATAGGCCCGATTGACTATCGTAACACATATATTTCACCTCTTTTATTCTTTCTTTTCTAATTACAATGATGATACATTTGATGGTGGCCCTAGCTAACTCTGATCAATTTAAGCTTTAGCCAAGAGTTAATAGATGGATGGATGGTTATCTTGAGCAATTTTTAAATTTACATATGAGCCAAGTAATTATCTAACCCAGCAAATTAGTCCATCAAATTTGAACTTAAATTCTAAGGACACATTTGTCTTAAATTCTAAGGACACATTTGTGCATGCTGAAATTAATTTTTTTTAGAGATGAGAGAATATAGCTTAATTTCATTTTTCTTTTTGCACTGAAGAATATTGCAATAAAGTGTGAGAAATGACAAGCGTGCAATCTTGAAGGTATCTTTTCTGCAGAGAAATCCTTGGCATTGTACACTTGTAAAATTAATGAGACAAAATGAAAATCACATCAAAAGAACCTCACATCAAGTTAAATTTTGAATTACAGAATTATATTTTTGGTACTTCATCCAAGGGAGTTAAGAGCACCCGCACAAGTGTGGATAGAACAGTAAGAACACCTTCGTTACATGGGGATAAGGCATTTGCAAATGTCGGGAGAGAGCACCCACACATGTGGAGAGGGTCACCTGCTCACACGGAAATTGAACATACGTAGAGATTAATCCCTGTGAACAGCTGAATAAGAAATTGGGTTCGAATCTGGGCAACACAATTATCTCCATTTATTACATTAAATGAGATTTTTAATGAAATTTTCAACCTAATGAGATGACCAAGTACACCTATTTGTAGGGTAGGGTGTCAACTTTCAATGAATTTGATTCAATCAAGAGATGGCACCACATAGATGTACTGTCCCCCTGCTCGAATATATACGGAGGGTTGACATTTGAGGGTTATCGGCTTATCGCAGAATCCTACATCATTTCAGCTTCAGGATTATATTCCCCACAGAACTGAAAAAGAAACCTTTTCAATGGTGCCATTGTACTATAAACTTCACTGACTTCCGGGCCCTTTTTACTGGCAGCCATATCCTTTTCTGTGCTTCCCACTCACTATATTGAATCTTTATTGCCATATAAGGCTTAGTCTCTTATTTTACCTGCTGATAATTTAATTTGAAGTATTAACCAGTGCTTCATATAGAAAGCATGCAGAGCGAAATGTCAAAATTATTTTTTGGGACCATTGTGAAAGCCCTTACACCCAGACACTAGTACACCTCCTTTTTTTTTTTTTTTTTTTTTTTTTGTGTGTGTGTGGTTCTGCTCCTGTATCATGGTCCCTTGAAAATGCAACTGTGTGGGGGAATTTTCACTAAGCCAAGATCAGCACTAGCCCAGGCCTCTGGACAAAATGATTATGCCTCCCTTGGGCCAAGGGCGATCGCGGCTGAAGGACCGCGGCACTCGCCAGGGCGGGAGCTCTCGAAGACTTGACCTACCCGACCTCGGCATCGACCCCGGCAGCGCGGACTTGACAGAGACTGACGGGACCAGCGACAGGACAACGGCGCATGCCAAGGCATGCCCTGCAGATCATCATTGCTGACAAAACGGCGCGTACGGGACACGTGCGCCCCCAGGGCATGGCTCCGGGCCAGGCCTGACGGGACCTGGCCCAAAAGTCAGAACCGCCGCCTGACCCAGCAAGCCAAGCATTTAATGAAGCATGGGTCAGCATTTAATGCGTTATGGGCTGAGTGGCAGTGGATGCAGCCACTCAAGTGGCCGGCCCAGTCTTGGAACTCGCCCACGAAAGTCAACCCCAACGCCTATAAATAGCGCATCCACTTCCATCCAAAGGTACGCAAACCATTATACACACCATCTCTCTGCAATTTCCTCTCCTTCTCCCCTGCTCGTCCACTGAACTAACTTAAGCATCGGAGAGCCTTGCGCTGCCTGCAGCCAGGGTCCTTTGACGCTTCTTCCCTCTCTTCCTTTTCAGGTCCAGTCGGAGCCACAGCAAACTTCATCCAAATCACCCGAATCAGAAATCCTAATCCCTGCATTAAAGTCCTTAATTTTTAGGCACTTACAGCAACAAATTGATGGCCCTCTTGTATTTTCTTAGACTATAGGTGAGGTCCGCTTTTTTCCCTGCATGGCTCTCGTACAAATGCGGCGCAAGATTTTCAATCCTGATCATGACTTGAAGGATAGGGACTCCACCATGTTAATGGTGGGCAAAGAAAACCTCACAAGTGCCGTGCAAAGCTTACAAGGGGAAAAACCTAAATGCATATTAGAGGGAGTTGATAATGAGAATTCCATGTGTTCTATGCTAGATGGGCCATGAGATTTGCATTTCATATGGGTGTCCAGCATTTGGCATAAACTCTAAGAATTTTGCTAAATAAAACAGGCATTAAGAGCGCTGTCGATTTCGATGAAATTGGTATTGTGAGAATTCTCAATGAAATGGAATGGATTGCAACAAAGCGTTATTTAAGAAACTGAGTATGCTTTTCATGTAAGCAATTCACATTCAATTTAGGCCAAACTTTGGCCAGGCACATAAGCGAAACCAAATACACTCTACAAAAAAAAAAAAAAAGTGACAATCAATGGATTAGCAGCAGGAAAAAAATGCCGTTAAAACCCTAATCATGACGGCCGCTAAAAGTCACTTCTTTTGTAGTGAACATACACTAGGTCAATACCAAACATGTTAACAAGAGCTACCCCTTGACAATATTGCATCAACTGTCGGTTAACGAAAGGAACGCTTCTAAATTCTATTTCTATTCCATCTTCCAAGTTGATGTGGTTTTAGCTTAAGAATTCCTTAGTCAATATGATTTTCTTAGATGACAACTTCATAGTTGTCACCCAATGGCCCCCTACAAAGTTCCCATCTGTGTCGTCCTGAAAAAGATGCAGATCAAAGTAGGCCGTGAGCCACATGAACATAAGTACTTACCTACTAAAAACGGCCTACCTTGTGAGTCTCGACACCGACATTGACTTTAGATTGTACTTCCTCTCCTTAGTCTTCATCATTAAGAATCAAATCATAGAGGCCGAACGCGTTGCTAATTACTTGAATGCAACGATGAATCACAGGAAAAGCAAAAGCATCAGAGTTCCATGAGTGAGTGAGAGAGAGAGAGAGAGAGAGAGAGAGAGAGCATATAATGTCATGGCCACGCGCGTAAGAACTCACGAGTGGGCAGTAAAGTGATGATTGGTGAAGAGACCTTCCTGGGACGGTGTATGAATATCTCCACACAGAAAGGTGCTTTTTTTTAAGGGCAATTCAAGTCAGACCCAAAGATCCTCGGACGGTGCCCTCTTGTCATAACTCTCACTTGGGAAGGGAAAACAAGTACGTAATCTCAACTTCCATATCAAGATCGCCAAATGGACCACCACCACTACTTTGTGACCAGTCCCATTCAAAGCCCACTGGATCAGATTTTTTTATTTTTTATTTTCATCTTATGACTCTAGTGCTGGCCGTTTCCTTTGGACTAAGATCTTCATGAACCAACTTCTGGCTTGCATGCAAAATAAAGAGATCACGTGTAACAAGACACACGAATAATCGAGTTCACGATTAAAATGAGTGTAGCAGCAGTAGTAGCTAGTACTGAGAAGCCAATCAAATAAAAAGACTTTCAGGTTCATCCTTTCAAATCACATGTTGAGAACCTAGTGCTTATCATGTGTACCGTATCGGCTCGAGCCGATAAAATCATCTTGAGAAGGACCGATTAGTACATCAGAGTTTGTGGTGTACGTAGTGGTTCAGGATCGGCTAAGGATCACTTCAATCACATCTTTTGTGGTAACATCTAACTACTACTATTTCCTTTAATTTCTATCCTATTTTATATGGGGTCTATGAAATTTTGGAGGCCTCAGCCTAATACCTATATCGTACGATGACAGGAAAAGGTTGGGTACCAGACCACTTTCTAGTTGGGAAATTTTCTCCCACTGCTCTTGAATTTATTCCTATACAACTGTGACAACTGACACCAATCCAAATGAACAGAGAGCACCAGAGTAAAGGAGGACATCGTTCTTTGGTAGTTGAGTTTAGCTTATCCAAGTCTTCCCTCCCCCTGATTTGAATCTAGTACAACTTAACCATTCATGTAAATGAATACTCTTTTGTCATCCATTCAACATTAAAAGTTAAAAAAAGGGGAGATCAATGTTGTATTGAAAGGCATGCTAAAGAATGTGGTAGTTAAGAAGATTTGAATTGGCCAATGATGAATCATTGTACTAAATTGAGATGCAAACCCCAATTTCTTAAGCTTCGTTAAAGAAAAGGATTTTGTTCTTTAAGAATCCCATAGGAAACTGAAATCTTCTTAGTTGAGGACAACCAATTCATTAATATGTTTTTTCCATTTTTTGCAAGAAAAAAAGTGCTCCTCCAAACGATAATGAATAGGCTACACAAAATATCAAAACGTATTCTCTCTATGAAAATCCACTCATTATACAAACTTGCTCCTACCATCTATTTGTTTCAAGTAATTGAAGATCGTATATATATAAATAGTTAAAAATGAAGCACCAAAGATGAATATAAAAAAATAACCATCAAATAACATCCCTTTTAGTAGAAATGGAATCAAGAGAAGATAGAAAATGAATAATCAACCATCACCTAGTAATTCAATACCTAGAAAAGTCAAGATCTATTTACATCTCTACGTTTACATCATTGATCTCTCACCTCTGTAATAATCCTTCAATGGTGCATTTCACCATGAATATTCCAATGTATTTTGTGCAAGCAAATAGGCCCTAAAGTTATCGTAAAAAAAAACTAATTGCAATAAATGGAGATAGGATATACAACATGGTCAGAACCATATATAATTCAACATCGCTCCATTGAGTTTCAGTACAACACCCTTCATAGAGGAACGAGTGGGCCTACCTTTTGAAAATTCAACTACTAGAGTCAAGTAAGGTAAGGTAAAGCCCTCATTTTTCAAAAAAAAAAAAAAGTCTCATAAAAAAAGCACTTTAATTAATTCAAATTTCCCACCATATTTTTAAAAAAATAGTCAAAAAATAACCTCATTTCTCCACTAAAAGACAAAAAAACTCCAAAATCAATACAAAAGGTTAAAAAGATTCTATAATAAACAACTAAAAATAAAATACCATCATAATCCACTTATATTTTATTCTTTCTTCAAAATAATCTCTACTCCACTCAACTTCATATGTAAAGCCCCAAAACAGCCCATTTTTGTATCAACTCTACTAATAGAGTCAAGTGAAGTAAAGTTGATTTTGAAGAAAGAATAAAATATAAGTGGGTTATGATGATGTTTTATTTTTAGTTGTTTGTTATAGAATCTTTTTTACTTTTTGTATGGAAAAGTGGAGTTTTTTTATATTTTAGTGGATAAAGGTGGTTGTTTTTTTACTTTTTTAAAAAAGATGAAGGAAATTTTGAATTTAAGTGCTTTTAATGTGACGACTTGTCTGAAAAGTGTAGACTTTACATGTGAAATATTCCAATAAGTGAGATGACATCCGTTGAATTATTGACTACATCTTAGCCACATGATCAACTTCCTTCACTTTTCTCGTTTTTCTTTCTCCCTGAAAAAATTGAATGGACTCCATCATGTGTAAAATATTCTACGCAATTCATCGGTTGGCCACTGAAATTGACTTTTATAATTAGTGACAGTTATCATAATCTGTGCTAGTAGAATATAAAATGTTTTCCTTTTTCAAATGGTGGGACCACCCATTCCTTCGACACTGAAGCTCAATGGAGCGGTATAGCAGCTGCATTGTAGGCTGTAGCTCTGCCCTACTCAGTATACACATTGGTCTTTCTCGATATAATAAAAATGAGACCCTTGACTCTATTGTTTATCTATGCAAATATTTAATTAGGACGACTTACTAACCAAGCAAACTTTTACACAAATCACATCTTGGACTCCCAACTAAACTACAGACTTGTTATCGGTCAAATGTAGGATGCGTGACGCAGTGAAGAATGCTTTGTTGCCTGCAGTTGAAGAAACCAACACTCTCCTAACCAGTGTGACAAGGAGACCAGAAATCTTGTCCGGAGTAGTAGTTTTTCCAACTTCAAAAGAGTTACCATTAGTCAGCTTAGACTTTTCTTTGATTATCAACTGTCCAAGGGAATCATATATATACATAGTCCAATGGCTCTTTATCTTCTGACGCGTTATGAACCATTTTTTCAGCTGGAGACCATGATTTTAGTAGGTGGATCTCTAAGTAATGCTCCAATTGGAGCCTGCCGCACAGATAGTACAATATTAACCTTCTGTTTCCCATCAGCCGTGTCGACAATTATAGAGTCAAAGTGGTCTCTGTGAGCAGGAAAAAGACTCGATCGCCTCATTGGCACCCGATTCAAGAGACTGAGCACAGGGAAAAAATGCAACTGCCCGAATTGAAATGTCGACAGTGGGGATCCTCCAATGTGGACTCCTGAAAAACCTCAAATTAGAGACCCTCGTAAATATGTACGGTCACATCATATGGAAAGATTTAAGTGCCCCCACTTGTAAATGCACCCTCAAGATTTCACTCTAGTACAGGGAGGGGCCTCATTAGATTAGTCATTTATAAATGAATAACAAGGTGTCTTACAATTCGAGTATTTATTGTCACGTCCCCAAAATAATAATTGGGGAAAACGTGAAAAATTAAAACAAATTCAATTCCTGTGTTTAATACAACACAAGCTTCCAAAAGTGGACCCACATCACATCACAAACCGTGGTGAGTCTAAATAAAATTCCATTAAATGCAGCGGAAGCTTATTCAATTGGTATTCATAGTTCATAAATAAGATCCAACATGAAAATCAATAAACCTTCATAGTTAAAGTTGCAGAATAAATTAAACAATTACTACGAAAGGTTTATCATTAATAGAAGGTCCATCTAAAGAATTTCTAAGGTGACGTCCTCTCTAATGCAGACTCAGACGGCTCCGAAACCGTCTCCAGCATCCCACTCGGGTTCGTCAGTTGGCTCAAACGTTTGAAACGTTTGATCCTCCTCCGTCTCCTCGGTAAAGTAGGGCTCGGTACCTATGCACCAAATGTAGTAACGTAAATAGCAAGAACATGATCATAATTCGAAATTAAGATACGATATCAAAATGAGTAAAAACAATTGAAATTATAAGAAACAATGATAAAGATAAGTACAAGAAAGAACGTATGACATAAATCTGAAAGACACCAAATGGAGCAATATGTAATTCACACGAAGACAAGTGTCCCCGTTTTGGGTGGTCAGTCCTACATAATCGGGAAAGCCCGTCCACAATGTCGGTGGTCATAAACCGATCTATAAACACATAACAGGATAACCTGTTCACATACACAGCGGATTATAAGTGATCCGGACACATCGGTGATCAACCGTCCACATACGATCTGCAGTCGTTCACAAATGACCCACATAAAAGGAAACATATATGCATAATAGACCCGAATAATAATGCTCCGACACAAGAGTCCTAAGTCAAAATGAAGGGCCGGCCAATCCATATCATAGTCAAATCACATATATCTAATTTGCCAAGCCACCTCATAATCCATAATACAAAGTAGGGTATGCATCTAAAGGAATACATAACCTAAACCAATATATGCATGCAAATACAAAGGTTAAGACATATTATAAATCGATCCTAAGGTTAAACGTATACTCATATACCCGTCAACACACAATAATAACGCTAGTAAGTTAAGGACGTTACATCTCTCGAAATTCATGGTGCATAGATCCAATGAAGGATTTCCAATAGAGATGTATTGACCCTTTCTCGCTAGAGTTCATTAAAATCATAACAGGTAATTGAATCCTACGTCCATAAGATACCGTATGCCCAAAGACGGTTCTTATGTCAAGTCCAGGTAGATAATTTAAGGTTATTAGATCCATATGAAGTCCCACACTTGATATCATAAATCCCCAAATTAATCAGAGCCAGAGCAATGAAAAATAAACACAAATTGCCTAAGTACACTGAACGTTCGAACGTACGAGACCAACGTTCGAACGTTCAGGGTCTCGGGTTTTGGCTCAGGGGCGAGCAGACTCGAGCGTTCGAACGCACGAAGGGAACGTTCGAACGTTCAACGTCTCTGTCATTTGGCTCAGACGATTCTGAACTCACTCGTTCGAACGTTCCAAAGCAACGTTCGAACGTTTGACGTTCAGAATGTCGTCCGAGTTTGTACAGTCACAGAAATCGGGGTTTTTCCCCTATTTATCCATTTTCCTCTCTTTTTCCTAAAGAGAGTGCATCCCATTCAAATTCACACGAATCATAACCATTAGAAAGAGAATGGAATCCACATATCCATTCATAAAATCCTAATCTAACATTATCATTTAGAAAAGGGCAAATAGACAAACCTATATGCATTAGATAGGAATCAAAGGTCAATTAACGCATTCAATAACAAATTATAATAATGTACTTGCCTTAGATCCGAAGTTGAAGAAATGTGCAGTAGGTTTCCTAACCAAAACCCAAATCGAGATTACCGCGGCGCTCGATCACAATCCTAACACCGATCTGACATAAAAGATGGGATGGAAATGTTCATATGAACAGATCTATGATATTCCTACCCAAAACCTAACATTGGAAAGAATAAGAAAATAACCTAATAGTACAGATCTATTCCTAATGGTTTGAGGATAGTGTTACCTGAGATAAGAAAGTCGAACCAAGAATGATGGTATCTTCAGATCTTGATTCTGATGGCTGGATCTTAAGGTTGCAGAGGTTTGGGAAGTTGGAAGAGGAAGAAGACGAACAGGGAACGGGAAAAGTTGCAGAGATTAGTGGGGAGAGATAAGGACGTGCGGTTATTTAAAAGAAGGGATTAGGTTAAGTATTGGGCTTAAGTCATTGGGTCGGGTCAAACTACGGGTCAAAACATCTACCCATTAACCCAACTCACCAATCTACGCATCTGGTCTAACGTGTGCCCCACTTAATCCTAACCACTTAAATAACTAAAATACATTCAATTAAAATAATAATAATAATATCTAATTAAAAATATATATTAAATATATAATAGGTGGGACCGGGATCTTACATTCTCCTCCCCTTAGGACATTTGGTCCTCCAAATAAAATTAATACCTCTGGAAGAAGAAACGGATACAACTTCTTTACTTGGTCTCGAAGTTCCCAAGTGGCTTCTCGAGGACTATGGTGTTCCCACTGGACTTTCACCCAATGTAACGTTCGAGTCCTGAGGACTTGCTCCTTTGTGTCGATTATCTGAGACGGTCGCTCAATGTACGTAACATCTGGCTGCAATTCCAATGGCTCATAATGCAACACGTGCAACGGGTCCTTGATATACTTTTTCAACATCGAGACATGAAAAACATTATGCACCGCTGACAACTCGGCGGGTAAAGCTAATCTGTAGGCAACTTCTCCAATTCTTTCCAAGATCTCAAATGGACCTATATATCTCCGAGATAATTTTCCTTTTTGCCCAAATCTCAATGTTCCTCTTATCGGTGAAACCTTAAGAAATACTTGTTCACCTATTTCAAACTGAAGATCTCTTCTCTTCATGTCTGCATAACTCTTCTGCCGGCTTCTAGCAATTTTCAACCGGTCATGAATTTGCTTCACTTGCTCACTGGTATCACTAACAATAGATGGGCCGTGAAAACTTCTGACACCGATTTCTTCCCAACAGATTGGGGTTCTACATCTACGTCCATACAACGCTTCAAATGGTGCCATACCAAAACTGGAGTGATAACTATTATTATATGCAAACTCGCATAATGGGAGACTCTTCTGCCAGTCCTTCCCAAACTCAAGGACGCAAGCTCGCAACATATCTTCCAGTGTCTGATTAGTTCTTTCAGTCTGTCCGTCGGTCTGAGGATGATACGCTGTACTGAAGTTCAACTTCGTGCCCAAAGCTGCCTGAAGTTCTGTCCAGAATCTGCCCAAAAATCTAGGATCTCTGTCTGATACAATCGATAGGGGAACTCCATGAATTGTGACAACCTTCTCCATATACATTCGAGCTAATTCATCTCGAGGTGTTTTCATATTCATAGGTAAGAAATGTGCCACCTTTGTCAATCTGTCAACTATCACCCAGATACTATCTCTGTTATGAATCGATGGCAATCCAGAAATAAAATCCATTGTTATGTGTTCCCATTTCCAATCTGGCACTTCCAATTGTTTTAAAAGTCCTGGGGGTTGTTTCCGTTCTGCCTTTACTTGCTGACACACCAAGCATCTTGCTGTAAATCCCGCTACTTCCTTCTTCATGTTATTCCACCAATAATGATTACGCAGGTTCTGGTACATCTTTGTACTGCCTGGATGAATAGTATAACGGGAATGATGCGCCTCCGTCATAATCTCATTCTTCAACTCTTCTATGTTTGGCACACATAACCGGTCTTGAAAATACAACACACCCTCTAATAATCTGAAATCTGGTCTGCTGTCAATTTGTTCAATCACTCGAGCTAGCTCAGGATCCTCTACCTGCCTGCTTTTGATCCTGTTCAATATCTCCGGTTCCCAAACAAACATGTGAGCCAACATAACCTTATCATCAATTGGATATAAAGTCACACCCAAATTGAGGAAAGTTTCTGCCCAAGACCATTCTGCTCTCAAACATGCATTATTTACTACTCTTCGACTCAATGCATCAGCCACTACATTGGCTTTCCCGGGATGATATTTGATTGGAAAGTCGAAATCCTTCATGTATTCCATCCACCGGGTCTGTCTCATGTTCAATTCAGGCTGAGTAAACAGATATTGGAGACTTCTATGGTCTGAATGAATTTCAAACTTCTCACCATACAAGTAATGTCGCCACATCTTCAATGCCATTACTACTGCTGCTAGTTCCAAATCATGAGTGGCATATCTTTTCTCATGCTCTTTCAATTGTCTAGAGCCATAAGCCACTACTTTGCCATCCTGCATGAGCACACAACCCAATCCAACCTTTGAAGCATCTGTGTAAATGACAAATTTACCATTCTCTGTAGGCAATGTGAGCACTGGAGCTGTAGTCAACCTATTCTTTAACTCCTGAAAACTTGCTTCACATTCGTCAGTCCACACGAACGGTACATCTTTTCGTGTTAATTTGGTCAATGGAGCAGCAATGGATGAAAATCCTTTCACAAATCTCCTGTAATAACCTGCTAAACCCAAGAAACTACGAATCTCTGTTATTGACATGGGTCTCTGCCATTTGACCACTGCCTCAATCTTTCCTGGATCTACCGCCAATCCTTCCTTGCTGATGATGTGACCCAAGAAAATGACTTGCTCAAGCCAAAATTCACACTTACTCAACTTGGCATAGAGTTGATGATCTCTCAAAGTCTGCAATGCTGATCTCAAATGCTGCTCGTGATCTTCTCGAGACCGAGAATACACTAATACGTCATCTATAAAAACAACGATGAACTGGTCGAGAAATGGAGTAAATATCTTATTCATCAAGGCCATAAATACTCCGGGAGCATTTGTTAATCCAAACGGCATTACTAAAAACTCGTAGTGGCCATATCGCGTCCTGAATGCTGTCTTCTGAATGTCCTGATCTCGAACTCTGAGCTGGTGGTATCCTGATCTCAAGTCTATCTTTGAGAAATATTCAGCACCCTGAAGCTGATCAAACAACTCATCGATACTGGGAAGAGGGTATTTATTCTTGATTGTGACCTGATTGAGTTGTCTATAATCAATACACATCCTCATGGAACCATCCTTCTTTTTCACAAATAGAACCGGTGCACCCCAAGGTGATACACTTGGTCTCACAAATCCCTTGTCCAACAAATCCTGCAATTGGGTTTTCAACTCCCTGAGTTCTGCTGGGGCCATTCTATATGGAGCCTTAGAAATTGAAGCTGTCCCTGGTACCAATTCGATTGAAAAATCTATCTCCCTAACTGGAGGTAAGTCTGGAATCTCATCAGGGAAAACATCCGGAAACTCACAGACCACTGGAATATCCTCCACCCCTTTTGACTGTTTATCCTCCGTGATAAATGCCAAGTATCCTTCACATCCAGATTTCAACAATCTTTCTGCTTTCAAAGCTGATATCCGGCATGTCTTAATCGATCTCCTTTGCCCCACGAATTCGACAGTGTCCGAATGCAAAGACAACTTGATGGTTTTGTTAAAACAATCCATCACTGCTCTATAGGTCGCTAACCAATCCATACCAAGTATGACATCGAAGTCCTTCATCGTTAAAAGAATCAGGTTTGCAGGTAAAATAAAATCTCCGACCTGAACTCGGGTACTTGGAAAATACTGGTGACAACGGACCTTCGTGCCTACTGGGGTACCGACTATTAATGCAACATCTAACCTTACTACAGTCTCATTGATATGTCTAGCAAAATCATGAGAAACAAAAGAATGTGTAGAGCCAGGGTCGAAAATGGCCTTAGCTTCTACCTCTGAGATTAGAACAATACCTTCCACCACTTCTGCAGAAGCATCTGCATCCTCATGAGTAACTGCATATGCCATGCCCATCTGCTGCGCTGAAACTGGCCTCGGTGCTCTAGGTTGGCCCACTGGTTGTTGTTGCCTTTGCTGCTGGAATTGTCTCTGTTGCACCTGAGCCGGCCTCTGTTGTCCCTGCACTGGCCTCTGCTGCTGTAGCGCTGCACCCCTATATTGCTGGTACTGAGGAGCTGGTGCTCGGTACATCTGCTGCTGTGGAGCCCGATAAATCTGCTGTGGTCCTTGCGGAGGTGCTGCTCTCCAAGTCTGCTGCGCTGGAACACGAGAAGCTGCTAACTGGGATTTTGGAAACTGACTACCACCATTGGGACAATCGCGAACTTGATGTCCGAACTGCCCACAATGAAAACATGCTCCAGTCTCCTTGTAGCACTGTTCAGTAGGATGATTTTTCCCACACCGTCCACACAGTTGTCTCTGACCACCTGAGGGTTGACCTTGAAACTTTTGTTTCTTCGGGTTGCCTTGGCTAGAAGACTGCTTTGATTGATATTGCTGAAATTTGGCTTGTCTCTCTTCTGATTTCTTCTTTAGTGCACCTTCAGCCCAATATGCACTCTTTACCGTTTCCTGGAATGTCGGGCGTTGATTGTCTCCAATCATCATGTAAATGTCAGCTGATAACCCATCAAGAAAACGCCTGATTTTCTCTTCTTCAGGAACGACTAGTGTAGGAGCATACTTAGCCAATCTGGTGAATTGCTGCTCATACTGCTGCACCGACATATCACCTTGCACCAAGTTTTGGAAATCTCTCTTCCACTGGTCTTTGACATATTTGGGAATAAACTTATCCATGAACTCCTCAGTGAATGTTTCCCACGAAATCTCTTCAGCCACTGCATCAGCTTATACTACCATCTTCACCGAATTCCACCATTGAAGAGCTATTCCTCTAAACATGTAGGCTGCCAAGTTAACTCGCTGCTTCTGAGTACAGCGGAAAACTGCAAAGATCTGCTCCAATTGCTCTATAAAGTCATCTGCCGCCATTGGATCTTCTGACCCATGAAACTCAGGAGGAACCCTCTTCCTAAATTTCTCGTACAGGTCATTAGGATCTACTTCCTTTGGAGGCATGACCACATGAACTGGTTGGGCTGCTCTGTCAGTCAAAGCTATGATCTGAGCTTGAAATGCTGCCCTATCATGATCTGCTTGTGCTCTCTCAGCAGCTCTCTCTTCTCTTTCTTGTTGCTTCTCTGCAGCTCGTTCAGCCTCAGCTGCTTTTTGTTGCTCATTCTGAGTAGTTTGCGATTGCATAAAAGCTTGCAACAGCTGATTAAAACGCTCGTCTGAATTGTTTGATCCATTCCCAGGTTCCTTGTCCTGAGATCTTGTATTACGTTGGGCCATGACCTGCAATAGAATAAATATGGTTTAGCTCCTATGAAACAAGCTAACAGACAATTCTATAGACTTTACAGTTAGCACTTTAAAGTCTGTCTAACGAAATTCGTAATCCTCACCACGTCCTATTGTTTCTGTCCATTTTTAATTACCGAAGATCGTGCTGGGCTCTGATACCAACTGTCACGTCCCCAAAATAATAATTGGGGAAAACGTGAAAAATTAAAACAAATTCAATTCCTGTGTTTAATACAACACAAGCTTCCAAAAGTGGACCCACATCACATCACAAACCGTGGTGAGTCTAAATAAAATTCCATTAAATGCAGCGGAAGCTTATTCAATTGGTATTCATAGTTCATAAATAAGATCCAACATGAAAATCAATAAACCTTCATAGTTAAAGTTGCAGAATAAATTAAACAATTACTACGAAAGGTTTATCATTAATAGAAGGTTCATCTAAAGAATTTCTAAGGTGACGTCCTCTCTAATGCAGACTCAGACGGCTCCGAAACCGTCTCCAGCATCCCACTCGGGTTCGTCAGTTGGCTCAAACGTTTGAAACGTTTGATCCTCCTCCGTCTCCTCGGTAAAGTAGGGCTCGGTACCTATGCACCAAATGTAGTAACGTAAATAGCAAGAACATGATCATAATTCGAAATTAAGATACGATATCAAAATGAGTAAAAACAATTGAAATTATAAGAAACAATGATAAAGATAAGTACAAGAAAGAACGTATGACATAAATCTGAAAGACACCAAATGGAGCAATATGTAATTCACACGAAGACAAGTGTCCCCGTTTTGGGTGGTCAGTCCTACATAATCGGGAAAGCCCGTCCACAATGTCGGTGGTCATAAACCGATCTATAAACACATAACAGGATAACCTGTTCACATACACAACGGATTATAAGTGATCCGGACACATCGGTGATCAACCGTCCACATACGATCTGCAGTCGTTCACAAATGACCCACATAAAAGGAAACATATATGCATAATAGACCCGAATAATAATGCTCCGACACAAGAGTCCTAAGTCAAAATGAAGGGCCGTCCAATCCATATCATAGTCAAATCACATATATCTAATTTGCCAAGCCACCTCATAATCCATAATACAAAGTAGGGTATGCATCTAAAGGAATACATAACCTAAACCAATATATGCATGCAAATACAAAGGTTAAGACATATTATAAATCGATCCTAAGGTTAAACGTATACTCATATACCCGTCAACACACAATAATAACGCTAGTAAGTTAAGGACGTTACATCTCTCGAAATTCATGGTGCATAGATCCAATGAAGGATTTCCAATAGAGATGTATTGACCCTTTCTCGCTAGAGTTCATTAAAATCATAACAGGTAATTGAATCCTACGTCCATAAGATACCGTATGCCCAAAGACGGTTCTTATGTCAAGTCCAGGTAGATAATTTAAGGTTATTAGATCCATATGAAGTCCCACACTTGATATCATAAATCCCCAAATTAATCAGAGCCAGAGCAATGAAAAATAAACACAAATTGCCTAAGTACACTGAACGTTCGAACGTACGAGACCAACGTTCGAACGTTCAGGGTCTCGGGTTTTTGGCTCAGGGGCGAGCAGACTCGAGCGTTCGAACGCACGAAGGGAACGTTCGAACGTTCGACGTCTCTGTCATTTGGCTCAGACGATTCTGAACTCACTCGTTCGAACGTTCCAAAGCAACGTTCGAACGTTTGACGTTCAGAATGTCGTCCGAGTTTGTACAGTCACAGAAATCGGGGTTTTTCCCCTATTTATCCATTTTCCTCTCTTTTTCCTAAAGAGAGTGCATCCCATTCAAATTCACACGAATCATAACCATTAGAAAGAGAATGGAATCCACATATCCATTCATAAAATCCTAATCTAACATTATCATTTAGAAAAGGGCAAATAGACAAACCTATATGCATTAGATAGGAATCAAAGGTCAATTAACGCATTCAATAACAAATTATAATAATGTACTTGCCTTAGATCCGAAGTTGAAGAAATGTGCAGTAGGTTTCCTAACCAAAACCCAAATCGAGATTACCGCGGCGCTCGATCACAATCCTAACACCGATCTGACATAAAAGATGGGATGGAAATGTTCATATGAACAGATCTATGATATTCCTACCCAAAACCTAACATTGGAAAGAATAAGAAAATAACCTAATAGTACAGATCTATTCCTAATGGTTTGAGGATAGTGTTACCTGAGATAAGAAAGTCGAACCAAGAATGATGGTATCTTCAGATCTTGATTCTGATGGCTGGATCTTAAGGTTGCAGAGGTTTGGGAAGTTGGAAGAGGAAGAAGACGAACAGGGAACGGGAAAAGTTGCAGAGATTAGTGGGGAGAGATAAGGACGTGCGGTTATTTAAAAGAAGGGATTAGGTTAAGTATTGGGCTTAAGTCATTGGGTCGGGTCAAACTGCGGGTCAAGACATCTACCCATTAACCCAACTCACCAATCTACGCATCTGGTCTAACGTGTGCCCCACTTAATCCTAACCACTTAAATAACTAAAATACATTCAATTAAAATAATATTAATAATAATATCTAATTAAAATATATATTAAATATATAATAGGTGGGACCGGGATCTTACATTTATAGTGATTGATCACTTCTATTGGAACAAATTCTAAAGAGCGGTAATAGAACAACAGCTATACAAAAGAGGACCTTTTTCTTATAGTGATTCTTAAAAATAGGCACCACCAAGGAGCTAGCCTCTTAAATTTCTTATGAGTAAAACTTTGGAAGATCGAGTCTCAAGAGTGTCATCGGTGCCCAATGTCAATAGGAAACACTCACGGCCTGTTTATTTGCATAAAGAGGTGTGGGTTGAAAGATTACATAGATGGATCCTTGATTTCTCTAGGTATTGAAATGATAGTGCCATAGGTGGGTAATCACATCCCATCTTTCCTTCATTCAATTTTCAATAAAAGGGAGGTTATTTGATAGTTTTTTTTTCATATTCTCCTTTGATTCTTCATCCTTAACCACTTGTGTACAAATAGAACCCCAGGTATTCAATCACAAAAAATAAAAAAATCCCTATGGCGTACTCGATTTACAAAGAATACATAAGAATTGAATCCATAAGAATTCATATATATCAAATAAGTGGATTGTTAAAGACATGAAAGGTGGAGAATATATATGAGGTGAGGGGTGAAAGACAGACCTATTTGGGGGCTTTACTAATGGAGTTGAGTGGAGTAAATGTTATTTTGGAGAAATAATAAAATATAAGTGAGTTATGATGGTAATATATTTTTAGTTGTTTGTAATAGAATCTTTTTTGCTTTTATTATTGAAAAGTGGAGTTTTTTTATTTCTTAGTGGGGAAATGAGGTTACTTTTTGACTTTTTTGTTAGAAATATGGTGGAAAATTTGAATTAAAATGCTTTTGGTGGGATTTTTTTTTGGGAAAATGGGGTTTTAACTTACTTTAACTCTAATAGTAGAATTGCCAAACAAGCACATGATGGCGATATAGATGCAACCTTCGTCTTCCGATAATTGATTACAAGGGCAGTGGCTGGGTATTCATTTCGATCATCTCCTTGACTAATTCTCCATTTGAGGGGACATGATTTGATGAATATCATTCTGAAAATTATCATTTATTTCTTCGATTTTAAACATTTTTAAGGAATAAAAATCTTACCGTTCTGATGTGTTATATTACATGAGACGAGCGCGCTTTTAGGAAGCTATGCTAGTTCATCTTGAAAGCAACTACTAACTAAAATATAGCACATGATAAGAGTTTGTAGGGCCTATTAGCCTATCAAGTAAAACATGCCTTCACACTCTAGATTTATAGAACAATTGAGATTCATTAGATATTACTAGCTATCCTATCCAAAGCTATAAAATAGATAAATGGAACATAAATTTTTTTAGCTGTTAAGCCAATGGAGTCCACATGAGTCTGAACTCAACTATCGTTCTGTTCTATTGCCATTGACCTAGCTAGGTCAAGTACATACTATCCATTATAAGATCGTATTAGGCGTTGGGCCAGCTCCTCAAACACTATCTGCAGAAGAATAAACCAAGGATATAAACCAAATGATAGTCACTGATAGTCACTGCATCATAATGAAAGTCAGTTCTCCCACGCAGCTACTTGAATACTCCCTACGCCTTTCCTCATTTTAACTCTTCTTATAAATGTCCCGAAATCAACCTGCAGTGGATGCTTAATCGAGCAGCTATTAAAAGGGTTCCATGCAGTGGATGCTTAATCGAGTACCTATTAAAGGGTTCCATGCAGTGGTTGCTTAATTGAGTAGTTATTAAAGGGGTTCCATGTATAGTGGTGGCATCCGTGTGCAATATCAAGCCGTCCATGCAAAGGATCAAATACCCACAACCACCTTTCATGCTATTGGGTACCTGGTGGGGACGTATCACTCCCTCAAACTTTCCCATCTTGTCACAAAAACACCCTTTTTGAGTGGAGTGTGGTCGGTGCACTGCTCGATCCGCAGTTTTATACACGCAACCTTGAAGAGGGTCCTCCTTTCCGGCCACCTCGAGAGAGAGTCGGTGCAACAATATATATAGAAGTAAAACTACTAATCATAGAAAAAGGAAAAAAAAAAAAAAAAGCGTCTGTGGAGGAGAGTGTGCCACACAAGTAACATAACAAATCAAAGGAGACCTTTTCTCTGAAAATTCAAACTTGTAACGTGTCACTCCTTGTCACTAATAATATATACTAATCATTGCTTGTTGGTAACCAACACAAGAATATCTGCCTAAGTTCCCACAATATTCTCAAAATTCTCCCTTAAATGAACTGAATTACAAAGAAGCCCACCATTCTTTACTTTAACAATTGCTCAGTTCACTCCATACTCTCCCTGTTTAACTCATTTATCCACCCAAAAATTCACTATGGTCGGCCTTATGGGAAAAGAATGCGCATTTCATTCAATCCTCAACCGTCCAAAGAAAGAACTCAAAGCCATTAAAAGGATGCTCATCTAAATGTCTGAAAGATATGAAAGATAGATATATATAGAGGGACCAATTTGTTTTTTTTTTTTTTTTTTGCGTTCACTGTACAATATATTGCAAAGTAGCTGGCAAATTAAGAAATCTCAAGTTTGCTACAAATTCTGTGATTTTCCCGAAATAGCTAGCAATGCGCACAAGTGCAACTTCTTCTTGTAAGGCTCAACTCCATCAATCTATCTATGTACAAGATTTTACCCAAACAAGTCCCGCGGGACACGGAATCAAATCACCTAGCATGAGCTTTCTCTCGCCGGAACAAGGCCGCTTGGGTGGTAGCTGGGATCATCTTCAGGAACTCGTTCCTTGCCGTCGCCCTGAAAGGACACGTGGAGCTCATGAACCCATTCACCAGATGGAGATACACGTCCAGCTCGTGACACGTGGCGACGTTGCCGACGTGGCTGCTCAGATACGGGGAGTGGCCCGTGCTGACGCGGAGCTCGCATCCGACGTCAGCGTAGAGCCAGCGGGCGTCCTGAAGCTTTCTCACCAGCCAGCTCGGCATCGCGTTCCTCTGCTGGCAGTCCTCCGCGCCCGCCACGTCATCCTCCAGCACGATGCCGGGGAGCTTTGTGATGACGTCATGGGTGTTGACGATGCGGAGCACCTTGCTGCCGTTCTCCTCCACGTCGCGCCTGAACGTGCGGTTGCCAACGCGG
Source organism: Litsea cubeba (assembly GCA_012931725.1). Taxonomy (NCBI): domain Eukaryota; kingdom Viridiplantae; phylum Streptophyta; class Magnoliopsida; order Laurales; family Lauraceae; genus Litsea; species Litsea cubeba. The sequence continues at coordinate 29,545,388 of CM022946.1, forward strand.
GGCCCGCCGAAGGAGAAGACGGTCACTAACGGCGAGTCGCGGAACGTGGTCTTGATGTCGTACGCCGTGAGAACGGCGAGGGCGGCGCCGAGGCTGTGTCCCGTCACCGTTAGGCTGATGGCTTCGCCCCGGTACTTGTGGAGGATCCGGGCGATTTCGTCCCGAACCTCCTCGCACAGGCTCGGGCACGCGGGCGTGCGAGAGGTGTACAAGCTCCAGAATCCGCTCTCCACCATTGGCCCTAAGTCCGACGTGGACTCAGGCAGGTGTGTCAGCATGGATCGGAGATTCTCCAGCCACTCCATGCACGTCACAGTTCCTCTATAAGCAACCACCACGTCCCGCCTCCCTAGCCTCTCAATCTCTTCTTCATCTTCTGTAACCGCCACATACCCAATCCAGCTTGACTGCTTGGACATCCAGGTCGGAGCCTTTTCGGCCCACCGTGGAGGGCTGATGCCTGAGGTGGCGTGGAGGTTTTTGGTCGTGAGGTAGCCGGAGTCGGGAAGACCTGAGCGATGGAGAAGGTCGTGCTTTGAGAACCGACACGAGGCATAGGAAGGGGAAGATGGTTCGAAGTCGCAGGAGGTGTAAGCGGCTTGGACGAACTTCCCGTAGCGAAGAATTTCGGCTCTGAGATTGTCGTCGATGGGGTCGAGAAGGCCTTCCCAGTTCTTGCTGCCTTGGTATTCTCTCCATCGGGTCCCGAGGTTGGCCCGTTGGGTGACGGTGCAGCTCCGTATGGGGACGTGTCGGGTAGTGGAGAGATAGGAAGGTCGGACCCGAACACCTCCGACAGCGAGTCTCATGATCTTCTTAAAAATTTGTGTCAAGCGGGCATGCTATATTTCCCTAGAAAATGTGGAACTTAGACTGCACACCCCTCCATAGAATAGAGAAGATGAAGAAGCGCGCAATGCAATGTTGTTTGCTGCTGTTTATTCCTTGAGAGTGGGAGGGGGCATTTATAGGCACAGAAGAGGTAGAGAGAAGAGAGAAGGGGCCGGGGGTTGTTTGAGTGGACGGTGAGAAGGGGATTGTGGGGTGGGTATGTACGGTTAATAGGGATTCGAGCTCGTAACTGAAAAACGGCAGGGTGGGGCCCCGTGAGTAGGAGATAGTGGGGTCCGGGGTAGGGAGGGAAGAAGATTTTCGTATAAAGGAAAGTGGTGGTCAGGGTGCGGTGTCATGTTGTGGGCCCTGCTACGCCAGAATCGGGTCTGACCTGGCCGCAATTCCCGATCGGAAGATGACAAAAGCAGCTTTCCGACAGGCACGTGTGACACACGCGCATCGCCGGTGGGAGTAGGAAATCCATTCCACAGCTGGGTATTTGCGCACATCCATGGTATATCCGTACACGAGAAGTTGGCGCGCGGCGCCACTCGGCGCTATGTGTTTTCTCAGCATCATCGGCTGGTAGCATCACACTCTCACAGGTAGTGAGTGGAGTGAGTGCTACTCAGGAGCGTGTAGCACATGCTTGGTACTCTTATTGTGAGGCCCACATACATTTATTAGGCTATGCAAGATAAGTTCTATTCCTTCTCTAAGTACCATTACCATATATTTCACTCGATAGAATTGAATCTCAACGTAAGATTGAACACATCATTGTAGATGAAATTATTCAGTGATGTTGTGTGGAATACTTATCACACGTACCTATGTAGTAACCGGCCCGGGACAGGGAATCCGGACTTGACTGGAAAATGAGAGCAGGTCTTAACTCTTGAAAATCCGTCAAATTAACTGAACATCTTGCTTCAATGTTTTACAGCCCCAAATTCTATTCAAGTAAGACTTCCAGTGTAAGATTGAGTTGATTATTATTAACAAAGAAAGATCAACCAAGCTAACGAAAGTAATGGGCACCATGTGTCACGCCCCGAGCCCGAGATTTCACACATCTCGAGGCGCGACACACGCCCGCGTGGAAATTCGAGTCAAACTCATTGACTCTAGGTCCCCACGTACGGAATTTACCCACAGGATATCACGTGTGAGGTTTATATTTTTCAATATGCCTGTATAATTTGTCAAATAGATATCCAATTAACATAACACAATCATCAAGATATAGAGCATAAGGGTCCATGAGCATAGATTTAAAAGTTCAAGTTCAAGAGATAGAAAGAGAAGAAGTAAGTTAAGTTAAAGTTTACAATTTCAAAAGCTAAACAAGTTTATAAGCTAATACAAAATATGTGGCAATCCTAGTCACGGTCAGTGGGTCATTTAACGTCCATTTCTCATCGTACGGATGTCTAAAAGACATCATCAGGAGTCCACTCTGCTACGTTATGTGGAGGTTCCTCTTCCTCAAGGATCTCCGGGGCAGTGGCGTCGATGTATTCACCTGTAACGCCAAGTGTAGCACCATTAGACTAAGCTAAGCAAGACAAACATATACAGTCCATATAACATGTATCAAATGAATAGTCGGACATGTATAAATCATAAGAGATCAACGAATAATCACTAGGCATATCAGTGCATGAATTAGCATGAGACATACGAGTCATAGATAACTAATAACATATTAACAGTACTAGTTGGCACATCCACATAAGCTATGTTCTCTCAAGTTAATCATATAACATGAAATAGAATGAGAGCAGAATATCAGGACAGAACAGGGCGGTGCTACTAGGAGACAGAGGTACCCAGAATTCTCCATCGTAGACCTAGGGTGCCGGTAAACCCTCAGAATAAATTCTCATCTGCAGAGGGCCAGAAGTTTACTAAACCCACACTTAGCCGGGTCCGACTTAGATAGGGTCGAAGCTAAGTGGAGCCGACTCATAGAGTGCAATGTACAAATAACAGATCAGGTGCAGAACAGTGTAAATCAGATACAGGACATATACAGGACAAGACATATAGATAACAAATCGGGACTTACTGAACAAAGACAGAAATAAATGTAATATAACAGATGTGTAACAGAAAATACATAATCGAACAGAAGCATGATCAAGTCACACTAGAATACTGAAAACGGAATGCAATGCATGTACAGAGATATCATATTTAGAATCAAGACAGAACTCAAGCCAAGCCTACGGTCTTGGGAACACATGTGGTCTTCACCGTCCAACTCGGGTAGTATTAAGAGTTCGACATTATCGGGCTACAAGGAACCCCTTGGCGTTACATAATTTGGATGTCGAATCCGTTAATAGAACACATTTGGTTCGGTTACAATCCGAAGAACACAATGCCCATTTTGTGGGTACGGGTGCTCAATCCATATCCACAATTAAACAAACCCAGTGGTCATGATAAAAGTTCAGGGTGCACATCCTACAGGTCCATCTATCAGGCCAATCAACTAGAACAAGCTACGGTCCAATGTCCGGCTCATGGAAACGTCCATTTGTCACAATTATGTAGAATCCAACATATAATCTTTTTCAAGGCTCAAATCAAATAAAATCACTTTTTGTTGGGTTCTACACATCATGAGCTTTCCAACGGTATGTAGATCTCCAAAAAACGGACTTACGGTTGAAAAGTTATGGTCATTGGAAAATCTGCATACTACAGGTATCAGGTTCGCTTGAGCGTCCAAATGGTCGCTCGAGCAGACCCCAGACAGAGAGCTGTTCGCTCGACCGGACCAAGAGTTCGCTCGAGCGAACTCTCCCAGAGAGCCCTTCGCTCGAGCGTTCACTCACGCTCGCTCGAGCGAACTGTCAAATCCTCGGTCCGAAAATCTGAAACTTCTTGATTTCTCTCAGGCCATTCAAGGCATTCCATTAGGTTTTAAAACACTACCAATAGGTATCTTTGGGCTTCCAAAATGCTCATCAAAACCATCAATAAACCCATATACATTAACAAAAGAAATCACCCACAAAAATCCATTTTTGAGCAAGAGATGGGTATCTAAGCAAGATTACATATATTCATGAATCAAACAAGAAATCATGCATACAAATGTATAAGTTTAACTTGCCTTGGTGCTTTGAGCTAACTCTCACACTCCAAATCTTTTCTAATCAAGAATCCCCAAAATGCAAGCTCAAATGCCCTAAAATGGTGAAAACGAAAATGAATGAAATGAATGAGGAAGAAGATGATGCATACATGATTTGTAGCTTTCCAAGGATGAAGGAAATCAAATGGAAATGTTTAGTGAAGAAAGAGCTTACCAAAAGCAAGAAGATGAAGAATGGATGAGTGCTTGAGCTTAGGAAGTGTAGTTCCTTGACAGAGGAGATGGAGAAGATGAAGTGGAGATGCAATCTACTCATGCAAGATCCTTTGGATGGTTGCTTGAGATGAGGAAGGAAGAAATGGAGAAGAAGAAGAAGAAGAGAAGAGAACTCTCAGCTGGACATGAAGAAGGAAAAAGAATAGCTGAAATGGGTTTTATCCCAACTTATCCTGCAGTTGCATGCAAGTCCACAAAATGGACTGAAATTGCAAGAAAGGGCTTGGAGCTAATGAATGGGCTGGGAATGGGCCTAAATGGATCCGAATTCAATGGGTCAAGACATGAAAGTTAAGGCCCATGAAATGCTATATGCAATGCATTAAAACCCAAAAATTTCTAAGTACACACAAAGACCCAAACACTCCAAAAGTCATAATCTACCTAGTAAATGGTCAAACCCCACTAATTCTACCTAATCAAGTCCAATCACAACCAAAACATCCATTAAGCAATTAATCAAAATTAATTAACTCTAAAACGAGATTAAGGCGGGTCGGGATGTTACACCATGACCAAAAAAAAATTGTGTATATCAACTGTTTCTCTCCTTCTAATCAGTTATTTTTAACTTTAATAAGTCGACAGAAGCATAAAAATGTAATTTGAGTGAAATTTTCTTCTCTGTGAGACGGTGATTTAGAGCAATTGAATTTCATAGATAAGCCCCACTAACAGTTTTTACATCGACTGACGGTCTTATGGTATGTCTGAGCCCTGCATGCCCAAAATCCGTACAAGTTGGTGAGAACTGAGCTGGTTTCTCGTTGGGTACCCGAGATCATGTACGTGTGTCTCACAGCAAGGCCCAATCACTTGAAACCAAAAAAGGACATTCACCACTTGTGTGGAATGTTCCGAAATTTTGTTAGGACTTGGTCTGATTGGAAGGAGTCCTTTGTTTCAACCTAATTTCGAATGCCACTTATATAAAATGTCATCTTTTCTCATTCTAATGAAGCAATTAAGAGTATGCATTTGGTTGACATCACAATTTGTATAGAAGGTATTCATAATAGGCCGAAACAGTATCTCATTGTCTCGTTGAAACAGGGGATCCAGACTCCATTGAAAGATTAAGCATATGAATAATAACATTATTAATTAATGTAATTATATTTATCAATTCTATTATTAATCATATACTCAATCTTATGGTCTCAACGATAACTATTAGAATAAATTTTGATACAACCGATACATGGGGAGGGTTCTCATTTCAACAGGTGGGCCCCAATTTAGGCTTCCACTCATGGATTCACTGAATGAGACACTGGGTAGCCAAACTCTTTTTTTAGTTTCATGTTGTTTTCATTGTTATGTGGTTGAAGACGACGAAGAACAGAGTGCCCAAAAGATGTGGGATATGCTTGTCATTTTCAGGTGCCTCAGAACAAAACCACTAAGAATTTGTAGTTTATCAAGTTTGACACGTGCGACAAACATGGGGAGATGGGATTGCAAACTCCCAAGTTGGCACGTGCATGGTCCCTTGCAATTTCTATTTTGCATGGAACATACATACAAACCGTGCGTGGATTACAGACTCTCAAGTGAGCCTTGCTGAAGTTTAAATAGCACATGAACGTAGATTAGTGGAGAGTAGTGTATGTTGTTGAAAGCTTCATGATTTGGGTGTGTGCATGCATGTGGGCCACGTGCTTCTTGATCTTGTCCATCTGATGGGCCTGTGCACCTTGGATGAGCATGAACCAATCAAAACAGTCCTTAGATGTGTCAGTCCTTAGTCGATCGTTACCTTCCCAGCCATTATCCTCTTGTTTCTAATGATAGGAGAAGCAGCCAACCTTCAATAAAGGCCTCTTATTGTAGGTGCAGAAAATTATGACCCACAATAAGAGGGTGCCTTACAGGACTTATCCGAGAAGATGATGGTGTCTGGGATGTCTGGATGCCGTCCGGAAGCCTGAAAGAGAGTAGCAAACGGTCAGAGGACCCTGGCCTGAGCGGCGCAAGGCTCTCCGATGCCAAAGTCAGTATGGGAACTGGAACGATGGAAGGAGAGGGAGAAGAGAGACAGAGTAAGGGCTCTGTGAGTGGGATTATGCGTACCTTGCATGGTGCATGAAGGTCTCTTTATAGAGGTTTGGATCGTATCTCTCAGAGAATATCTTGGTGTGGGTCCCATGATCTGACTGGGAAGTCATGATCAGCCCACAAAGTAATAAATGCAGTCTAATCCGGCCCACTCAGCATTTAATGCTAGTCGGGTCAGCCCACATTGCATTAAATGCGTGTCTTGTTGGGCCAGATTGTGTTGGGCGCCTTTGGCGGTTGGAGTACCAGCGGATCTTCCCTCGGGCCTTGCCCTGATGTGGCCTCAGCCGCTGGATGCTGCCATGTGGCGATCTGGTGAAGATAGTGGGCGGCTGGATGTCGTGTCTGTCCCACTAGCTCGTGACCCTATCCCTCCACGTGCCTGGTGACGTGGGGGATGAGGGGCCCAAGCGGATGTTCTTTCTTGCTTCGGTTACTGTCCTGGCTTCCTCAGCCGAGGTGGCTTCAGCCGAGGTAGGGCTCTCTGCGGAGATGGCATCCGGGGTGGCCCTGCCGGGGTGGACTCTTTGCCGAGATGATGCCCGAGGTGGTCCAGTTCGGCGCTTGTGGCCTGGAGATGCCTGGTGTCGGCCAAGGCCTCTGCCCTGGTAGCCGGGATGAGATCGGTGCCACGTAGATGGCACGCGGATGGCACGTGAGAATGCTTAGCCCCATCTGATGGCTGTGATTAGCTTAATCCTGTAGCTCTGGAAATTTCCCCACACAATTGCCCCCTAGCTTCTGAGCTCGCGTAGAGCGTCAGTGTCGTGAGGTCGGGAGCTATGTGCCGGGTCTATCTGGAGGAGAGAGCCTCTTTCGGCTCTGACTCGCTGTCGCTTTGGATGCTCGAGGTAATAAATGGCGTTCCCTATTCAATGCTGAAGACAAGTCGACGGCTCCACGCGTCATCTCTTGGCTAGTTGTCTGTCTCCTCGAGGTCGTACGCGCCGTCTCGTCAGGGGCGCAATCAATTTTTGAAATGATTTGCGCGCCGTTTCGTCAGGGGCGTGATCAATTTTTGAAATGATTCGCGCGAAATCCCAGGGGGCGCCCCTTGGCGCGCCCAACTAGGGTTTCTGGAAAGGGGGCCTCTCTGCTATATATAGGGCAGTCGAGGTCTGCTTTACTCTTCGTTTGCGATTCTGAATCAGAGGCGAGCGTCAGAGGTGGGCAAGCTACTGTGAGGGAGCTTCATCTGAGGAGTGGTGCGCTGCTGAAGTTCAGTCTCTTTGCTGCCCCAGCATCTTCATTCTGCTTCCGTAAGTTCCTTCTGCCTTGCCTCTTCTTCTGCGGGTTTCTCTGCTTTTAGACTGGGATAGGAATGGGGATTTACAGCCACTGGTTAGAGGGCGAGGCAGCGATCGAGGGTTTCAGGTTGGCCTTTAGGATCCCTGCTGATGTCCAAGTCAGGGGTGCTGACCCCCATGGCTACAACCCTCGCGCCTTTTTGGGAGGCTGGATGCCTTTTCCGCTGGTGGCCGTGATAGAAGGCGGGGTCCGATTCCCCCTTCACCCCCTTCTCAGGAGGTGCCTTAGTCAGTGGCGTCTCTGCCCCTGCCAACTGCTGCCGAATGCCTTCAAGATCGTGATGGGCACGGTCAAGTTGAATGAGGTCCTGGGCACTGACTTCGGCGTCTTCGACCTTGAGGACGTCTATGACATATGTAGGTCCGGGGATTCTTATTATCTCCGGGCTAAGTCAGGCCGGGACGGCTTCGTCCGATACTTGGAGGATTCGAGCAAGTATGCCGGGGACGATCTTCTGTACGTCTCGGGAAACTGGGAGTTTGGGGAGGCGGACACCGATAGAGGCTACCAGGTCCCTCGCCACTTCGGTACCATTCCAAGTAAACACCCTTCGTTTCTTTTCTTTTTTTCATAAGTTTCTTTTTGTTTTGCCGTGCTAATGCTTCTGATCGTTGCAGCTTTGAAGGAGAGGAAGCGGGCTGCCAGATACATCTGGAAGAGGAACGAGGCCTGGCTCCGTCTGGTGAAGCGATACAGCGGTCACGACGGCAGGGCGGCTTGGTCGCTGCTAGGGTATGAGCCGAAGTACCGCGGGTATTTGAGGGGCACCGTAGAACCGATCAAGGGTGAAGGTGCCGGACTTGAGGTCGGTCAGGAGCAGGCCGTTCCGGAGGTCGCAGAGCCCTCGCGGGTGTCGTCTGACGTTAGGGCCACGTCTGGAACCCTAGCTTCCACGTCGGGATCGAGACTTCCCGAGGTCTCAGGAAGGGAATCGAGTCAACCTGCCCGATCTCCCTCGCCAGGATCCGAGATGAGGCACACCAGGCGTTTGTCCTTTGAGGACCTCGAGGCTTTGGCGCTTGGAGTGGAAGACGCCCGAGCCCCCCCGGAGCCGGTGAGTTCTCCGAGGCATCCGTCTCCGAGGGCTCGGGTGGCTTCTCCTGCAGAGGTGGCGGAGGTTCTCGCGCCCCCTAGCCCTGTTGATCCAGGGGTGCGCCCGCCCCCGGCTGAGGTTGAGCAGGAGGAAACTCGGCCGCTGAAGATGCCGAGGACTGACGCGGGCCCTAGCTCGGCCGCTGCCCTCGTTGCCCCAGGGGCCGCCGTTATGGGAGCCGAGCTTCATGCTTGGGCCGGGGAGGCCGATGACGATGGAGGATTGCATTCTTCACAAGATCGATCTCCCGGTCCTCGAGGCGCTAGGGCGAGCTTGCGCCCTTCCCCGGGACATGGAGCGGCTGGACAAGTACAGCGACCAGAAGCTGATCCTGTCGATGTTGCAGTCCAACTTCGTGGTAATTCTTCATTTCCCTTCATCAAACCGGCGATTTAGCGTCTGACGCTCTTTGGATCTTTTAACTCGTATATCTTGTTTCTTTGACAGGCGGCACAGAAGTCCATGGCCATTGCCGACAGGATCCGCAGGTACAGCGCGGACGTTACCGAGCTGTCCGTGGAGAAGAACGGCCTGCAGGAATCCCTGGACGCCGTTAGCCAGAAGTTGGCTAGGGTGGAAGAGGAATATGCGGCGAAGCTTGAGCAGGCGAGGGAAGAAGCCGAGGCGGAGAGGACTAGAGTGGCCGAGCTCGAGGTCTCCATCTCAAAGATGGGAGACGATTACGCGGCCCTGCTTCAAGCCGAGTCCAAGAGGGCGGATGAGGCCGAGGCGAGGCTCGAATCCGAGTCCAAGAGGGCGGATGAAGCCGAGGCGAAGCTCGAGTCCGAGTGCGATGCTGCGTTCGAGGATGCCAAAGTGCAGGTCACCGCCCACTACAAGGAAAGGGTTCTTGTCGTGAGGGATAAGGCCTGGGCGAAAGGGTGGCTTGCCGGTCTGAAGGAGGTCGGGATCTCGGAGGGCCACCCCTCCTTTCGGGAGCCTCCTCCGTACACGCTTCCGGTGCCGACCTCTGCCCGTCCATCCGGCGAAGCTTCTGACGCTGCAGCCCGTGCAACTGACCGGCCATGACCTCGGGACCTCGGGATATTTGCTTTCTTGCTTTTTGCTCTGTAATTTTCTGCAATGAAGCAGTTTTCAATGGATAAGGAGGAATTCTCTGGTTACCCAAACTGTGTACAGTGCTTTTGAGTTCTTTTTCTCATTTCTTTGCGCTGTTCCGGAATGCTTGGGTTTTTGAATGCTGGCACTGACCTCGGCCGAAAGGACTAGCTTTGGCCGAGACGAGCTGCATTGTGCCGACGTGGACCCATTTCGTTGGTCTCGGCTCGGCGATCGTGAGTTCGGCAATGGCCTTCTGAGGGGTGTATGAACCCGGGCTTTAGGGAACTGTCCTTGGCCGAACTGCCGTTGTGAGGGGTTTATGAACCCGGACTTTAGGAAACGGCTGAGTGTAGGAACTGCAGGCCATTTCCAAGGCGTAGAGCCTCGATCGTGTCCAAGACACGGGGCTTTAGGAAAGGCTGAGTGTAGGAACTCTTCCATGCCGTTTCCGGGGCGTAGAGCCCAAGTGTGTCCAAGACACGGGGGCTTTAGGAAAGGCTGAGTGTAGGAACTCTTCTATGCCGTTTCCAGGGCGTAGAGCCTGTGTGTCCAAGACACGGGGGCTTTAGGAAAGGCTGAGTGTAGGAACTCTTCCATGCCGTTTCCAGGGCGTAGAGCCTGTGTGTCCAAGACACGGGGGCTTTAGGAAAGGCTGAGTGTAGGAACTCTTCCATGCCGTTTCCAGGGCGTAGAGCCTGTGTGTCCAAGACACGGGGGCTTTAGGAAAGGCTGAGTGTAGGAACTCTTCCATGCCGTTTCCAGGGCGTAGAGCCTGTGTGTCCAAGACACGGGGGCTTTAGGAAAGGCTGAGTGTAGGAACTCTTCCATGCCGTTTCCAGGGCGTAGAGCCTGTGCTGCCGGAGTCGACCAGAAAGGTGACAGATTGATGACGGGGCGAAAGCTATTTCCATTGATTCAGAGATTCATTACATCTTTTAGAAATTGAATTTCTTGGGATACAGATGGATACAGAGGACGCCAGATGGATCACGTAATGATCTTCTCCGAATCCTCGTTGTCTGGAATCTGGGCTGCGCTCTGGTGAACTCGGCCCTCGCTACCGCCAGCATCTCCTGCCTCAACGAACTCTGGAATGTGGCCCTCTTCGGCCAGCTTCTCCAGATACCACTGCAGAGAGTTGCAGTCTTCGGTCCTGTGCCCGTTGCCCCTATGGAAGGAGCAGTAGAGCTTGCTTCGGGCGCCTGAGGTGGGCTCATTCTGCATGGGCGGAGGGTACTTGAAGAACGGCTTGGACCTGATCTTGGTCAGGATGCGGTAGATCGGCTCCTTGAAGACGACGTTGACGCCCTGACTGGCGCTGGTGGGAGGTCCGGGCTGCAAGGTGCCCCCAGACCTGGACGACGCAGGCTTCGCCGAACTGGAGAACCAAGCCTGCTTGGGCTCCTGCTCCTGGGAGGGCCTCCCGCCTTTCTGCCGAGGCTGGCTATTCTTCTGTTCGGGCTCCGGACGCCCGTCCTGATCCTTAGCTCGGATCTCGTCTTCCTCCCGGGCGATAAAGCGCTTCACCCGGGACATCAATTCTGACATGGATTCTGGGGTGTCCCCGGCCAAGTCCTTTCGCAAGTCGGTGCCAGGGATCAGGGCATGCTGGAAGGCGTAGATGGCTATCCCCTCCCTCGCGCCCTCGATCTGGCTGTAGACCGCCCAGAATCGGTGGGTGAACTTGGCGAGAGTTTCGCCCTGCTTCATTCTCAGGGCGATGAGGTCCCCTTCCTTCTTGGGGACGACGGTGTAGGCTTGGAACTTCTTCAGGAAGGAGAGCTGGAGCTCCTTCCAACTGGAAACCGACTGCTCCGGGAGGGAGCAGAACCACTTCAGGGGGAGGTCACCCAAACTGGAGGAGAAGATTTTGCAGTTCAGGTGACCCTCGTTTCCCCAGATGGACATCTTCTGGGAGAAGTGTCGGAGGTGTGCAGATGGGTCGGACAGTCCGTCATAGGGGACGAACCGCGGGACGGAGAACTTCTTGGGCAAGGGGGTGTGCTCGATCTCTTTTGTGAAGGGAGAGCCCCCGAGATCAGTGTGACCACAGAGCTGCTTCTGGTCCCGCATGTCTAAGTTGTGCTGGAGAGCCAATCTGACACGTTTGTCAAATCGCTCTTGCTCGTCGTCCTTTTCTGGAGTCTGAGCTCGGGTCTTCCGCTTGGGATGGTTTGGGCTACGACGGCTATGAGTTCGGCCGTCGCGGCTGTGGTGACTTCGGCTGTTGCTCGAGCCTTCGTCACGGATTTGGCTCCGTTTCTGGTCCAGATGATGTCTGAGTTCCTCACGAGGAGGCTGGGCTGCCCTGCTGGGAGCGTCCTTCTTTTTCCCTTGAGGCTCAGAGACCTCCCTCAAGGAGGCAGTTTGCACTGCCTTCAGCTGCTGCTGGAGCTCGCGAATCATCCGTTCTTGCTTCTGGAGTTGCTTCTGGAGGAGGGCAGCTTCAAGAACCTCTCCAGGGGGTTGAGCGTGGCGCGTTTCTCCTACGGCCACGGCTTTGTCCTTCCGGGGACGCTTATGCTGACGTTCATCGCGTCTGGGTGGCGCGACTTCGTCCGCTGAGAGCGAGGCCTCGACTCCCTCCTGGAATGGGATCTCGACAAAGAGTTGGGAGCCCAGGCGACCCTCGCCTGCGGATGTGCCTTGGACCATACGGGAGCGTCCTTGAGGAGGGACGTCCGCTGGCGGTGGTGGCAGCTCGAGTGCTGCTCTCGACGATTCTACGCCCTTCTTAGCTTTCGGAGGCATGGCTTCTGGAGGGTTAAGGTGAAGAAGGTTTGGAAGGTTGGGAAGGTTTTTCGAGAGGTTGGGATATTACTTTCCCACAGACGGCGCCAATTGTAGGTGAAGAAAATTATGACCCACAATAAGAGGGTGCCTTACAGGACTTATCCGAGAAGATGATGGTGTCTGGGATGTCTGGATGCCGTCCGGAAGCCTGAAAGAGAGTAGCAAACGGTCAGAGGACCCTGGCCTGAGCGGCGCAAGGCTCTCCGATGCCAAAGTCAGTGTGGGAACTGGAACGATGGAAGGAGAGGGAGAAGAGAGACAGAGTAAGGGCTCTGTGAGTGGGATTATGCGTACCTTGCATGGTGCATGAAGGTCTCTTTATAGAGGTTTGGATCGTATCTCTCAGAGAATATCTTGGTGTGGGTCCCATGATCTGACTGAGAAGTCATGATCAGCCCACAAAGTAATAAATGCAGTCTAATCCGGCCCACTCAGCATTTAATGCTAGTCGGGTCAGCCCACATTGCATTAAATGCGTGTCTTGTTGGGCCAGATTGTGTTGGGTGCCTTTGGCGGTTGGAGTACCAGCGGATCTTCCCTCGGGCCTTGCCCTGATGTGGCCTCAGCCGCTGGATGCTGCCATGTGGCGATCTGGTGAAGATAGTGGGCGGCTGGATGTCGTGTCTGTCCCACTAGCTCGTGACCCTATCCCTCCACGTGCCTGGTGACGTGGGGGATGAGGGGCCCAAGCGGATGTTCTTTCTTGCTTCGGTTACTGTCCTGGCTTCCTCAGCCGAGGTGGCTTCAGCCGAGGTAGGGCTCTCTGCGGAGATGGCATCCGGGGTGGCCCTGCCGGGGTGGACTCTTTGCCGAGATGATGCCCGAGGTGGTCCAGTTCGGCGCTTGTGGCCTGGAGATGCCTGGTGTCGGCCAAGGCCTCTGCCCTGGTAGCCGGGATGAGATCGGTGCCACGTAGATGGCACGCGGATGGCACGTGAGAATGCTTAGCCCCATCTGATGGCTGTGATTAGCTTTATCCTGTAGCTCTGGAAATTTCCCCACACACTTATAATCCTTGACTATTTGAGGCATAGGGTCTGTGGTGGTGGATCCCATATGATGGATCGGTTGGATCATGAGCTTTTTGGGCCCACCTGTCTAGCAAGAGCTGAAACCCACGACTGCACTTACATTCCATTAATCTTGTGTTGCACATGCCTTGATTGTGAACATGTGATAGGACTTCAAGTGAGAGAGAAGGGAGGGCTCCTTGATTGCTAGCTCAACAGTTCTCATAGGAGCCAACAAAGGCAGTAGAAGAAAAAATAGGCACATTTCCTTCACATGGGATACTGTTAATGCATTCCAAATAGTAAGGTCTAAAGAATATGGAGTTTGGACTGCTTTATATAAGTTTTAATAGCTATTACGAAAATTTGTTAATCATTCTAGAGACAAATGCTTTAGCCCTTGTTAGCTTTCGCAATAGAAATTTAAAGCGAATCGGGTTAATGTGTTGCGGGTTCTTAGAAATTTAAAGGCGCTGGGAAAGAAGCGAAAGGCTGAATCAACTTTCAATCACACCTAAGAACTGCCTCTTACCCTAACGGTAAGAGTTGTGAGTTCTTACCTGCATTTCTTGGATTCAAACCTGGGTAGGCACCTGTAAGGTTAAAAGGTCAACAAAAACGGCAGCAAGAGGTTTAAAAAAAAAAAAAAGTTGACAGACGGCTGCAGAAGAGAAAAAATCGTTGTTGCTGGCAGAATCATGTCTCGCTATAGCGAGGATGCTCGCTATAGCGAAGGTACACGCTGAAGCCCAGTCTGATCTGGACTCTGAGAGAAAGTTTGAGATGGATTCTCTTTCTAAGTGGATAATTACAAGGAGTCTTAAGCACGAATTAGGGGCTATATATTGGGTGTTTCTGACAACCCAAAGGTAAGAGAAAGACAAGATCATCTCTCAAGTTCTGAATTAGAGATTTAATTGAGAGAAATTTTCTCTAGAGATTTTTGAAGAGTTGTGCTGTCAAGTACTCTAGAGAGGCAAGTTTCTTCTGCATCCCTTGTAGAAGATCATCTTCTTGCGTAGAAGATTTGAGGAGTCAAGCGTTGAATCTGTTGCAATCAACGGTGTGATGTCGTTGAAACGTGATGCGATACAAGGTAACTTCAGTCTTTAGATAGGGGATATCTAGAGAAGAAATCTGAGTTTCTTGTAATTGCGAGATTCATAGTGTTTGATTAGATCCAGTAGGAACGGTGGTTTTTTACCCGGTTTGAGTTTTCCACCTTAAATTTAGTGTTCTTGTAGTGTGTGCTTGTGATTTTATTTCCGCTGCGTAGATTATTATTTTTTGCACACCAGTGGGTTGATTTATTGAGTGGACCAATCTAGAGATCTCGAACCCTAAACCCTCAATTGGTATCAGAGCGGGTTACACTAATTTGCTGTGTTTGATCTAAAGAGATTTCTAGAATGGTGTTCAATCGAGAAGGGACATCAACTACTAAGCCCCCTTTGCTAGATGGTTCTAATTATACATATTGGAAGCAAATGATGATTGAGTTTCTTAAGTCCATTGATGATGATGTATGAGATATTGTTGAGGAGGGCTACTCCAGACCAACAATTGTGGTTAGTGGACAAACTGTTCCTAAACCTAAAGCTGAATGGACTAAGGATGAGAAGCATGCCTCCAATTGTAATAACAAGGCAGTGAATAGTATATATAATGGAGTGTCTGCTGAAGAGTTCCGTAGGATTTCCACTTGCAAAACTGCAAAAGAAGCGTGAAAAATCTTACAGACAGTGTATGAGGGTACAGACACGGTGAAACAATCTAAATTGCAAAGGACGACTAAAGAATTTGAAACCATCGTGATGGAAGAAGATGAGACCTTTGATCAATTTTATGCAAAGCTGAATGATATTGTCAATTCTGTTTTCAATCTGAGTGAGGAAATTCAAGAAAACAAGATTGTCAAGAAAATTTTGCGGTCTCTACCTTTGAGGTTCGATTCTAAAGTTGATGCTATTGAAGAAAACAAGAATCTTGATACCCTGAAGGTAAACCAGTTGGTCGGAAATCTCCAAACCTTTGAAGCAAACCGTTTGGATAAGGGAAAATCAAAAAAGAACGGTATGGCTTTGAAAGCCAACTCAGAATCAAGAAAGAAATCTGAAAAGAAAATTGCGTCTGATTCTGAATCTGAGGCTGAAGATGATTTGGCTGAAATGTTCAATTGCTTCTAGGAGTACATGAAGTCAAAACAAGTCAAGTGAAAGGGTTCTAAATTTGCGAAAAAAGATTCTGCAAAAGGAACTAAGTGTTTTGATTGCCATGGCTATGGTCACTATGATAGTGAGTGTACCAACAAGAAAAAGGGTGCATTGAAAAAGGCTCTCAACACAACTTGGGATGAACAGTCATCAGAAGAAGAACAAGATCCTTCAATTGAAACTTCTGAAACTGTGAATGGCAAGTTTGTGGCTTTCATGGCTAATTCTCTATCTGACAATGATACTGATGAAGATCGTGCTGATGAGATGTCAGATCAAGAGAAAGATTATGAAGCGTTGTATCATAAAACATATGTTGATTGTGTTAAGATGTCCAAGTATGGCTACAAGATCTCTATCAAGTTTAAAGCTGCTTAAGAAGAAAATTCTGCATTGAAAATTGAATTAGAGCAAGCACTTGAAAATGTTCGTCTCTTAGAAAGTCAGAAGATCTGCATGGCTGAAAATCTGACCACTGAGAGTCAAAAACTTGAAAAGGCTGAATAAGAGATTGAGAATATAAAGACGGAGTTGCAGACTGTTAAATCTGAAAAAGATGATTTGCAAGGAAGACTGAAGATCACTCTATCTGAGTTAGACATCAAACAAGCTTCACTAAATAAGATGAACACTGGTTCGAAGACTCTTACAAATATCTTGTGTAGTCAGAAGCCTCAGTTTGACAGAAGCGGTCTCGGTTATGATCATGGTGCATCCACTTCGAAAGCTAAAGGTAAAACAATTTTTGTTTCTAGTGTTGCACATGCTACTCCACATACTGCACATATACATAATGTGTCGAGTAGTTTCAAGAAAAAGATTGTGTCACGCACTGCACACACATCCACTTGTCACCATTGTGGAAAGAAAGAACACATTTATCCCCATTGCAAGAAGCTGCAAAGTCTACCCAAGACCAAGCAATGGCGGAAGAATTTTTCTCCACCCAAGACAACTCAAATTTGGGTTAGAAAATCTGATTTGCCTAAGGAGTTTGCTCACACTGTGCTAAAAGTTCAAACTACAAAAGTGTGGGTGGCTAATCATAAAAATCCCTGATCAAGGAGGTCAAGTCCCCACCCCAGTGCTGATACGAAAATCATAATGAGGGGGAGTCAAAATCGAGGGGGAGCTACTGCATCCAGATTAACGGAAGCTGCATGATTTTTTATTTGTCAATTATGGACAAATTCAGGGGGAGAACAATGAAGCCCAGAGCAGTTCTACAAACTAAGGCAATTCAAGATTCAAGATCTACAGTGCTGAGTTTTTTTTGTTTTAAAAATTCAATGTATTTTGGGTGTTTCTTTAGGGTAGATCTTATTGTATTATTTTAGGAGATTTGTCCACGAATTGCCAAAAGGGGGAGATTGTAAGGTTAAAAGGTCAACAAAAACGGCAGCAAGAGGTTTAAAAAAAAAAGTTGACAGACGGCTGCAGAAGAGAAAAAATCGTTGTTGCTGGCAGAATCATGCCTCGCTATAGCGAGGATGATCCTCGCTATAGCGAGGGTACACGCTGAAGCCCAGTCTGATCCGGACTCTGAGAGAAAATTTGAGATGGATTCTCTTTCTAAGTGGATAATTACAAGGAGTCTTAAGCACGAATTAGGGGCTATATATTAGGTGTTTCTGACAACCCAAAGGTAAGAGAAAGACAAGATCATCTCTCAAGTTCTGAATTAGAGATTTAATTGAGAGAAATTTTCTCTAAAGATTTTTTAAGCGTTGTGCTGTCAAGTACTCTAGAGAGGCAAGTTTTTTCTGCATCCCTTGTAGAAGATCATCTTCTTGCGTAGAAGATCTGAGGAGTCAAGCGTTGAATCTGTTGCAATCAACGGTGTGATGTCGTTGAAGCGTGATGCGACACAAGGTAACTTCAGTCTTTAGATAGGGGATATTTAGGGAAGAAATCTGAGTTTCTTGTAATTGTGAGATTCATAGTATTTGATTAGATCCAGTACGGATCGGTGGTTTCTACCCGGTTTGAGTTTTCCACCTTAAATTTGGTGTTCTTGTGGTGTGTACTTGTGATTTTATTTCCGCTGCATAGATTATTAGTTTTTGCACACCAGTGGGTTGATTTATTGAGTGGACCAATCTAGAGATCTCGAACCCTAAACCCTCAGCACCTTTCTTCACCCGAGGGCTGTGCTAACTGAGGGTCGTGCTACCTCACCCAAGGTCTTCTTCCATCGCCTGAGGACTTGGATTCCAGCCCTGTATGCTGAGTATAAATAAATAAATAAATAAATAACCCTCCTCTTCCTTCTTCTATTTTTAAAATGTCATAGCAAAACAAACAAAAAAATTACAGAAGGGACCTGATTACAGAGGGAGAGACAAAGGAAGAGGGAGGGAGGGTTTTCTTCTCTCTTTCGGCAGTTGCGAGAGGGAGAGATGAGTCTCTCTACAGGAGGGAGAGATGGGGCTGGAGGGGAGAGTAGCGTCTTCTCCGACGACGTCTAGGCTGATTGTGGAGAGAGGGAGAGACGAAGGAAGAGGGAGGGCTCTGGATCAATTAGGGCAGACACCAATAAAAGGGGGAAAGTGAAAGAAGGGGCGAGCTCCCGTTTTTTTTCTTCTTTTTCGCTTAAAGCCTCTTAAGGCCACATGTGCATGTCACACGATTGAGCTTATGGTCGGAGAGCCATCACTACAATAAGTTGCACTTTTAGCCACGTTTTTTAGCCACGTTTTTTAAAATTCGTCGGTAAAGGGTACAACTTTGCCGATGTTTTCACTTTCGTCGATAAAGGATAGACCTTTACCGACGTTGTTTAAAAACGTCAGCAAAGTACAGACTTTTACCGACGTTTCGTAAAAAACGTAGCCAAAAGTACACCATCTACCGACGTTTTTCAATAAAACGTCGGCAAAGACCATTCTTAAATTTAGAAAAATAATTTATTTTTTAAATTTTACCGACGAAATAAAACGTCGGTAAATATGCTTTTAATTTTTTTTCCTAATTTTACCGACGAAATTAAACGACCGTAAATATGTTTATGAATATTTATTTATTTTCATATTAATTTTACCGACGAAAATAAAAATGTCGGTAATTATCTTGTTTAATTTTTATATTTTCTTTTACCAACGAAATTAAACGTCGGTAAATATGTTTATTAATTCTTATTTATTTTTATATTCATGTTACCGACGAAAATAAATTTTTTTCTCTCTCTATATATATAAATTATTAGTGTATATGTAAATTTGCGTATTTAACAAGGGCAATTATGCCATTGTATGCAAATCTACAAAAACCACAAGGCTGGAAGAATCTCTGTATTTTGTCCCACAATATTGAAACTCTATAATGGCAAATTTCAACATCAGTATCAGATAACTAACTTTGTTGTTCGTAATCCTGATGTGTTCTGAAAGTTTAGGATGCAATGCTAGGCAAAAAAGTGCAAATGGCTCATGTAAAGCCGCATGAAGCTGGGTCATTAACTCTCTTACAATTGGAGGGAGTCTGCTATTTTTTCTATTGAATCAGGACCCCATGTATCTGGCATGGCCCACCTTTAATTGTGATCAAGGTCGCAACCTAGGCAGGTCAGCCTAATGCTTGTCTAATATATCCTATTCCTAATATCCATACCCAGAAATGTCCACTGACCTAACAATTAAACTAGGCCCATTTGTGATATATTTAGCTGTGGTCTGGTGGACCATCTAGTTTGGCCAAGCACCTGTCCTCTTAATAATGGTCCACAAATCAAACCCCTAATAGAGAACTTAAATAAATTTCATGGTAATTAATGATCCAAATCAAACTCATATTTTTGGAAAGGCGAATTTAGACAGCTACCTACATTTCTGACTTTTCCAAAGTACCAGAAAAGAAGGTTGAATGTGATTTATTTCCATTGGAAAAGACATCCTGATTTTTAGTTTCAAGAGTTAAGAATTAAGATTCGGCACTCTATAGTTTCTGGCTTTAGTCCAAAGTAGGTAGAAAGGGTTCTTTGTTGATAAGGATGATAAGGAACTCTAAATCAGGAAAGGGGAGTTCGCACCACAAAAATCTCTCTTCCCACCTAAAAAAAAAAAAAAAAAAAAAAGAGTTTTCCTAAACTACCCCTCCCCCTCCTCCCTCCTCCCCCCTCCTCCTCTTCCGTTCCTCCCTCTTCCCTCATCTCGGGCCCCCCGGACTCCGGCGGGGAGGGAGCCCCGGCCGGGAGCCTACGGCGGAAGCCCCGGCCGGTTAGCTGCCTGCTGTAGCCCGATCTCCCTCCCAGCCCTGGGAGGGGGAGGGGGAGGGAGAAGAAGAGTAGGGGACGGAAGGAGAGGGAAGAAGAGGAAGGGAGAGAGGGAGAAGAGGGAAAGAAAAAAAAAAAAGGAGAGGGAGGAAGAAAGAGGGAGAGGGGGGAGGGAGACCGGCAAGCCGGCCGGGGCTCCCTCCCCGCCAGAGACTGGGGATGAGGGAAGAGGGTGGGCGAGGGAGGAAGGAGAAAGAGGAGGAGGAGGGAGGGGTAGTTTAGGAAAAACATACATCTTTTGTCTTCTAGTGTGGTGGGGAGAGTAATATTTATAGTGCCAATAATACTCCCCATCAGGAAACTTGACACCTATGGGCATCTCGACAAACATCCACAAAAATCATTGATATATAGTTTGGGACAACTTTTAAGTATGGACCTATATATTGATCAAATTTTCAATACTAGTATATAGCTACAAGTGTATTCGACTTTAAAAGAGGCCTTTGATGGAGGTAATAAAAAAATGATTTAAAGAAGTGCAATTTATATGAGGATTTGACTCAAAATAAATCGCAATGGAGAAACAGAGTTCTTATAGCCATCCCTAACATAATTCGGACAAGACTTTGATGATGATGATAATTATGATGTATTTTATATTACACTTTAATATGAATATTTGAAATAACTATAAACAGTGTAGAGCAACCACAACCTAAACTTGACCCAAGTTTCTATTCATAAATTCATACCTGGTTACCCCTAGAAAGGGTAGATCATGACGGTTCATCCGTCTAACTCAGCCTATTGCCTAATAATTAGAAGTTTGAATTTGACCGTGTACTTAATCAACTTTTCCCTTCACTCACACACACACACACACACACACACACACACACAACACACAAAAAAAAAAAAACAATTGCCCTTTACACTCTCCCTTCCCCCTTCTTGTAAAAGGATTGAGGAAAAACAAGAACAGCAAGTGTTATCTCATCATAGATGGAAAATTCTAGGGGTGTATACAGATCGGATTGGTATGGATTAGGCTAAATCCGTTACCTACGGATTGATGAATTTGGAATCTGTCACCAACCCGTGGCTGTTAAAAATCAATCCAATTCGTGAATGATCGGACTGGTTTGCTTTAATCCGTTGAATCTGTTGAATCTAATGTTAAAGAAAGAGATCAAACATGTTGTAAAGAGTTTCAGCATACAAGCTAACAATTCACAAAAAAAAATACAAATTACAAATATATATATTTTTTGTCCCGGAAGCTACCCAATTGATCAATACAAAGAGTTATTTTTATCTATATTATAACAAAAATAAATAAATAATCTAATCAACAAATAAACTCAAACATGTCGTTAAATTCATAAAAATCACACCCCATCTATTGAAACCTTGAACTCTTACGACCCCTAAAGTTTTTTCTTCTTTTATTTTTAGACCTCTTAACTTATATTTAGACACCTTAAGTTTTTTTTTTATATTTAATCTTAACGGATCGGATCGAATTGAATCTGTGGATTAAAGGTGAAATCCGTCATCGATTCGTCCTTAACGAATTACAAGATTTTCAATCCATCACCAATCCGTTTACCTTCGATTCAATTAAAAATTCATAGATCGGATTGAATTTACGGATCAACATATTTTTTAGGGTAAATTAGGCAAAAGTCCCTGAGCATGGTCTTCTACGGCATCAAGGACAGCAACTATTTCTCTACTGTCTCTAGTCCAGACAGCTGGAGATATTTTCGTGAGAGGTCCTTAATATGCCACATCATATATTTTTATGACTAATTTGCCCCTTTCAACAGTTTCAGCATAACACCTTCCGTCTTCTTCTCTTGTCCTGGAGATCCCCTTCCGTCTTCTTCTCTAGGAACGAGGGATTTCACCAAAGAGCTCTGCAAATCAAGGGATATAGTTTTTATGAGACAACATTTTCATTTAAGGATGCTACCCTTGATCCTTCTTAGGATTTTTCTTTCTTAGGATTTTTCTTTAAATCCAGTACTTCTATTGGCCCTTCCAAACATCCATTTTTCATCCACCTCAGGTCCAGAATCAGCCACTATGCTCCAAACAGAATCATTAACTATTCCTACTCACTCACCTTCTTTGGACATGTCCCATCCACCTACATCAAAACGTGGTCCCATTCCACCTGTAACCCAACATCCATCACCACCACTTGCTTTTCATGATCCAATACATGGGCCCCCCCAATCCAACACCTGCACCCAATACTTCCACACCTAATATCTCCATTTCAACACATGACCTTCTTGTTGCCATCGATCCATCACATGGCCCTGACAAAGATAAATTTGCAAAACTCTGATAAAGATAAATTTGCAAAACTTAGATAATTTATCTGAGTTTTTGGTAAATTTATCTGAGTTTCTGACAAAACTCAGACAAATTTATCTAAGTTTGTGGCAAAACTCAGACAAATTTATCTAAGTTTTGACAACTTTTCTGAGTTTCGAACAAATAGCTATGTGATGTGGTGCCATCCGACAACCCACATTCACCAAATTCAATCCCTACATTATAGGTAATTCAAAACATATTGACAAAAATCTTAGAAATTATGCCCAATTTGTGAGGTATTTTTCTATGATATAACGGCGTAATCTTGACTTGGTCTCTTCATGAAAGTTGTAGCACTAGATGTGTAGATGATTTTAGGATTTTGAATCACCCAATTTGGACTTCGAAAACTCAAGTTATGGCCCATTGAAGTTTACTGGTAAAGACAGGAATCTCGGATCAATTTTTCATACCTGATTTTGAAACAACGTTTGGAGGCCCAAACGAACTCGGATTTTTGCGAACCAGACCTTTTTGAAAAGCTTAAGACGTCCTCTAAAAACTTCATGAAGACCACTTTGTCGTTCTGAAATTCTAACGCCATCCAAATCTTAATGGAAAGAGAGAAGTTCATTTGAGTTATTGCTGAGTTTTGCCAAAAACTAAGATAAATTGTCTGAGTTCTGCTTTTGTTGACGTGTACAAGGGCGTTTTTATCTTTTTTAGTGAGTTACTTTTACAAGAGGACCGTCAGTATGATAAAATGTTGTGAACCGTTTGAAATAAAAATCACAGTTGAGGGACCTTCGCCCAAATACCCCTATTTTTTATACACCCCCCTAGAAAATCCCATGTGAAAGTTTAGCTGCACCCCCAGCCCCACATTTAGTTGTTAACTAACTTCTCCTCATGGTGTCTGTCCTCTTTTACCTTTCCAGATTATTACTTCTTCTGATCATGTCTTCTAAAATTCCAATGCCACTTCTTGTTACTCTTTTCCAAAAGGAGGAGAAAACTACACTTTACTTTGCTGCCCCTCCTTATCGTTTTCCAATAAATGGCAAAAAAAGATCGAGTTGAATGTTGGAGCCGTGCATGGGTCGAGCCGAGCCAATTGCGCTGCTCGTCCTTGCGGCTCTCTTTTTACAAAAAAAGTCGCCAAGGCTTTTTCTTTTCCCATAAAAAGGCATGAGGTGATGTTGAGAGGCCACAGAAGAACGGCGATATGTTCCTTGTGGCACCACTTCAAATCATGCTCCCTCAATTTCCACGAGGGAAATATTAGCATGGGTGGTGGGGTCCTATGACCAGCTTATCTTCCCCTGACAACTAGGGTCCATTCATATTGATCCAAACCATTGATGGATCCATTATCACACTTTATTGGATGATTGTAACCACAGGATTTTTTACCCACATGGGGGTGGCCCCCTTTTACATGATGGCTTTGATGGTGGTGTTAGTGGCTCCCTCAATGATGATAAATTGATGCTCTGACCTTCATCAAGCAAATTGGTATTTTGAGAAATACTTATCAGATGGATTTATCCTTTCTATCTTCTATAATTGTCCTAGTGCATGATATGTACAAGTTTTAGCCTACCACTTTTGTATTGTAACTTGTTATTTTATTTTATATATATATGGAAGGTGTTCCTATGAGAGACACTCTCACCAAGTTTACGAGAGATGGGTGGGTGCCCTCACTTCCATATCTACTCTAGTGATAACAAGGAAGGACTAAGAAAGTTGGCCTAAAATAGATGTGGTAAGTGAAAGAACTAGCTGGATCTAAGACCTCTTCATCGTGTTTTTTGTCTTCTCTCCGGTTGGACTCTCTCTCTCTCTCCAACAGAAAGGGGAGGAGGATTTGTGTCTGCAGAAATCTAGGAGGAGAAAAGAGGAAGAAATCGGGAGTATGAACTTCATCCAAACTCTACCACCAAGAGTTTGATCCTAATATGACTCAACCAGATCAAGACTTGTTGGGAGTTTATCCGCAGCACACCGCTGGGCTCGATTCGGCATGGGCCCAATGGCAGTCGTACCATATAATTTTCCTAACAATAAGAGTATGATGCATGCGGAGATAATTTAAGAATTTCAAACAATTCTATTTTATTTAGATTTCTTGTTTTTAGACAGAGCCAAAAGAGAAAACTGTATATCAGCTAATACGTTAAAGTTTGGTGTTTGGATAACATTGAGCTGACCACCCATTGAGGCACACAAATGGAATGATTTAGATGGCCAAATTGCAGGGGCACGCAGTCCCATCAAGGGAGATTTTCTGCTATGGTAATCCCCATGGATCCGGCTTGGGGAATTACAGTGGGCAGATCAAGGGGGGTAGCTTTTGTAGATGGTAGGGAGTAGGGATGGAGAACCTCTCACCACAATTTGTGGTGAATCCTTTGGGAGAAAGTTTTGTGTCCCATCAGATCAGATGCAATCAACATGAGTCCATGACAGTATTCTCTACTTAAAATATATATATATATATATATATCATGGTTAAGAACCGTATTACAATAGTTTAACTCTTGCGTAAGAAGTCCAAACTGCTAAAAAGTGTCTAATGTGTATATCTCAATCCCATGCCCAATCATAGTGCCAATCTTTTTCAAGATTAACAGATGTTTTAGGGAGCCCTATCTGCTTTTAGGTAATGTATTAGGTATTAAAGAAACATTAATTTCAGGGAATTAAACGGCCCCAGATAAGTTCATGTTTCCTAACATGACCAGTTTTCCATTACTTTCTCTCCCCACCTATGCCATTTGGTGCTCACAAAGTAAGTGGGGTCCATTCCAATTTCCCAAATAGTGTGATTTCTTGTTTCATTGCTTAATCAAGCACACATATTAATATATATATATATACACTTGAAGAGAGTACTAAGTTACGTGGTTCTAACTGCGCTGTGGGGCAGTCCATCCACATACATGCATGGATGGATTATGACTTTAGATAGTTTGCAAAGACACTCTTTTATTCATTAATACTTACAATTAAACCCTTGCACCTTTTAGAACTACAAATATGCACCCCTTAATTTTTCTTACATCCTTGAACACACCACACCCCCTTTGCTGGTGTGTTGACATTTTCTTTTTTTTTTTGATAACTTTTAAAATTTTTCCTGAGCGTGTACTTGCCAAAGGAAGCCAAAGTGGAGGCAATTCTCTTCGCACTACGCTTTGCTAAAAATAGAGGCTTGAATAGAATTTGGGCATTTTTGGACACTCTGGAGGTTGTCGATGTGATAAACAGATAGAGTGCATGATTATATAGTCCATCGAGTGCCATATTTTGGATATCTTAACAATGGCATGTCATTTTGATTTTGTTAGTTTTAATTATATTCCTAGATAATCGAATGAAGGTGCCCATAGGGCAGCTAAGTTGGGTCTCTTGTCTTCTATAAATATTATGTTTTTTGGACTGATCGACGGTTTCCCAATACTGTAGGCTGGGGCCATGTGATGATGTTTTGTACTTGTTATTTCTTTCCTAATGAGATTTCTCCTTTTAGCAAGATAGAACTTCTAAAAAATTGTATACTTACTGTAAATACTTGTTGAGAGCATTTTTAATTTGTCATTGCAGTACTAGGGTGCTTGGGTTCAGGTTGAGTATGTTATTGCTATTCGACCTATCAAATTGACCAAATCCATCTTAATACATTATGACACACCATCCTTCAAACCCAAATTGTTGATAGTCGACTCCAATCCATTCCCAAAATTGTAAAGGATCAATCGGAACTTTAGACTATCGGGGTCACCTTAGGCTAGTCATATTGCCACCCCACATTTCACCTAATTTTTCTTTTTTTGAGAGATACATTTCACCTAGTTAAGTAAAGGTTGAATAGTCACTAGCAGTTGGGGGGGGGGGGAATCAATTTTTTTCTACTTTAACCTTTTGCTATTTTGCCCCTCCTCAAAATTCTTTGTCCTTTTACAAAAAGGAATGAATTTGAGAAAAAACAAAAGGGCATTCTTGTCTTGTGCATTTTTCCTAAAGGATATACCTATAACAAACTTCTCATTAATTTCTTTGACAGAAAGTATTGCTTTTATTCTCTAGGCAGAGTTTCAAGAGGCTCTTGAGTGGGGCCAGTTCAGAGAATTGAAAATAGGCCTAGAACAAGGATTTCCTGAGTGGGGCCTTAGAAATAATCTAAATATTGCAAAAGAAATGACATATTCTCTATGAAAAATTTAACTCAATATAATCCGGGTCTAACATAAATTAACTTATATGAAATATCTTAATTATTTATAATATTTATCTAAGTGTTCTGAAAATTATTGATGTAAAGATTGGTCACTTGAGTGAGATTTGATAGGGACTCTACACTACTTGGGAAGAGCATGCATTTTTCAATGGTATAGATGTTTTTCATAAGTGGGCCCACTTATGGAAACTCTCCTGGGATTCATTGGTTTCTTTTATTTTTTTTCAATCTCTGCTGCGTAAATAACATTGGGGATGTGAAAACATCAGTAGGCCACAAAAGAAGTGCCTTCTTTTCTATGGGGAATCTCACTCAAATATGATGTGAGCCTACTATCAGATTGTTCTCGTAAAAAACTTATATTTTAATTGGTCATTTTTTTTAATTTTTTGGAAGTTACTATGGAACCTTTAACTTAAAGTCTTATAATGACGGTAAGAAAATGGGTCTTTTTTTAAATGATTAATGTTTTTCACAAGTAAGTCTATAAATATTATTCATCGATCATCCTTACCCCCCTCCCCTGCAATAAACTCCTGGCTCGATCGCCAATGATCACCAGAATCCCTCTCACCATCATTCAGGACAGACAAATTACGGGGTGCCCTTATTATTATGAAAATCTCAAGGAACACATTTGGAAGTTTAAATAACCATAGGGGTGTATTTATACATTCTTCAAACAATAACAAAGAAAAAAAAAATCCACCTCAAGCAAGCTGGCCCTCACAAACTAGGTGACGAGGACAGTCATTGTTGTTAACTGGGTATGGTAAGGAAGAGACACTTTTCATGCTCTTCCCTTTGGATTTTGTTATTTCCAGTCTCTTTATCTTTTTTGCCTCCCACTCCAAAAGAACAAAAACTAAAAGAAAAAAAAAAAAGAAGAATCATCACAGTCCAAATTAATACTATCCTCTCCTTTCAAATCCTTGACTTGTTTTTGGGAGGGTAGGATCATAAAACAAAGTGATTGATAGTTGGCAAGCAACCCAATAGGCTTCTTCTTGTAGGCCCCATGAGGATTCGTTTCTCGTCATCTCAGCTAAAAGTACCCCACAAGATCACATGACCTCCAAAGCCAGAAGACTTTAAGATTTCCAGTGATTTTGAGTTCAAGATGAGACTACGATGGTGCCTTTGTACTGTTCCGGTTCTTTTTCTATGTGATTTGACTGCAATGATCTCGTCGGTGTCAGCAAATTATAGAAAGTAGAAGATGACGAACGAGGAGAAGAAGGTGGTGATGGTGATGTTGTTCTTGTCGTTTGTATTTGAAACTGTAGAGAACGACTCCTCTTCCTCTTAAGGACGGTGCAGTTGAAGTGGCATCTCTGTTGATTAGGACCACAGATGAAGGTGGAGCGTAAGAGTTTACTTTTATTTTTCGCTTCTGCGGCTCATTGGGAGATTGGGACCCATGTTTATCTTCTTTGGGTGTATTATAAAGTGGTGGGCCAGGAAAGTTGTAAATTGCAGGTTTTGGTAGGTTTTTGTGGGACCCACTTTTTGCTTTTTTTGGGACCATTGACATGATGTGAGTCACAAAATCTATGACATGGGTGAGAACTAATGCTTTCAGTGATGCTGCTTGTACCTTATTTTCTATGGGGGATAGATGGACGGAACATGGAATAAGTATCAAAATATCGTAAGGAAAAAGTTTGATGGATTAGCTATAAATAAAATTTACCTGTTTGAAAGTGTTTTTGGCCTGTTATCAAAGGTGAAAGTTTTAAATTAGTTAATAAACCATCTATATATAAAGAGAATGATCTTTTCGAAGCAAACCAACTTGTGGGCCTATTTAGATGTATATATATCAATGGGACATAGGCAGATGAAAAAGTCTCATTATAGATAAGGGAGAGCCAAAAAATCAGCCTCGCCAAATTATTCTAGCCCAAGATTTAATTTAATAGCATCTTAATCATATTTAGTATCAATGAATCAATTTTTCCTTAAATCTCTTTTGTTATTTGTTTGTTAATTTATTAGAATTTGTGAGCATCATATCCAAATAACCATGTAATAAATACTCACGAAAATCTTTAGCTCAAAACAAATACTAATGAATGAGAGAGAGAGAGAGAGAGAGAGAGAGAGAGAGAGAGAGTAATGGTGGCTAAATGGTGGCCAGGCGTTAATGTGGCCAATTGGATGACGTAGCTGGATATACCTTGTTGCTTGTTACAAGGAAGTGATGTTACACAATCACTATTCATTATCTTCTTATATTTATTATATTTGAGTTAGGGGATGGTTGAGTTGAATAGTTGATCCAGAGTATGTTTTGAAAATTACTCAATGTTTAAATTCTACTTAGCTACAATGATACCAAACACAGCCCCACCTATCTGGTTCTGTTCTAAAGCCAATCCCATTCATCTTCTGCAACCCTTTCCCTTCATCTTCCCTTTCTTTTCTTTTTTTTACTCCTTTAATTATCAGGTCTAAACTTTTGTGATCAACCCATATCCCAAACCAAATTCATTGTCAAAACTCAGTATTACTACCATTAAAACCATTGCCAAAATCAACCAAACTAGAGCATGTTGTTAGCCAGGAACAGCCCCTGTTCATTCCCAGACTTGAGAGTCCAAATTAACCCAAATCTATTAACAAGTTTAGTTGGCCCATCATGCCTTTTGGGTGTGGGTGCTTTTGGTCAGGGCTTGGACATGTTTTTAGACCAATGAACCAAGGGCAGAGCCTGACCTGAGCTTTAAGCCACCTTAGTGAGAGGTAGGACTTAAGACCCACGCTTCTATTCCAAAGCCCACTGGCCTCACTTGATCTAACCCTTGTACACCGCTAAGCTAGCTTTTGTATTCTAATCAAACTTATTTTTAACACCATATTGTGTTTCTTCTCTTATATATTACAACGAAGTGGCACAAAGCTCAATTCGATCAATAAGTTTAATTAGGTCTGTAATTAGTATCATTAAAGAAAATGGTTGAATATATAACAGTAGATGATAATCCACATCTGACAGAAATAAAACAAACTTGAACTCGCCTATATAAATATATTATATATATATATATAGAAAGGACTGGGCTTTGGGCATCATATTGAAGCCCACAAGTCTGAGCCAGGCTTGAATTTAAACAGGTACTCGATGCCAAATTAAATTTGGATTTTCATATTTGGTACTCAACTAACTTAATAATACATTTGTATGTTTTTACTATTCAGTAGTAAATTTGAAATTTGAACCGGGCGCCATTTGGTTTCTCATGTCAAATAGTATATTTAATTTGTTATCCTAGCCTAAGGGAATGGGAGCCACGAGAGCTCACACAAGTGGAAAGAGAAAGCCCACACATGGGGACGGAGAGCCCACACAAGTGGGAAGAGGAAGCCTACAAATTCGGAAGTAGAGAGACCACACATGTGGAAAGAATGGCATAGTGAGGGATCCAACCTTGGGCACCAGGTGACATGGGGGTTGCCAACTAACTAAGCAAAAAAGTCTTTGTTGTAATAAAAAGTGAGAACCCATGTTTTCTTTAAAAGATGGTTCTATGAGGAGAAAAACATTAACCTGCACACCGTGTATTAGGACCATCCTAAAAGTGGGACCCACCTCTAAATATATATTTGGAGGCTAGTGCGCATGTAAATAGTTTCCCAATGTGAAACACTTTCCCAGTCATTAATTATCTTATGAAAAAATGTCCTCTTCTCACCATACTGTCATCTGTCCATGTCCTTCAACCAAGACCAAGCTGATCACTTAGTGGATAGAGGCCATGGTTGGTTTCTGAGATATAGTTAGCGGATAGAGGGCATGGT
>CM022946.1:29575828-29684019 GCA_012931725.1 Litsea cubeba
ATGCATTGAATGCCTCTCTGTTAAAAAAAGCAGCCAGTTGCAACCATCGCCTTCACAAAGGATGACCTCCTACTTGGCGAAAACCAGGCATAACCGACCCCTGTACTTCACAGGGTATATCAAGGAAATGCCTATGCATATAGTTCAGATTGACCCAGGTTCTGCACTCAACCTCATCTCCAACATCGGCTCTTGAAGAGTTGGGAATCCCAACCAGCAAAACTGAGCCACACATCTGTATCTATCTTGGATACGATGGGAGTACTCAAACGCCTATAGGCAAAATCAGGTTCAAGTTGCAGATCGGTGATCTTATCTCTGAGGTCACAGTGTGTAAGATCCCGACCCCAGTCCTTTTGTTTAGCATTGTTTTAATCGTGTGTTGGCGTTTTTAAAAAAAGGGCCGAGATTTGATTAGTTTGACCTTGTTTTTGAGTTTGACTAGATTTTTTCTTAGTCTTTGAGATTTTGTAGACCGTGACTTTGGTTTGACCCGGTCAATATGATGTGTATTTTATGAGAAATTACTTCGGATTTCTAAAAATTCTGGATTTGGTGTATTTTGACTCATTTTATGAAGTTTAACAACTTTCATATTTTGATCATTTTTGATTTGATACTCAGAAATCGCGTTTTTCGAGGAAAATGGGCAAAAATGACATTTTCACTAATCTGTCCATGATTTCGAAAATTTCAGAAATTGGGGAAAATATACTTTTTAGAAAGTAGATATTTCGCTGATCATTTTTGTCTCTTCGTCGTTTTCGTTCGGGACCCACAAATGCTAGTTTGACCCTTGTAAGTTTGGGGCCCATGGGGCCCAGACCATTAGTCTTTATAAAGCCATGGGGCTCTCCTTCTCTTCCCATTCTCTCATTCCTTGCATCAAGAGAGGGGTTAGGGTTTCTCCCAGCCCCTTTCTCTCTCCTCATTGTACCTCTTCTTCCTTGATGCTAAAGGGAGATTTGAGCTTCCCATTTCTTCTCCTCTCTCCAAGCTTTCCATAGATGCCTTTTGCAAGAGATTTGAGCTAGGAGAGACCACCTTTCCATGCATTTTTTTCTTGGTTTGAGCTTTTATAAGGTGAGCAATGGACTTCTTTCTCCAAATCTTGGTGTTCCAAACCATTTTGAAGGGTTTTGTCATTTATGCAATGGTTGTCATGGGGATTTACAATGATTGGTTTCTAGGGTTTCTTTTGAGCTATTTTGGGGGTTTCGTAATTTTGGAGCTTGAGGCCATAAGAGGGCCTTCATGGAGTGGTTTTTGCATCTTCTCTTGACCAAGGCAAGTGAATTTCACAATTAATATGATGTTTTTGTGTTTCTTGTTTAAGCTTCATGGCTTTTTCCTTATTTTGTTCAATTTTTCATGGTTTATGGATTGGCTTTGAATGAATGAAGAAAACACTATGTTTATTCCACTTATGCTATTGCTTTACATTGTATAGTAGGTTTGTCTTCACTTTGCTCACTTGGAAAAATCAGTTTTTCTTGTGTTAAATAGTGTGTTCAAAGAAAGGGAGAAAAACTTTGATCTTTAAAAGTGTGTGTTTGATCAATTGGAAGGATCATGTATGGTGATTTGAGGAGTTTAAAAGGTCAAGAAATGGCCCAAATTATTGTGGAATTTTGTATGGAAGAAAAGGAATCAAAAGAATCAAGAAAAGAAGAAAAAAAATGCAAGAAGAAGACTGCCGAGCTGGACTGGGCAGGCCCAGTCCGCTCGAGCGACCCACTGGGTCGCTCGAGCGGACCAGGCTCTGCCTGGCCCTCGCTCGAGCGACCCACTGGGCCGCTCGAGCGACCCAGCTACTGTCTGGGTCCGCTCATGCGAGGCCCAGCTCAGCCTGGGGCTGGTTTGGGCCCGAGTTTGGATTATTTTGTGGGCCAGTTTGTTGGGGCTCCCTTGGGCCTGATTCAAGTTCGCTTTTGGGCCATTTCAAGACCTGATGTTGGGTCATTTTTAAGTTCAGTTGTGGGCTGGTTTTAAGGGTTGTTTTATGGGCCATTCAAGGTTTAGTTTTGGACTATTTCAAAGTTTGTTTTGTGGGCCAATAAAGGCTGAGTTTTGGGCTGTTATAAAATCTGTGTTGTGGGCCATTCAAAGCTAGTTTTTAAGAGCTGATTTAAGGTCTGTTTGTGGGCCTGCTCCAAGTTAGTTTTGGGTTTGTTTTAAAACTTGTTTCTTGTCCATTAAAGGTTTAGTTTGGGCTTGTTTTAAGACTTGTTCCTTGGACCCTTCAAGGATTAGTTTTGGACCGTTTAAAAACTTGTTTTGTGGGCTTGGTTAAGGTTGGTTTTTGGATTGTTATTAAGGATTATTTTGGACTCGGATTAAGGCCAGCTATGGGCCTGTTTTAAAGAGATTTTGGACGACTTGTATTACTTGGAAATTGGTGAAATGGGAATGATGTGAGAATGTACATATGTGAAATTATCCGGGAACCTTTCGTGTCTCAATGCACACTTTATCATTTAAACATTATGGATTTTCATTGGCATCAAACATACTCTTTACTAATCAATGTTTAAAGGTTAAATGTGTATTGGGATGGCTCCTTGGTAAGTCATTAAGTCATTCTCCACTATCCATTCCATTTCAAGTCAGAAAATGTATTTGTATTCGTATTTGTATTCTTTGGTAAACTAATTTAAATAGCATCGGTGATTTGCTATAAAATCATGTGTTTTCCCATGTTCGAAAGGGTCGATCGTATGATTTTATACAAATCACCTTGATGCGTATTTGAACGGTTTACCAGAGATATTCGTATGTTTTCTCCGATTCGATTTGAAAAGAGATTGGAGTATGTTCGTCACATTCGGGATTTCTTCGATAAGACTATTGTTTTGACAACACTAGTATTTGAAAATAAAAACCTCGAGGCAAGACGGGGCCAGAGCTATGTGGTGCGAGCCCATGAGCCAAAGAGGCTATGACTTCGAAAATAAACCCCGAGACAAGACGGGGCCAGAGCTATGTGGTGTGAGCCCCTGAGCCAAAGGGATTAGTATTATGTTAGATTTGTATCGGTTTGAGTTTGAAAACTAAAGGCACCACTAGGCTTAGGTCACCTTGTCGGGCTGATCACCCGGCTTGGGATCTTTAATTCGTCCGCCAGCTGCAGCTTGGATTCTGTCTGTACCGACCATGGCAACGGTTTTATCTGCCGGTCCCATTTGTATGGCAACGGTTTTATCTGCCGGTCCCATTTGTATGGCTACGGTTCTGATTTCTGATCTGCCGGTCCCATTTGTATGGCTACGGTTCTGATCCTATTTTTAGTACCACGTTCAGTGGCTACGCTCTGTCTGCTCTTATTACTTCGGTAATAGGAGGATTTAGCTAATTGTGGTCGCCAAGATTTTATCTGTATATTACATTATTTCATGATTCTTGTGGGTTATACTCTTTATGCTTCGATTTGGTTAATGTTTATGATGTCGATCATTTAGCATATTATTGCCTTTATTTAGGATTTGAAAGGTATTTCCAACCATTAAATGCTTTATGCGGGTTACTATCTTTCGAAACATTCGTACTTCTGAGATTGTTCTTTTATTGCTTTGATACTTATGTTCAGTCTTTCGATCGTTTTCTCGCGATTTATTGTTATTATTGTTTAGACTTTATATTTGGTTTTACGATGATTTCGTCAGGTTTTATGTGTGTTCTTTTGTTTCATATTAGTTGTTTATTTGCTTGCCAGGCCGTCGTGTCTGACCCTTTTTGTTTGGTGCCAGTTTCTTCTCTTTCTGTTTTAGGTGTTTGATCAGAGGAGGCGGTGGGACCGCCGGTCTGACGTGAGAGGCTGCCCATTGATATCATCTAGATGTCAAGCTTGGCACCGGAGTTCGTATCAAATCTTTGAGGGTAGTATCTCTACTAGTTGGATATTGTTGTATGGCTTTATTAGCCTTTTTATTGGGTTTGTAATTAAGACACTTGTTAATTGTAATCTGAACATGTGGGAATTAATTAGTCTGTGTTGGATATCGCGATCACTAAGAGGGGGGGGGGGGGGGTTGAATCAGTGATTTCTAAAAACAGGTCCAATTCAACAACAAAACAAGTCAAACCACACAATGACACCAGATTTAACGTGGTTCACCGAAAGGCTACGTCCACGGTTCAAAGACTGTCCGAACACCAATCCGGGACAGATCTGAATCTTATTTAGTCGCACCAACGACAAAGAGCACCAACCCTTAGTTTCAGATAGCACCAACTACCTAGGAAGCACCGACTCCCCTTACAATTTATCTGCACCAACAGATAGGATCACCAAACCCCAAACACCAAGCACCAACTTGATGTAAAAACAGAATAGAAGATAAATTCTGTCTACAGCCCTTCCCCTCTACAATTCTCTCTCTCTCTCAATCCCTTACAAATTGAAATTAAAGCATAAACAGAGAGACACTTAACTCATGGACGAATCACCATCTTCTAGAGCATAATCTCGTCCACAATTGCTGTAGAAAACGTCACCACATCAGCACACAGCAACACACACCAGCAGCTTCTTCTTTCTCTCAAGAACTCTCTAAAACTCTTCTCTATTCTTCTCTTTCTGGTGTCTCTTTAGAACGACCCATACATGCCTTTTTATAGGTTTTGATAACCCTTAATTGTATTTAAAACAGGCTATAATTCGTTTAGAAAGAGTCCCAAACAAATTAGATAAGAGTGCTGAATTTTCGTGCACAACTTCTAATTCTGCGCAACTCTGGTTCCCGTGCTCGGTCGACATCCTTGCTTGCTCGGTCGACATCATACACTGTCTGGAATCAGTCAGTTATCGCGCTCGGTCGACATCCTGGGGTCCCGGTCGACCGAAGACACACTGTGTCACGAAAATAACTGAGAGCTACCTGAATCTGTTTCTGCAGGTTTCTTCTTGCTCGGTCGACCGCATGGGGTGCTCGGTCGACCGCGTGCTCTGCTTCAGGAATTCTGAATTCCTGACTGTTTGAACTCTGATTCTTCTTTTCAGCTCTATCAACACTAGCCTACTATCATCATGCTTGTGACAATGTGTTGACAATAATTCCAACTCAAATCAATACTTGAGATACTATCTTCTTCAATTCGTCAAAAGACTTTCAAGTCATCTCAAATTCCAACAATCTCCCCCTTTGGAATTGTTGGCAACACTATTGGAACTTCAACACTTTCAACTCCAGCTTGCAGCTCTTCCAAGTTCTTTTCAACACTCACTTGGAACCAATTCTTAAATTCTGAAATAACAACTATGCACTGTCAACAATCTCCCCCTAGCTTTCATAGCATAACATTTCTCCTTGCTATCATAGCATAACATCTCTCCCCCTTTGACAACAAGTCCAAAGGGACCAAACCGAGGAGCGAATAGGATATTCAATGAATGCATTGCTCCCCCTTTCAAGTACAACTCCTACGGTTTAGGAGAGTGAGTAACTCCTAACTTTTTCCGGAGATACTCGAAGACTTCCTTGGCAGAGGTTTCGTGAAAATATCAGCCACTTGCTCAGTTGTTGGAACATATTCCAACTTGACCTCTCCATCAGCAACTTTATCTTTAAGAAAATGATAACGAATTGCTACATGCTTTGTTCGAGAGTGCTGAACAGGATTCTTAGATATATGAATTGCACTCGTGTTGTCACATAGGATCGGCGTAGGATCCGTTGTAGGAACTCCTAGATCAGAGAGCATTTGCTGCATCCATAACACTTGCGTACAACAAGTTGCCGCTGCAATATATTCCGCTTCCGCTGTCGAAAGGGATACTGAGTCTTGCTTCTTACTATGCCAAGCAACTAATCTTTCTCTAAGATAAAATGCGCCGCCGCTAGTACTCTTGCGATCATCTACGCATCCAGCCCAATCGGCATCAGAATATGCAACAAGAGTGAAGGATTTGCCTTTGGGATACCAGATACCAAGCTCCATAGTACCTTTCAGATATCGAAAGATTCTTTTCACTGCTGTAAGGTGCGTTTCAGTTGGTTGCTGCTTGAAAACGTGCAACCATACATACTGCTTGTAGAAGATCTGGTCTTGTAGCAGTCAAGTAGAGCAAGCTTCCTATCATAGAGCGATAGGTGGTATGATCAACGGACGAGGCCTTATCATCTTTGCTAAGCTTCGTGTTCGTTGACATTGGTGTGCTCACTGGCTTGCTGTCTTCCATATTGAACCGTTTCAGCATTTCCTTAATGTACTTCATTTGTGATATGAAGATGCCATGTTTCAGCTGCTGAACTTGTAAACCAAGGAAGAACTTTAGTTCTCCAAGCATTGACATCTCAAATTCTTTCTTCATCTCTTCAGCAAAATTCCTGCACATCTCCTCATCATTGCCACCAAAGATTATGTCATCAACATAAACAATGACAACCAGCTGTTTGCTTAACTCAGTTTTGACATACAGATTGCTATCAACCATTCCTTTTCCAAAACCGATCTTGCGGAGATAGAGATCCAGCCTTGCATACCATGCCCTTGGCGCTTGTTTCAGTCCATAAAGAGCCTTTTTCAACTTGCACACTAGATCTGAATTTTTGCTGATGAGAAAACCATCAGGTTGCTCAATGTAGACCTCTTCTTCAAGTAAACCATTCAAGAAAGCTGACTTTACGTCCATCTGAAATACCTTGAAGATTTTGTATGCTGCCAATGCAAGAAACATACGAATAGCTTCCAGACGAGCCACCGGTGCAAAGGTCTCTTCAAAATCTATGCCTTCAACTTGAGCATAGCCTTTACAAACCAACCTTGCTTTGTTTCTAATGACTTGACCATCTTCATTCAGCTTATTCCGAAAGACCCATTTAGTACCAATAACATTCTTATCAGTAGGTCTAGGAACAAGTTCCCATGTGGAGTTCTTCTCAATTTGCTCCAACTCCTCATGCATAGATTTCAACCAACTTTCATCGAGACTGGCTTCAGCCACAGTCTTGGGTTCAATGGTGGACACAAGTGAGTAATTGCTAACTACACTTTGTCTAGTTTGAACGCCTGCCTTAGGATCTCCAATGATTTGATCCTTAGGGTGTTGCTCTACCCAAGTGCTGTGCTTCTTAGGAGTAGTATCTTCTGAGTCATCCTTTGATTTCTCAGAATCATTAGATTCAGCCATCTCATCATCAATCTCACTCGAGTCCTCATAAACTGGACTGTCATTATGAGTTGCATTCTTTGGTTCAATATTCTCATCTATTCTCACATCAGCACTTTCTATGATTTTTCTGGTTCTTTTGTTAAGACACCTATATGCCTTGCTAGTAGAGGAGTAACCCAGAAGTATACCTTCGTCAGCTCTTTCTTCAAATTTGCCCGGATTTTGTTCGAGCCGCTTGATGTAACACTTGCTGCCGAAGACTCTGAAGTGCTTGACTGTTGCTTTTCTTCCAAACCATAGCTCATAGGGAGTTTTGACTTCATGTGGCCTGATCAAGCATCGGTTTTGAATGTATACAGCCGTATGAATTGCCTCTTTCCAATACTTGTCAGCCATCTTGCTTTCACTTAGCATCGTACGAGCCATCTCTTGTACGGTGCGATTCTTCCGTTCCACTACTCCATTTTGCTGTGGAGTTCTAGGGGCTGAGTACTGTCTTTGAATGCCATGATGTTCACAATATTTAGTGAACTCTTCAGATGTGAACTCGCCTCCACGATCAGACCTTAAAATCTTGATACGTTTTTTCCAATTGATTTTCAACCTGTGCTTTAAACACTTTAAAATGATCAAGTGCTTGATGCTTATGCTTAAGAAACAATACCCATGTCATACGAGTATAATCATCAATGCATAACATGAAATACTTATCTCCATTGGTGCTTTGAGTTCGCATCGGTCCACAGAGATCAGTGTGCACTAGCTCAAGAGGTTTCTTGGAATGATGCTCCTTTGACTTGAACATAACCCTCGTTTGCTTTCCCTTTTGGCAAGAGTCGCAAATGGGATTGGAAGGCTTTTCAACTGTAGACATGCCTCTTACAGCCTTTGAATTGCAAATCTTTGACATGTTATCAAAGCTTAGATGCCCAAGGCGTTTGTGCCACAACCAACTTTCCTCTGTCCGACTCATCAAGCAGGTCTTTTCAGCTCCATCTGACAATGTATAGAGATTTCCAGCAGTTCTTGATCCAGTTGCCACTGTTTTGC
Source organism: Litsea cubeba (assembly GCA_012931725.1). Classification (NCBI taxonomy): domain Eukaryota; kingdom Viridiplantae; phylum Streptophyta; class Magnoliopsida; order Laurales; family Lauraceae; genus Litsea; species Litsea cubeba. The sequence goes on from CM022946.1 coordinate 29,583,990, forward strand.
CGTTTGCTACTCTTCTTGATGGCAAACCCATTCTTTGTGAAGATAACTTCGTGACCCTTGTCACAGATCTGGCTCACACTAAGCAGGTTGTGTCTCAATCCAGACACATATAAGACTTCTTCAGATCTGATCTTGTTTGCCATAAGCTGAATAACACCTTTTCCGCAGATTTTGGCACCATCATTGTTGCCAAATTTCACTGAACCGCCTTCATAGTGCTGTAATTTGATGAATTTCTCTTTATCACCAGTCATATGGCTTGAACAACCACTATCAAGGACCCATGGTGCTGCCTTCTTTTGTGCATTGAATGCCATTTGCACAATGAGAGATTCTTTGGGACTTTCTGCACTTTGCTTTGCTCTCCAAGCCTTGACTAACTTGGGTTTCTTTTCAACCTGAAATTTGTTAGCAATAGGCAACCTACAATCCCTAGCCAAGTGTCCATAATTATGACATATATAGCACTCAATTTTGTGGCTGTTTAGGATTGAAAAAGGGTTCCTAGTCACAAGTGGGCTGTTTCTTACATAGAATTTGCAATCAGCTCTTTTATGTCCAAACATATTACAATGAAAGCAATAACCATAGAATTTGTATCTTCTTTGTGGCTGGTTAGTCTTCATTGCCTTTCTAACAGGAATGGACTCCTTTCTAGGTTGAGTGGGCTTCATAGAGTTAGAAGGTGCAGTGACTTGCTTCACAAACTCTTTCTTTTCAGGAGGTGCAATCTTAGAGGATTCACCTTTCTCAAATCCTAGACCAAATCTGAAGTGGGCAGGTCTTTGCACTTTCAGTAGTTCATCGAGTTTCATAGTCCCTTCAATCGCTTGGAGCGCTTTGAGTTTTTTGCTATTTTCCAAATTTTCAGCCTTTGCTCTAGCGATCTCAGTTTCAAGTTTCATAGCCTCTTCCTTTTTGATACTTATTTGGTTTTCAAGAACTTCTACCATTCTTTTATATTCTTCTACTTGAGTTTTCAAAGCAATAATAGAACTTTCTGATTCATGGAGAAGTTTCAGATTTTTCTTACTTGTTTTGCGTTCCATGCTAAGCTCCTCAAGTGCGGCTATGAGTTCCTCTTCAAGATTGACTTCAGCCTCCTCTTCCTCTTCCGGATCTAGCTCTTCTTCTTCTTCAACAGTGACCATGAAGAGAGCTTCGGTTGATTCATCATCGTCTGAAGATTCAGACGTGCTGTCATCTTGTTGACATAGAAAGTTTTTAGCTTTGCCCCTTTTTCTAAAATTTCTCTTTCCTTTACTCTTTTCAGCATAAGAGTCATTATCATTGGGTACGGTGGCAGCATTGTAATCGGCTCTGACAGCCTCCCAAACATCATAGCCAAGAGATTTAATGAAGGCTTGCATCCTAATCTTCCAAAAAGAGTAATTAGAACCATCAAACAGAGGTGCTTTCATATTCCCTGTATTGACTGCCATGTGATTTGACAAGAGATCACCCTTAGCGTATTAAACTGATCAAGGGAGCCTCGCTCTGATACCAATTGTTGGATATCGCGATCACTGAGAGGGGGGGGGGGGTGAATCAGTGATTTCTAAAAACAGGTCCAATTCAACAACAAAACAAGTCAAACCACACAATGACACCAGATTTAACGTGGTTCACCGAAAGGCTACGTCCACGGTTCAAAGACTGTCCGAACACCAATCCGGGACAGATCTGAATCTTATTTAGTCGCACCAACGACAAAGAGCACCAACCCTTAGTTTCAGATAGCACCAACTACCTAGGAAGCACCGACTCCCCTTACAATTTATCTGCACCAACAGATAGGATCACCAAACCCCAAACACCAAGCACCAACTTGATGTAAAAACAGAATAGAAGATAAATTCTGTCTACAGCCCTTCCCCTCTACAATTCTCTCTCTCTCAATCCCTTACAAATTGAAATTAAAGCATAAACAGAGAGACACTTAACTCATGGACAAATCACCATCTTCTAGAGCATAATCTCGTCCACAATTGCTGTAGAAAACGTCACCACATCAGCACACAGCAACACACACCAGCAGCTTCTTCTTTCTCTCAAGAACTCTCTAAAACTCTTCTCTATTCTTCTCTTTCTGGTGTCTCTTTAGAACGACCCATAATAGGTTATGTTAACCCTTAATTGTATTTAAAACAGGCTATAATTCGTTTAGAAAGAGTCCCAAACAAATTAGATAAGAGTGCTGAATTTTCGTGCACAACTTCTAATTCTGCGCAACTCTGGTTCCCGTGCTCGGTCGACATCCTTGCTTGCTCGGTCGACATCATACACTGTCTGGAATCAGTCAGTTATCGCGCTTGGTCGACATCCAGGGGTCCCGGTCGACCGAAGACACACTGTGTCACGAAAATAACTGAGAGCTACCTGAATCTGTTTCTGCAGGTTTCTTCTTGCTCGGTCGACCGCATGGGGTGCTCGGTCGACCGCGTGCTCTGCTTCAGGAATTCTGAATTCCTGACTGTTTGAACTCTGATTCTTCTTTCAGCTCTATCAACACTAGCCTACTATCATCATGCTTGTGACAATGTGTTGACAATAATTCCAACTCAAATCAATACTTGAGATACTATCTTCTTCAATTCGTCAAAAGACTTTCAAGTCATCTCAAATTCCAACAGTCTGTTACTACCAGCTCAGTGTGCTCTGATGTATGATTTATGCCAGTCTGCTTATATGACGGCTTTATGGAATTGGTTGCGTGCGACACGGAACCCGATGGCCACGGATTCCGGGTCGTAACACCATGTTTAGCTTCCGCGAAAAATATACTCTGATTGTGTTGGAATGTGATTATCCTCATTCACGCGGATCTTGGGAAACATATCAAAAAGTTTCAAATTTATCCCAAATTTTCGCACCCCGAGGTCGGATCACTGCAGGGCCCGGTTTCGGGGCGTGACAGGTTTGGTATCAGAGCTGGTTAGTTTCTAGGAAATAAAATACTCTAGAGACATTAAGACGTGTGGTGAGGATTCGTTAGATTGTATCGATTTGTTTTCTCGTGTCTTTGTTTCTTTGGATTTGAGTCGGCTTTTCTTTCAGTTCGGGAGATTTTGCTTGTCTTTTCTTTTAGTTCTGTTGTTAGGAGATTTGGATGGCCAAATTTCCTCCTTAGTGGTGGAGAATTTTAAAGTCTCCATACTCTTGTTCGGTGTCTTTTGTCTGTGCTTGTGTCGGAGACTGAGAACCCTCTGGACTTGGTATGTTGTTTTCGGAGAACACCAGCAGACTTTCAGCCTTCAGCATCTCCGTTGCGGTTAATGAGAGAAGACATGTGCATTTGCTCGCCAAAGTAGGACTTGAGCAGCTTTCGAAGATCCCCTCTCAGTTAATCAAAGATCGTCATGCAGCGCACCAGAGTAAGTAAATGTGGATTTTTGGGGGAACCCAGACCATCTTTCCAAGATGAAGGACTGCAGGAGACATATTAGCTATTGATTTTATGAAGAGAGAAATGATCCTTAGTTAGTAAGATTGGAAGCTAGTGCCAGAAACTCAGGGATTTCCCGGATTCGACGAGCCTTGTCATGGTTTTGGCTGAGAATTTTCAGGGCTTGTAGCTTAGCCAGTGTAGTTTTCTGAGGCAATACCAAGTGGATGGCTCGTTGTGGTCAAGATGATTTTTGGCAACAGAGGAAACTTTGTGGATTTTACCGACTTATAGGATATTGGATTGGACAGCATGCAGATGCAAGTGTATACCTCAGTGGTTTGGATGTCCCTTTTCTTAGTAAGAATGATTTTCGCGATGGTTTCATCTTTTATTTAGTTTTTCCTTAATGTCTATGATCTATCTTTGTAGAGTTTAAACAATGGATTTATGTTTCTTCTTTAAAGCTTATTTTAAAATAAACTATGTCATTATACTCTTTTCATAAGTCACATGATTTTGTTTTCATAAGGATTTGTGTTTCGAATTTTTGTCTAATCTTCATAAGATATTATCTTACAATGACCTTAGAATTTTGCTCTTGTTTTGATTCTCTTAGTGTTGACACTTACATTTCAAAACCTTGACGATTTTAAAATTTTGTACATGTTTGGTTGGAAATGGATTTCAATAAAACTTAAGGTATGGTCATACTACATGAACTTGATTTATTTTTGAAAATCCTAATTTGAGGTTGTTGAGTATTTCAAGGATTTGTTGGGTTATGGAAACATGAATTTCAAAACGAATAATGTTATTTCATACTCAGACTTTGATAAACTTTATTTATTTAAGTTTTATTTGATAATTTGGAAGTTCAATTTCTACTATGTTTTAAAATGGTGAAATTCAACTAAGTAATTATTTTAGTCCCTATGTTTAAAATTTTGAGATTTGTTTTGCATTGATTGGAGTGAGTGGTATTGGCTTATGATTGGAGCTTGGAAGTGGAAGAATTGAATGGTTGATAGATGTCAGGACGTGTATTGGTTCAGTTGGAAACAAAGTTGGATCTATGAGAGAGCAGACATCATACAAGACTTGGATTGAAAGTTTCAGTTCTTCAGGGATTGATGCCAGCTAGGCAGGTCTATTTTGTTGATAACACCGTATCTAAGAGATCAAGAGCAGCAAGTAGATAGAATCAGATGTGGGCAAGATTTCAGAGTGCATCACAGAAAGATTAGAATTTGGAGTTGTGATTTCGGAATGAAGAAGGATTGACGGTATTCTTAGAAGCCAGAGTCTGAATGGTACAGTGTAAGTAGGTATTTGGAATTCCAGGAATTTTCGAAGAGGGAGATATTTCAGAGAAAACATGTCTACGATCACATCTTTGTTCAAGCATCAAGAGCACCTTGTACAGTTTGTAGGGCTTAAGGCACAGAATCCCAAAGTGATAGAAAGAGGCAGAATTAGCAGTTCTTGAACCGACAGTGACTGATGAGATAAGTAAAAGAAATGATCCAGTGCAGGAACGACAGATGACACCAAGGATGACTAGAAGGATTATTGAACTCTAGTTTGGTCAGAGGAGTTTGTTTCCGAGCAGATATGTGGAATAGTGTGAAGCCTTCAACCGAATCAGAGTGTTGTTGACCGTGCATTTCACCGTCAGGTTTGATCAGGGGATATCTCTCAGTTGCCGAGGTCTAGCATAGGGTGTCAGTGTTTTCGTTTGTCTTTTGGGTTTTTGATTTTGATTTGGTTTAAGCCATTTGGAGGACCAAATGGATTCTAAGGGGGGGGGATGTAAGATCCCGACCCCAGTCCTTTTGTTTAGCATTGTTTTAATCGTGGTTTGGCTTTTTAAGCGAGATTTGATTTAGTTTGACCTTGTTTTTGAGTTTGACTAGATCTTTTCTTAGTCTTTGAGATTTTGTAGACCGTTGACTTTGGTTTGACCCGGTCAATATGATTTGTATTTTTATGAGAAATTACTTCGGATTTCTAGAAATTCTGGATTTGGTGTATTTTGACTCATTTTATGAAGTTTAACAACTTTCATGTTTTGATCATTTTGATTTGATACTCAGAAATCGCGTTTTTCGAGGAAAATGGGCAAAAATGACATTTTCACTAAATCTGTCCATGAATTTCGAAAATTTCAGAAATTGGGGAAAATATACTTTTTAGAAAGTAGATATTTCGCTGATCATTTTTGTCTTCTTCGTCGTTTTCGTTCGGGACCCACAAATGCTAGTTTTGACCCTTGTAAGTTTGGGGCCCATGGGGCCCAGACCATTTAGTCTTTATAAAGCCATGGGGCTCTCCTTCTCTTCCCCATTCTCTCATTTCCTGCATCAAGAGAGGGGTTAGGGTTTCTCCCAGCCCCCTTTCTCTCTCCTCATGTACCTCTTCTTCCTTGATGCTAAAGGGAGATTTGAGCTTCCCATTTTCTTCTCCTCTCTCCAAGCTTTCCATAGATGCCTTTTGCAAGAGATTTGAGCTAGGAGAGACCACCTTTCCATGCATTTTTTCTTGGTTTGAGCTTTTATAAGGTGAGCAATGGACTTCTTTCTCCAAATCTTGGTGTTCCAAACCATTTTGAAGGGTTTTGTCATTTATGCAATGGGTTGTCATGGGGATTTGCAATGATTGGTTTTCTAGGGTTTCTTTTGAGCTATTTTGGGGGTTTCGTAATTTTGGAGCTTGAGGCCATAAGAGGGCCTTCATGGAGTGTTTTTGCATCTTCTCTTGACCAAGGCAAGTGAATTTCACAATTAATATGATGTTTTTGTGTTTCTTGTTTAAGCTTCATGGCTTTTTCCTTATTTTGTTCAATTTTTCATGGTTTATGGATTGGCTTTGAATGAATGAAGAAACACTATGTTTATTCCACTTATGCTATTGCTTTACATTGTATAGTAGGTTTGTCTTCACTTTGCTCACTTGGAAAAATTAGTTTTTCTTGTGTTAAATAGTGTGTTCAAAGAAAGGGAGAAAAACTTTGATCTTTAAAAGTGTGTGTTTGATCAATTGGAAGGATCATGTATGGTGATTTGAGGAGTTTAAAAGGTCAAGAAATGGCCCAAATTATTGTGGAATTTTGTATGGAAGAAAAGGAATCAAAAGAATCAAGAAAAAGAAGAAAAAAAATGCAAAAAGAAGACTGCCGAGCTGGACTGGGCAGGCCCAGTCCGCTCGAGCGACCCACTGGGTCGCTCGAGCGGACCAGGCTCTGCCTGGCCCTCGCTCGAGCGACCCACTGGGCCGCTCGAGCGACCCAGCTACTGTCTGGGTCCGGGTCCGCTCGAGCGAGGCCCAGCTCAGCCTGGGGCTGGTTTGGGCCCGAGTTTGGATTATTTTGTGGGCCAGTTTGTTGGGGCTCCCTTGGGCCTGATTCAAGTTCGCTTTTGGGCCATTTCAAGACCTGATGTTGGGTCATTTTTAAGTTCAGTTGTGGGCTGGTTTTAAGGGTTGTTTTATGGGCCATTCAAGGTTTAGTTTTGAACTATTTCAAAGTTTGTTTTGTGGGCCAATAAAGGCTGAGTTTTGGGCTGTTATAAATCTGTGTTGTGGGCCATTCAAAGCTAGTTTTTAAGAGCTGATTTAAGGTCTGTTTGTGGGCCTGCTCCAAGTTAGTTTTGGGTTTGTTTTAAAACTTGTTTCTTGTCCATTAAAGGTTTAGTTTGGGCTTGTTTTAAGACTTGTTCCTTGGACCCTTCAAGGATTAGTTTTGGACCGTTTAAAAACTTGTTTTGTGGGCTTGGTTTAAGGTTGGTTTTTGGATTGTTATTAAGGATTATTTTGGACTCGGATTAAGGCCAGCTATGGGCCTGTTTTAAAGAGATTTTGGACGACTTGTATTACTTGGAAATTGGTGAAATGGGAATGATGTGAGAATGTACATATGTGAAATTATCCGGGAACCTTTCGTGTCTCAATGCACACTTTATCATTTAAACATTATGGATTTTCATTGGCATCAAACATACTCTTTACTAATCAATGTTTAAAGGTTAAATGTGTATTGGGATGGCTCCTTGGTAAGTCATTAAGTCATTCTCCACTATCCATTCCATTTCAAGTCAGAAAATGTATTTGTATTCGTATTTGTATTCTTTGGTAAACTAATTTAAATAGCATCGGTGATTTGCTATAAAATCATGTGTTTTCCCATGTTCGAAAGGGTCGATCGTATGATTTTATACAAATCACCTTGATGCGTATTTGAACGGTTTACCAGAGATATTCGTATGTTTTCTCCGATTCGATTTGAAAAGAGATTGGAGTATGTTCGTCACATTCGGGATTTCTTCGATAAGACTATTGTTTTGACAACACTAGTATTTGAAAATAAAAACCTCGAGGCAAGACGGGGCCAGAGCTATGTGGTGCGAGCCCATGAGCCAAAGAGGCTATGACTTCGAAAATAAAACCCCGAGGCAAGACGGGGCCAGAGCTATGTGGTGTGAGCCCCTGAGCCAAAGGGATTAGTATTATGTTAGATTTGTATCGGTTTGAGTTTGAAAACTAAAGGCACCACTAGGCTTAGGTCACCTTGTCGGGCTGATCACCCGGCTTGGGATCTTTAATTCGTCCGCCAGCTGCAGCTTGGATTCTGTCTGTACCGACCATGGCAACGGTTTTATCTGCCGGTCCCATTTGTATGGCAACGGTTTTATCTGCCGGTCCCATTTGTATGGCTACGGTTCTGATTTCTGATCTACCGGTCCCATTTGTATGGCTACGGTTCTGATCCTATTTTTAGTACCACGTTCAGTGGCTACGCTCTGTCTGCTCTTATTACTTCGGTAATAGGAGGATTTAGCTAATTGTGGTCGCCAAGATTTTATCTGTATATTACATTATTTCATGATTCTTGTGGGTTATACTCTTTATGCTTCGATTTGGTTAATGTTTATGATGTCGATCATTTAGCATATTATTGCCTTTATTTAGGATTTGAAAGGTATTTCCAACCATTAAATGCTTTATGCGGGTTACTATCTTTCGAAACATTCGTACTTCTGAGATTGTTCTTTTATTGCTTTGATACTTATGTTCAGTCTTTCGATCGTTTTCTCGCGATTTATTGTTATTATTGTTTAGACTTTATATTTGGTTTTACGATGATTTCGTCAGGTTTTATGTGTGTTCTTTTGTTTCATATTAGTTGTTTATTTGCTTGCCAGACCGTCGTGTCTGACCCTTTTTGTTTGGTGCCAGTTTCTTCTCTTTCTGTTTTAGGTGTTTGATCAGAGGAGGCGGTGGGACCGCCGGTCTGACGTGAGAGGCTGCCCATTGATATCATCTAGATGTCAAGTTTGGCACCGGAGTTCGTATCAAATCTTTGAGGGTAGTATCTCTACTAGTTGGATATTGTTGTATGGCTTTATTAGCCTTTTTATTGGGTTTGTAATTAAGACAATTGTTAATTGTAATCTGAACATGTGGGAATTAATTAGTCTGTTACTACCAGCTCAGTGTGCTCTGATGTATGATTTATGCCAGTCTGCTTATATGACGGCTTTATGGAATTGGTTGCGTGCGACACGGAACCCGATGGCCACGGATTCCGGGTCGTAACACCATGTTTAGCTTCCGCGAAAAATATACTCTGATTGTGTTGGAATGTGATTATCCTCATTCACTCGGATCTTGGGAAACATATCAAAAAGTTTCAAATTTATCCCAAATTTTCGCACCCCGAGGTCGGATCACTGCAGGGCCCGGTTTCGGGGCGTGACACAGTGTATGCAATAAAGACCCCTTCATGCTACAACATCCTTCTCGGACGCCCTTGGATCCATGAGAATGGTGTTGTCCCTTCAACTCTACATCAATGCATCAAGTTTGTTGGCGACGACGGCATGATACATCGAGTCTTTGCGGACAGAAAACCCTTTAAAGGTAAAGAAGTCCACTTCGCAGACTCACAGATGTATGAAGGTGAAAAAGAAGAAGAGGAGAAGCACACAGCATCCTTTGCCGAAAATCTCCAGAAAGATAAAGGCAAAGCTCCTCAACAATCACCGGAAGAAAACAAACCATCCGGTAAATCTGAAGAGAGCATTCAAACTCCCTTCATCATCCCCCTCAAATCTTCAAAGCCTTTGGTCATCACAACTAAAGTGAAGAAGGCAAAACAAAAGCCTGGGGGCAAATTTGTTGTCTCTTTCGTGTCTATCATGCAAGACACAGACTCGGATTCAGAGCCAGAAGACGACACATCGTCAAGCCAAGCTGACACTCAGCAAGTTCAGCCTGCTCTTACTCCAATGGAGACAACTTCTGACATAGAAGATCCTACGTCAGCTTCCTTCGTTGTTCCAGCAACTTCAACAAAGGAAAAGCCGATCTTCTTCCATAGATCGGATGCTTCTTCATCAAACTCCATGCTTGAACCTTTCCAAAATAAAGGTACGCCTCAACTATCCTTATACAGTTCTGTGGCACAAGCTATTATGAAGAAAATGGGCTATGACGCTCAAAACCCAGTCGGTTTGGGAGAAGGACGCGGTATTCTCACGCCATTGGGGCCCGTCTTGACCAAAAGCCAGCTGGAAGATTGGAGACTCTACGGCTATGTAGAAAAGTCTTCACACGGGTTAGGGTATGATCCTGACACTCCCTTGAGACAGTTGACACAAAGGCTTAAAAGTCAATATACTGACCAAGCCTCAACATCTCAAGTCCATGAAGACATCGATCTCCCTGGATATCTCTTTGATGAGTCACCTGACAAAGATCCAGGAAGCTCATCCAATTGGCACGATTTCTCCGAAAATGAAGAGGAGTTGTCCAATGGCACAGACGTGTGGACTTCTGACCCAGAAGAACCCTCATCTCCAAAAGAAGTAGCCTACTTCGACTCGGTTTCAATAGGCAATTGGGATCATCTCATAGCAAGCCTTGGGAAAATTACCGATCAAGAAGACCCGTGGAAAGAAACAAAACCTTGGTCTGGAAATGCCCTTGAAACCCCAGAAGGTCTCGTTGAGCTAGAAGCCTCCGAAAATATTGTGGAGGAACCACCTTCGAACCTTCCAACAGAAGATCCTGTTCAAAAGATAGACTTGGGAACACCAGATAACCCACGTCCTGTATTCATAAGCAAGAATATAAAGGATGATGAGTTACCCGAGTATATCACCTTTCTTCGTGACTTCGTTGATTGCTTTGCATGGTCTTACGCTGAAATGCCAGGCTTAGACCCCAAAATAGCAGTTCACAAACTCAATCTTCAAGAAGACATCAAGCCTGTCAAGCAAGGCCAAAGAAGATTCCGTCCAGATGTGATGGATAAAATTGAACAAGAAGTTCAAAAACTCAAAAGCGTCGGCTTCATCCGTGAGGAACAACATCCTGAATGGTTGGCCAACATTGTCCCCGTGACAAAGAAAAATGGGCAGATCAGGGTCTGTATTGATTATAGAGACCTGAATGGCGCATGCCCAAAAGATGAATTTCCGCTCCCCATACCAGAGGTAATGATCGATAATACCTGTGGATTCGAGCGAATGACATTCATGGATGGTTTCTCTGGCTACAATCAGATAAAGATGCATCCTGAAGATGAAAAACATACATCTTTTCGGACCCCATTTGGCGTGTATTGCTACACTGTCATGCCATTTGGTCTGAAAAATGCTGGTGCCACATATCAGAGGGCTATGATGAAAATATTCCAAGATATGCAGCACAAGACGGTTGAATGTTACGTTGATGACCTCGCCGTCAAAAGCAGAAGAAAGAAGATCATCTCGAAAACCTTCGAGAAGTCTTCCTCCGGCTTCGCAAACACAAACTGCGAATGAATCCATTGAAATGCTTCTTCGGCGTCTCGTCGGGTAAGTTCCTCAGATTCTTAGTTCGGAAAGCTGGAATAGAGCTTGACCCCATAAAAGTCAAAGCCATTCTAGAAATGCCCTCTCCAATAACCTTGAGAGAACTCAAAGGGCTTCAAGGGAGATTGGCCTATATCAGACGGTTCATCTCCAATCTTTCGGGGAAATGCCGTCCATTCTCCCGGTTGATGAAAAAAAGGTGTAAACTTTGTCTGGGATGCTGACTGTGAAGCTGCTTTCCAAGACATCAAGTCATACCTGACAAAACCTCCAGTGTTAGCTGCTCCTACCACTGGAAAGCCATTCATCTTGTACACAAGAGCCCTTGATCACTCTTTGGGAGCTCTGCTTGCGCAAGAAAATGATCAAAGAAAAGAAGCCGCTCTATATTACCTCAGCCGCATGCTAGTAGGTGCAGAGCATCGCTACTCTCCAGTCGAAAAAGAATGTCTTGCAGTGATGTTCGCCGTACAAAAGCTGCGTCACTACTTGCTTTCCAACACAGTCTACCTGGTCTCGAGGGTCAACCTCTTGAAGGTCCTTGTCACAAAGGCAGGTTCTCTTAATGCTCGACTGGCAAAATGGTCCATCCTTCTGTCACAATTTGATATTAGGTATGTACCACAAAAAGCAATCAAAGGGCAAGCTCTAGCGGACTTCCTCGCAGAGCATCCATTGCCTAAAGATTCTCCACTCAGAGATGATCTCCCAGACGAACCAGTCTACAATGTGGAGACTTTCTCACAAAGTGCCTCCTGGGACATGTACTTTGACGGTGCAACCAGGACAAATGAAAAAAGACAGCTGATCTCGGGAGTTGGCATCCTCTTTGTTAGCCCCGACAAATACATGATTCCACACGCTTTCTCGCTACTGGAACCATGCACAAACAATGCAGCTGAATATCAAGCTCTGATCTTAGGATTGGAACTCGCCATCGAATCCGGTATCACCATGCTGGAAGTCTTTGGAGACTCTCAACTGATCGTCAACCAGATGAATCAGAAATTTGAAGTCAGGAAGCCAGATTTGTTGCCCTACTGCAACAAGGCACAATCACTTCTGCAAAAGTTTGACATCTGTCACATCACCCACATTCGTAGAGGTGAAAACATACGTGCAGATGCCCTAGGCGGACTTGCCGCATCCATGGCAATCCAGGAAGGGGAAAACATGCAAATTACAGTCTGCGAAAGGAGAATCCTTCCTCCTCTTAACACACACCAAGCAATTGCTGAATGCCACCAAGTGGTCGGAAGTCGGATTTCAATCCTTCAAACTTCAATCGGCGACTGGAGGGATCCGTTCATTGATTACATTATGTTCGGAATCCTACCTGAAGATCCAAAAGAACGGGTAAGCATCCAAAGGCGAACCCCAAGCTTCCATTTGGATATTCCTTCAAAAATCCTTTACAGGAAATCCTTCAACGGAGTACTTCTACGCTGCTTGTCACAACAAGAGGCTGAAGAAACACTCAAAGAAGTTCATGCTGGTCTTTGTGGAGCTCATCAGGCTGGACCTAAGCTCTATGATCAGATAAAAAGGTTAGGATATTACTGGCCTACCATGGTAGCTGACGCAATGCAATTTGCTAAGCGCTGCCAACAATGCCAAGTTCATGGAGATTACATTCACATGCCTCCAGAATGGCTGCATCCTACAGCGATCTCATGGCCTTTCGAAGCCTGGGGTATGGACATCATAGGTCCTATTTCTCCCCCTTCAAGCAAAGGTCATCGCTTCATCTTCGCCGCTACGGATTACTTCTCCAAGTGGTCAGAAGCATTTGCGTTTAACGAAATGAAAACCTCATCAGTCCTTCAGTTCCTGCGCACCAACATCATTTGTCGTTTCGGCATACCCAAAAGATTCGTCCATGATAACGGACCACAGTTCCGGGATCATCGATTCTACAGGTTCTGCGACAAATACAAAATCCAAAGCTGTCCTTCGACTCCATACAATCCGGCAGCAAACGGGTTAGCAGAAGCTTTCAACAAGACACTCTGCAAAATCCTCAAAAAAATGGTCTCTAGTCACAAAAGAGACTGGAGCGACAAATTGTCCGAAGCTTTGTGGGCCTATCGAACCACCGTTCGAGGACCAACCCATAGCACACCATTCTCCTTGGTCTATGGATGCGAAGCTGTCGTGCCCTTGGAAGTACAAATTCCTTCCTTGAGGGTATCCTTGCAAAATGACATGACTCAAGAAAGCAATGTCAAATTGCGACTCCATGAGCTGGACAATCTCGATGAGAGACGGCTCGAAGCTCAACAAAGCACTGAACTTTACCAAGCACGTATGGCAGGATCTTTCGATAAAAAGGTCAGGCAATGCTTACTTTAGAATTTTCATATCAAATGTTGAAATTTCTAGAAATCTAAAACAATGCTTACTTTCATCGTTTCATTGTTCAAAAAAAAATATCCAAGTTTAGGAACCTTTCCCTAACTTGACCAAAATTTTCAACCTTTGAACCCAAAATTCATGGTTTGAAACAAAATCCGGATTCAGGGATTTCCACCCTAATCCACCTTGCCTTTTACCGCCAAAATGGTTTTAGGTCAAAATTTATGACCCCCGTGTCTTTAAAAAAAAAAATGGTTTTTCAAAAACCACGAGGAAGCGACGCTTAGTCGATATTCGCACAAATCGGAAGTAAGCGAACCACGTCGACACTTCGAAATCGCAGGGAAGCGACATTTGTCGTCGGGTACTTGCAAAATCCAAAACCGTGGAAACGCAACATTTCAGTTGATATCCACAACCCAAATTTCAAAGGTTCGAAAAAACCTAAAAAACTGTGGAGACGCAACATTCAGTTGATATCCACAACCCAAATTTCAAAGGTTCGAAAAAACCTAAAAAACCATGGAGACGCAACATTTTAGTTGATATCCATACTCAAAGGTTCGAAAAAACCACAAATTTCAAAAATCGTGGGGAAACGACATCAAGTCAGTACCCGCAAAACCAAAATTTTTGAAAAGCAAGGATGCGACATTCCATCGATACTTGCACCCAAATCCGCGAGGATGCGACATTCCATCGATACTCGCAACCGAATGAGCAAGGATGCGACATTCCATCGATACTTGCAAGAACATTCAGCAGGGAGGCGACTTTTAGTCGATACTTGCATTTTTTGAAAACCAAACCGGCTATAAATGCCATCAAAAACAGGCTATAAATGCCACAAAACCAGCTATCAATGCCACCAAAAACAAAAACCGGCTATCAATGCCACAAACAAAAAAAAAAAACTTGAATTTCAAAAAAAAAAAACGGCTATCCATGCCACCAAAACAAAACCGGCTATAGATGCCACAAAACAAACCGGCTATAGATGCCAACAAAACAAACCGGCTATAGATGCCAAACAAAACAAAACTGGCTATAGATGCCACAAAAAGAAAACTCGGCTATCAATGCCACAAGAAAAGCTGGCTCTCATGCCAAAATTGGCTTCCATGCCACAAACAAAAACCTGGCTTTCATGCCAAAACAATTACTTGACAAAAGATTTTCACAAAATGACAACCTTTTGATCAAATCCCATTTAGCAATTACTTTTATCACAAAAAGATTCAAGTCAGCGTAGGGATAACAAAAAAAAAGAGAGCATCCCATTTAGCAATTACTTTTATCACAAAAAGATTAAAGTGAGCGTAGGGATAACAAAAACAAAAAAAAAAGAAAGTGTTCACAAGCACTACACAAAAAAAAAGAGTACCAAAAAATACATGTGGTACCAAAAAAAGAAAGTGTTCACAAGCACTACAAAAAAAAAGTACCAAAAAAAAAAATACAAGTGGTACCAAAAAAAAAAAAAAGGAAAAGAAGGATGGTTTCTGTATACAGGAGCTCAATCAAAAATGGTCTCCAGCCAAGAGTTCAGCTCCTTAAGTAAGCTTTTGGCTTCATCCGTCAAGGATTCCAAGGCACGCTTCTTCAGGAACCTGCCATGAGATGCCGGGGTGGGCTGTAACCCTTCTTCTGCACTGGGAAGCTTCCCTCGAGCGGTTTCCATTGTTTGTCCTCATCAGACTTCCTTTTGAGAACTCGAATGGCATCCGCAACTCGGTGATCAGAGCAGTCTCCCTTTCACGAGCCTCTGTTATTTCAGTCCACTTGGCAGCGACTTGTGCCTGCAGATGCTCAAGACGTTTCCTGGCCTCATCGACCTCCCTATCAAGGATGTTAAGGTCATGTGTCAGCCTAATGATGGTTATCTCTTCTAAGTTCCTCTCTCGGACTGCCTGCTTCTTGCTTTCTGTAGCCTCATCCAGGTCAGATTGAGCCTTATCCGCAGGGTCCGAGAACATCTCCTTGAAGAACTGATCGTCAGGAAAACCCATGGTCTCAAACCACTTGTCACCCAGCTCAATGACCCTATTAACGATCGCCCTGGCATATGTGACATCCAGACCAGCCTCTTCAGCATCACCGAGAATCTCACGCACATGCTGGATCATGCTAAATCCGGCTTCCAAGTGCCCAGAAAAGAGAGTCTCAATCCAAGAGCTCAGAACTCGCACCACCACCTTCTTCGCAAAAAAGAAGAGATGGCCCAGCTGAAGATTCGCCCAACTCCGTTGGTCGGCTGCTCATGTCATCATCTGTTGAAAGAGTAACAAAAGAACTCTTTCCAGTTGAAGCTGCTCCTGCTCGGGAAGGAATCTCAGCGCGAGGAATCTCCTCAACATTGTCAGAACTGGTCCCAGGAGTCTCTACCTCTGGATTAACCTCTGGCATCCCTTGCTCTGGAAGCGACGGACCCTCCTCTGTCACTTCAAAACCTGCCAAAGAAACACAAAAAGGTATGAATATAATCCTGTTTGAAAATCATTATCAGGGTTATTACTATAAAATACCTTCTTCGACGACTGGAGGAACACTCTCTTCCTCCATGAACTCATCGAAAGCATCATCAACATTTGCGTCCATCGATGGTTCAAAGTCATCAGAACCCTGTGGCAAGTCAGTTGACAAAAAAAATGTTAGCAAACCAAGTCACAGACAAAAAAAAAAGCAAAAGAAGTCGTACCAATTGGAGATTCTGGATTTACTCCAGAGTCCCTCGGTTCTTCTTCAGGTGCCTCAACAGGATCCATCACCACCTCATCGGTTGGGACCTCAGGCATCACCAAGTCTTCCTCTGCTAAAAAAAGAAAAAAAAGAAAAGCAGGAACAAGAAGCAAATCAGAACATGGAAAAAATCCCATGAAAAGAAATGGAAAGAGAAAAAGGAAGAATCATACCTTCACCAACGGTCTCTTCTTCTCGGCTTCTCTTCTCTGGAGGCTCGTCAGCATCCACTGGCACATCCTCATCGATAGTAAGAGGGACTTCCAAGTTAGGAGAGTCCTCATGCTGCCCCTTACTATGATGATGACTCCTCCCCCTCTTACCCCGGCGGACTCGCTTCTTAGAGGAACCTGCCCCACTTGACTCCTCACTGGATGTTCTACTCTTGCCAGTAGACTCCACGGAAGCTTGCCTCTGTGCCGCTTGCATCCAAGCACCAAGTTCGGCTTCCTCCTGTTCTAGCTGCTCCAAAGCCTCGTTAGGTATTTCTCGAACAGCTTCAGAACCAATAACGCCCTGGTCACCGAGAAAGCCTATCTTGTGCTTCTCTCCAGAAAGGAAGGCCCAAACTTCCTCTCGCCGGACGCCATCCGACTTTCCAAGGCCCTTTCCAGATGCCAGCTTCACATCAAGCTCCTTCTTGGAAAGCCCCCGATATGCCGAAAAGCTCTCCGCGAACCACTTCGCAAAGCCGGCAGTCCGGGAAGTCAGCAAAACAGGATAAGAAATCATGGCTGTAGTGTCTTCAGCACTATAGAAAGCCCATGCATTTCTTCCGTCCTGTAAGCCTCCAAAGCGCTTCACCATGCTTGAAGGCGCTCCAACAACGCCTTGAGAAAAGCCCAGCTGCAAAGCAAAGCGAGAGGGTACATACGGCTGGATGTCGACGAAAAGATGTCTGCGGTACACCATCGTGCCGACACGTATGGTAAAAAGTCACTCTCTCTCTGCATTTGTCAAGGAATAATGCCTTCCCGACCCCGCCCTGGTAGAGTCTCGGGAGGCACCAAAATCAAAAGCCTTCTTCCGCAACTCCGGAGAAAGCTTTACTGAAGATTGCCCCATCTCGACGTCCCTGAACCGTCGGATCCTCATGCGGGCAAACAAAAGTGATTCGGACACGGCTTTGCCCTTAGCCAGTCGAATCATCAGAGGATCATCATCCTGTGCAGCACCCAGCCGATGGAAGCCAGGACAGTGGTATACATACCACGAATAAAAGATATGGGCTGAAAATACCCTATTCATGGGAAGCCCAAGCCGAACCAAAAAAGCAGCAGCCTGCAGTTCGGTACACAAGTAGGAGTAAAGAGCTGGCACCAAAGCAAGCTGCTCTCCAAACGCCATCTGACAAGCCGGGAAAAATACAATGCGGCCTGATGTGCGTTCCATCTCCTCCAGCAAAAACAGCCTCACCAAGCCAATAAGTGAGGTAAACAGCGAGATCTCTCCGCAGTGCAATGTCAGGACATATGGCGTTTGTACTTGCACAGAAATCTCTCAACTCTTCTTGCATGGCCAAGATCTTCTTTGAACTTGGATCTTGAGTTCCGGCTTCTTGGGTCACGCTATCAGAAGACTCCCTGCTATCAAAAAAGTTGGGGAATGAAGAGCTAAAACTCTTCCAACTGCTGGATCTAACTTTCAAACCCTCCTTCTCCTTCAAAAAATCATAGAAGGCGACAAGCTGAAAGTATAGAAGCCTGAACTCCTCAGACTGCCCCTCGAGGACGCTGTCAATCGGCATAAACTCCTCATAGAGTTTGCCGAGGATGGGCAATCCAGTAATGGCGCTCAGCTCCTTCAAAGAAAAACCAATCTCGCCATTCGTCACAACGAAGGTATTGGTTTGTGGGAGGAATGACTCCAGCATAGCCATGAAGGCCTCATCGGAAAAAATCACGGTCTCCCTAAAGGCGCGGACCGCATCAAAAATCCCGGCTTCCTTCAAAACGGCGCCACCAATCAGCAGGACGCGATCAGTCCACGACTTCCACTCGGAGTCAGCATTGAAACGGCCTCGAAGTCGAAAAGGCTTGATCCAATTGCTGCCATCACCACTGAAAATACCAAGGCCCACCGGTCTCAAATCGACCGACGGATAATCAGAGCCCTGGTAGCCGCTGGAGGGCATCAACAGGTCCATATCAACAGGCGACCTCTCCGTATATCCAGGAGAACCGCCAACAAAAACCCCAGGTCTTGATTACATTTGTCCTCTCACCCAGCTTGGAGGATCTTCCCTCTTAGGGCACGTGGGGGCAAGGCTCAAAATTGAGACGGTGCGATCAAACGTCGACCGGGGTAGCAACAGTCTTCTTCTCACCATCTGCTGTGAAAGAAAACTGAAAACATCTCCTCTGGTATGTCATGTCATCAGGGACTGCATCACCAAAGAAGAAGGTAGGCTTGGGCAAAACGCTCTGATCTTCCATCACCCATGGACGACTGCTTACCATGATCTTATAGAATTCCTCTCCCTTGAGAGCGATCAGTCGCTGCCTCATCTCATCTCTGTTGAGGGAGTCGCACTCTTCCAGATTTCTCTCAACATACTGGACCTTCTCAAAAGCCTGCTGAACGGCCGGATTAGAAGATCTAGAAGATCGACGAGGTACGCTTGTAGCAGGCTCTTTACCCTTGTTCGCTCTGGAGGAACCACCTGAAAAGGATGGAAAAGAAAAAGATCAAACATCAAAATGACAGAATCTCGCTAAAAAAAATCTGGCGAAATCTTGACATGATGACGGGGCAACCGAAAGAAATAGAAAGCTTGAAGATGGGCTCAACATCGCTGCGAGCTCCGAACCTCCAAACTTTCGAAACCTCAAAGTCTCCGCAAAATCAGGAAGGGCTCAACATCACTGCGAGCTCCAAATTCCCAAATTTGCGAAAACTTTCAGGTATGCTATCACATCATGCTACAAATTTAATTTACAAATTGAATGCATGCATGAACATCTTGGTTTGCAAAAAAAAAAAAATGCATTATCATGATGAGCAAAAAAAAAAAAAAAAAGAAAAGAAACTTTCTCAAAAAAAAAAAAAAAGGGGAAAGAAAACAAAAAAAGAAAAGAAAAGAAACTTTCTCAAAAAAAAAGGAGGGAAAGAAAACAAAAAAAAAAGGGAGATGGCCCACAGGCCACGTGGCCGTACGGCCAGATCCGTCACAAAAAAAAAAAACAAAACATGAAAAAAAAAAGAAAAGAAAAGAAAGCAAAAAAAAAAAAAAAAAACGTGTGAAAAAAATAAGAAAAAGGAAAACACGTGAAAAAAAAAAAGAAAAAGAAAGAAACAAAAAAAAGAAAGAAGAACTCTTTATTTTTCCTACAATGGAGTTTTCTTGAAAAAAAAGCAGAACTTACTTGAAGCCATTGATGGAGAAGAAGAAGAAAAGTCTTGAAGATCTTGAAGAAGAACTCTTGGTCTTGAAGCCCTCTTGAGATTATTGCAAAAGAAAGTAATAAAAGCAAGAGATCCAACCTTCTCCTTGCTTTTATAGAGGAGAGCAAACCAAAGAAGGAAAGAAGAAAGAGGTAAGTGTTACTAATTAGTAACCTTACTAAAAGAAAGAGATTAGAAAGATTCTTTCCCAAAAGAAAGATATCTTGAAGGATTTTTCTCCCAAAAAGAAATCTATGACGGATTCTTTCCCAAAAGAAAGATATCTTGAGATATCCTATCCCAAAATAAAGGGATCATGAGAGATTCTCTCCAAGTAAAGATATTCTTAGATATTCTCTATCCAAATGAGATATTTTTGGATATTCTTTACAAAAATGACACCATATGAGATCTAAGCCATTTCAAAAGCTTAAGGTCCCATGGGTTAGCCCATATGAGCCAGGTTTGACCACCTAGGCACAAAATTTTTTTTTTTGGGCTTTTAGTCAAAGAGAAATCCCTCTTACCAAGAGCATACAAAAATGGTTCCATGCCTCTTTTGAGTTGATTGGACCATACAAAAGAAAATTCCAAGCCCCATGAGCTTCCAAAAATCAAACCATCCAGCCTCATCTACCAAATTGAGCCAAAATCTTGAAATTGACATCCCACAAAAATCAAACCAAATCCTGGTCCCCTAACTTGCCACATACAGCCTGTTAGGTCACAAGACCAAAACCAAAAACCAAAACCTGATCCCCTAACTTGCGACATACAGCCTGTTAGGTCACAAGATCAAAACCAAAATTGATCCCCCAACATTCCACATACAGCTTGTTGGGTCACACGATCAAAACCAAACCCGACCCCCTAACCTGCCACATATAGCCTGTTAGGTCACAAGGTCAAAACCCAAATCCACATCCCTGATGTCATCTTCAAAACTTTGCCTCGAGATGGTACGTGATCCCTTTCACTACCATAAAATTCCCCTGGAAGCTCAAAAGGCTACAAATACCAAAAGGAAAGACTGCTCAAAGACTCTTGGTCAAGTCACAGGCTCTTCTTCAAAAATCTCTTCGAGGCACATCGACTACAAAAGTTAAGCAACTCGTCGCTGTACCTCGAGGGGGCATTTGTTGACACCAAAAATGTCACTTTGCCTCTTCAAGATCCAAAGAGCTACATGAAGTCGCAACCTGCCATAAATAGGCAATGCTGCTTCCAAAAATCAAATCTTGTCAGAATCAAACAAAAACTGCAAGATTCTTCAAGACAGCCAAAAGAGGAGTACACAAGAAGTTTCGGGCCATTTCAAAATCATTTGGCCTAACTTCGCTTCTCCGACAGTTGAAAAGGAGCTCTCGACGACAAAAGCATCGGAGACACCAAATCTTCGATCAGGGCCGATGGATAGTCTCAAAATACTTCCAAAAGGCTCCACGTCAAGTTCCGAGTCAAACCGACAACGTTTGACCCTACATCAACCCTCGAACAGCTAAATCAAGCCTCTCGGCGGTGAGAACCACCGAGGCCATTACTCATCAGATAGAGCACATGGACGGCTTCAAAATGCTTATAAAGGGCTACACGTCAAATTTCAGGTCATTTCCACAACATTTGACCATAGTTTGACGCTCGAAAGCCAAATCAGGCCTCTCGGCGGCAAAGCTCTCCGGGACCATGGTTTCCAAGACAGAGCCTATGGATCATCTTAAAATGACTCCAATAGGTTTCCTGTCAAATTTCAAGTCAATCGAACATCGGTTGACCGCACATCAAACCGCGACATCTTCATCGCGACAAAAAGCAAGTCTACTGGTGATAGGACCCCAAACGGCTTCAAAACTCAAACAAAAGCCTATGGTTGGTCTTATTTATTGCTCAGGAGGCTTCACACCAAATTTCAGGTCATTCCGACATCGTTTGACCCAGTTTCAGCTTCTGACGGAAAATCGGCAGCTCTGCGCGACAAAGTCTTCGGCTTTCTCAGGAAATTGGAAACTTTGCAAAATAAAATGCAAGGATTCTCATCAGGTTTCCTACAAAGAAATCAGGCCAATAAATGGTCAAAATGTCAAGGAAAAGTACAGGAGAAAAAAGAATCGAAAAACAGCAAAAACGGACACAAAACGGGACACAAAAGGGGGAAAACCCCCCCAGGGTCGCAGACCTGCGACCCTGGGCCAGGGTCGCCGGCGACCTTGGAACTCGGGGTCGCCGGGAAGGCCCCGAAAACCCCGGTTTTCGCCGTTTTTTTTCGCGATTCGAAGAACCCAGCCTCTGGTACTTTCCAAAATTCATGCTTTTGAGACACCAAGTCCTCTGACATCCGTCCAAAACACGGGTCAATCATCAAGAGTATCGAAAACAATATTGATCGCCACCCGGTCAACCAAAAAAAGTGTGCTTTCTACCCGACCGATCGAGAAATCGATAGGACAGATGGCACCGACCCGCTGTTGGCAACAAACACCTGAAATTACATGGTCATCTGATGTCGATCTACATGAAGATCCATCGATGATCATCGACGGAAGAATCCCAAAAGACGTGGCACGGCCCGCGACTCTTCAGCTGCTCGGCGACCACTTAATGCGATTAATTGACTAACTTTATTACAGTCATTAATCCATTTCTTTGGACGGCTCAATCAGAAGCAAGCATTCGGGAGTTACAAGTCAAGAGATTCATGGCATTTAACCCATGAAACTCCTCCCATCATGGCGATTAAAGGCGATTAAATGCCCTCAATCTCCTCCGGCCAATCAGAAGCCAAGAAAAAGGAGTTACAAAATAAACAATTCAATTTTGTAACTCCTCCCATTATGCAGCTTTATGACAATCAAGGCTCATAAACCCTCCTAAATGGCTACCTAAAAGCCTATAAATAGGAGAGCTCTCCAAGAAGAAAAGACAGCAGAAAAGCATCAGAAAAAAGCACAAACAGACAGACAGACAGAAGCAAAGAAATCCAGAGAAAGGAAAAAGAGAGAAAACTCTGCGGAAGTTCTACACCGGCCACCGCAACAAGGTGACAAAAGTCCCTTGGGGGGTACCCCCCCCCCAAGGTCCTTGCCTTCTCCTCCTGCCTCGAATGGCTTAGATGTGGCTTTTCAGCCCGTCTACTCGGCTTTTTATTGGACATAGGACCTTCTTTTGGTCTTTGTCCTCTAAAAACCTGAGGTTATAGCCAAGCCAAGCGAATCAATAGCATCCTCTGTTCTCATCTGCATGGATGATGGCGAAGCCTACATATGGCTTGCGACCGTCATTCTAAACGGGTCCCCCACAATCTCCTGAGAAGTTAGATCCTCCTTTTCTTGCTTTTCATTGTAGTTTGTATATTTTTAAAAGAGACAAAAATCACAATTCTTTTCTTTCATTATTGATAAGGATTGTAAATCGGCTATAAACGCCAAAAATCGGCTATAAACGCCAAAATCGGCTATAAATGCCAAAAAAATCGCCTTTCACGGCAAACCAAGAAAAATGTCTCTTTTCTTAAATATATGTGCAATGTAAAACTTGAAAGAAGTTGATTTCCTTTTTACTTGCGAAGGTTGATCTCCGGATCACCACTTGCAATTCCAAATAAAAATAGAAAATCTGGCACACCCACACAAAAAAAGAAATGTTGATGCACGCCCCTGCCCCCCGGTTACGAAAGGGTCGGACCCGACAGACTCCCACGTCCGCCGACCTCGGTAGGAACTCGAGCATCGGGGCGCGGTCCATCACGAGCATGAGAGCATAAATACCTTATCTTCTTCATTGGGCATGGAACCAAAACCCATCCCCTCATCTTGTTTCTCATTTTCTTCTTCATCCACGAAATGGGGATACAAAAAATTGGTCAGAACTCTAGTTTGTGTTGGGTTTCATGGTGCTCACAAATAGGTTTCTAATTTCCTTGTGAATAGTTGAATCTCACTGTTTGTTCAAGTTCATGGAGAAGCACATATATGTAGGAAGAAAGAGAAAGAAAGAAAAATAAAAGAGGAAAAGAAGAAATTGGGGGCGTGCAGGTGGTGAAGGCAGGGTCGTGAGAGGGAGGAGAAGAAGAAAGAAAGAAAGAAAAAGAAAAGAAAGGAAGAAGAAGGACTGGGCATTAACATATTTCCACATTCCCACCTTCTTCTTCTCCTTTTTTTCCTTTGATTTCTTTCTTTCTCTTCTTCCTCCTTTTCTTTCTTTTCCACCTCCCTCTCTTTTCTTTTTTCTTTTTCTTCTTTTTGCTTCCTCTCTGCGAAAACCTGCAAGATACCATTGATGTGGACAATTAGAGATGAGAAAAGAGGTGTTTCGAAGGTGAGTTTATAAAACGACGAGTGACGCTAGCGTCACTCCCCAGTCTAAGATGAGTGACGCTAGCGTCACTCGTCTCAAAGTTAAAAAAAAAAATTCAGATGAAGGAACTATTTCGTGCGGCCCCAACTACGGGGAACCATTTCGTGCAACGAACATTTACCGGGAATTTTCCGGTAAAATCCTCAAAACTTTTTCTTTGGTAAACGTTAAAAACTTAAACTAAGGCGCACAATTTAAACTTCATTGACATATATATATTTTTTGGTTTTCATTTTTGGGTTTTCACCTTTGTTTCTTGAACTTTAGCTATTTTTAGGAATATATATTTGAAATCTCTAGGAATTTAATTCCGTGCAAATCAAGGGGCCTTAGGATTCCACAATCAAGTTTCTTGGATTATGTTCAATGATATGAGTTGTCCTGCTCATGCAGTTTGTGTGGTAGATGAATCCCCAAACACAAGTCTTAACACCAAGTAGAACTCCACTTAAGATTGAACACCAACTAGACACAAGTACACTTTTCGAAGTAAGAGAACAATATCTTACACTATGTAAGATGTGTGAGTTCTCACTTGGCTATCCAGGATCAACATTTGGACATTGCACTTTCTCTCACCCGAGGTCTCTCTCATCTAAACCGAGGTCTTCCTCCCTCGTCAAAGGGCTCCCTTACCTTATTCGATATCTCTTGCCTCACCTGAGGGCTTCTCCCACTGGCGAAGGTTCAATAGGTCCCGACCCCTTTAGCTACCAAACAAAGATACAGATTAAAACGAATTGAGACTTACATGGGTCAGCATAGGGATTTAAACGTGTGAGATCTGAGCTCGAACCAAGCAATGCCTCGATCCATATTTATATTTTATAGGATTAGATTCCAGTTTGGATGAAACATGATTTTATGGGCTGTTTGTTTAGATGGAATTGGATTCCTAAGAATTATAGGAGATGCATTCCTGAAAGTGGCTAAAATTTAAACAACGTATAGACCTGTGAATGGCTATGAATTAATCTCGCCTTTAATAGAAAATGAATTGAGGGAAGATGGAAAATAAATACCCGGCCATCACCCTAGTAACTCAAATACTGAGAAACTAAATGTCAAAATCCCAGGAAACTCAAGCCTGATCTAGATCTGTGCCTTATATCTTTCACCCCTTAACTCTTGAATCTCTTCTTGGAACCCATTGTGTGATCCGAATCTAGGATCAACTGGGCTTGTTTGTTTGTATTAGAATACATATGAATTAAATGCATAGGGTGGTTAAAAATGATGATTAAAGGTGAATTAAAAAAAAACATCAAATAACATTTTCTTTTAGGGAAATAGAATCAAAAGAAGATGCAATCTTCATTTTTAACTACCATATGTGTTTAACTCCTATATATTTTAATGCAAACAAACAAGGCCTAAAAGAACTAAAAGCAAACTCACCGTATCTGGATTTAGATTGAGAAAATAAATTAGTGATTTGAGTACACTAATACCTGCGAGCCCAGCCTAAACCAGGCTATTTAATTGAGAGCTAGGGCTGATCCTATGAACTTTCAAGTTACAATTTCTCAACCCAACTAATTAACAAGTCAGTATAGGTTAAGCCCTTACATGTCATCCAACGTTTATAGCCCGACCAGAATCGAACCCTATGCAACCCATTGGCACCCCGAAAACCCGGTCCGACCCCGTGACCCGGTCTGGCCCGGACATTTTCGGGTTGGACCGAAATTCAAATAATCGGATAACATGTAAGCCGGGCCGGGCCCCGGGTCCAAGAAATCATATTTACCGGGCTACCGGGTCACCCAATAACCCGGTAAATATATATATTTTTTAAAAAAACCTTTTTTTAGGGTTAGTTTAGGGGTATACTATTCTCAATCCCCAGTTCCTCACGCCTCACGCACTCGCAAACTCACGATTCCGCCTGGTGCCCAGCCTTTGACTTCTTTCTCCAACAGATCAAATCTTTGACTCATTTCATGCGAAGCTTGGATGGATTTCTTCTCGTGCCTGGTGCCTCTGCAGTCTGCTCTTAGTCTAAGCTTCAATTCACTTAGCTTTAGCCGCTGAAGAGAGGTAATAAAATATGATTTGAGTTTATGAGTTTATGTAATTGATTTCTTGATTTAATATGGGAATTTTTAATTTTTTATTCCAGTATTACTTCGCAAGTTCACACTTCGCACTTCGCAATGCTTTACTTATTCAATTTGTTCAGGTGAGGTAAGTCTCCGATTAATGCTAATATGCTTATGCTATTACTCTATTTGTTGTTGGCTTGCTATTTGCTTGGCTAATGGCTGCTTTTGCTAAATGCTACAATGGCTTTGCTGCTATTGCCTAATGCCTAATTGCCTATTACAGTATTACTAAATGGTTAATGGCTAAATGCTAATGCTTGATACTCACGGCTCACAACCTCACACAATTCACACTCCTTCATGTTAATGAATAAATGTTAATAACTTAATATGGTATGGGCCTATGGTTTGGTTACTTGGTTAGAAACTTAGAATTTGGAGATTGAAGCAGTTGACTGGATTATCGTGTGTGTTGAATGGAGAGTATTTACCTATTGGAAAGGACTTCTTGCGGTATATAATTATGTTTATAATGGTTTTTTGTTTGAGGCGATTTCTTTCCTAATCTGATGATGAGAATTGTATCGAATACAATTCTTAGATGTGACCTAACCTTATGTGAGTACTGAGTAGAGTGGTCGACTTTCAAAGTAAAGTGGTCGATCCTTTCTAATCATGAGATGGGTGTAAAGACCAAAACAAATTTTGAATTTGTTGTGGTCTTCTCTTCTTTGTAGTTGGATGAATGCATTTTTTATTCTTTGTGAAATGTGAATTATATTGTTGAGACTTGAGATTGCCCAGTTTTAAGACTTGTGAATTATATACAAGTAGTCAAGTACATGGTTTTAAAGAGATAGATAGTAGAATTTCTGTGATGTTTGAGGAGTTAGTTCTTAACTAGTGGTGGCTCCTTGTAGTCCTTGGTGTCTTGGCTTTGTCCAGCTGTTCACAGTAGAGTTGCATTTCTCTGTACCTATTTGCTTGCACCTTCACATCTTCCTCTCTCCTTTCCATTTTTTGTTCCTATGCTTTACTCTTCAAACTTAGCTTTAAAAGCTTGAGTTGAGTGGAATTGGCTGTGGCACTGGAATGTTAGTTATTAATTTGTTTACTTATTATAGATGGCTAAAACTAAGAAAAATATATTGGGCATGGGTCCTCCTCGACCGTTTCAACAACAAACAAGGGCGGATGAGCAATCCTAGCTCAAGAACCACCAGCTCAGCAACAAACAGAGAGTCTAATTCTTCTTCCGATGATGTAATCTCCGATTTAGTTAATCAAGCAGCTGAGCAAAATGTTGAGATAGCTACTGCCTCAACAGTGAAGAAAATAATATAAAGAAAACGAAGATCGGAAGCGTGGGAACATTTTAAAGAACTTGAGGAGGAAGGGAAAGACCTACAAGCTGTGTGCATTCATTGTGGTGCTAAATATATGGCTGATCCAAACAAACATGGAACAAAGAATATCAAGCGTCACATCCAGAATTGTAAAGTCTTGAATGCTACAAAAGGTCCGATGGATAATTACACAATTTCTTATAATGGGGGAGATGGTGGAAGCTCGATAAATGAGATGAGACTCCATAAATACAATCCTAATCATATTCGTGATTGTCTCATTGAGTGGATTATCTGTGATCAGCTTCCATTCCTTATTGTTGAAAGTGAAAAGTTTCAAAAATTTTGCAAAGCATTGGAGCCTCGTTTTGTTGTCCCGTGCCGTGTAACAGTTGCTAGACATGTGTTCAAAATGTATGTTGCTGAGAGGGAGAAGCTGAAAGTTGTGTTAAAAGGTGACATTGGCCGCGTTAGTCTCACCACCGACATGTGGACATCTTCCAACAACACAAGCTACATGTGCGTTACAGCGCATTTTATTGACAAGAGTTGGGTGCTGCACAAGAGGATTATCAGTTTCGGATGGTTGAGGATCACAAGGGTGAGAGCATTGGAAAAGAATTGGAAAAAGTTACTAAGGAGTGGGGCATAGAGAAGATTACGTGTATCACAGTTGACAATGCATCTGCAAATGAAGGTGCGGTTGATTGGATGAAGAAATATGGGTCTAAGCATGTGTTGGGTGGAAATCATCTTCATGTACGATGTTTTGCTCACATATTGAATATAATAGTGAAGTTTGGGCTGCAAAAGTGTGATATTTCAATTGAGAGAATCAGAACTGCTGTGAAGTATGTGAGATCATCTCCTAAAAGGCAAGCCAAATTCATGGAATGTGCTAAAGCTGTTGGGATCTCTTCTCCTAAATCTTTATGCCTTGATGTGGCGACTCGGTGGAATTCTACTTACTTGATGTTACAGGTTGCTGAGGAGTTTGAGCTTGCTTTTGACCGTTTGTATCATGAAGATCCGGTTTTCCATAACTTCTTTCTTAGTGGAAAGGCTATTGGATCTCCTACATTTGATGATTGTGAGAATGCTAGAAAGTTGGTACCTTTTTTGAAGCCTTTTTATGATGCCACCAACATACTTTCGGGGAGTTTATACGTCACCATCAATCATTACTTTTATCAATTCTTGGCTATTCGAAGCCATTTGATTTAATCCAAGACAAACAAGGAGAATGTGATTTCTGAAGTTGCAGTTGAGATGATGGTAATATATGATCAGTATTTTGGAAATACATCAAAGGTGAACATGTTAGTTTATGTTGCCTTGGTGTTGGACCCAAGAAGTAAGCTGGAAATTGTCAAACAAGGCTTAGATCGAGCATTCGATCAATCTACTGCAAGTACATTATTTGAGGGGACAAAGAAAATGTTGCAAGACTTATATGAGCAATATAGTTTGATTTTATTTGGTCCAGAAGCACAACCTCAACCACAAATGCCACCAACTAGTGGTGCTTCAGTTTCCTCTAGTGTAATGACGGGTTTGTGGGATGTTGTATGTGATCAGATGGAATATGCTACTTCATTTTCTAGGTCGGAATTGGATAAGTACCTGGCGGATGATCGTGAGGCACCAACAATGGATTTTGATTTATTGAACTTCTGGAAAGTAATGAATGGTAGATTTCCCATTCTTGCATCGATAGCACGTGATATATTTTGTATTCCTGCCTCGACAGTAGCATCAGAATCTACTTTTAGTACTGGTGGTCGTGTTATTACAGACAGACGTAATTCGTTGCTTCCTAGAACTGTTGAGGCACTCTTGTGCATTCAAAGTTAGTTGAAAAATGTCATTACAATTGATGCTGATGAGGTTATTCTCGACGACAAAGGTGCTGAACAAGTTGAGTTGGCAGCTGAAGAAGGTAGTAATCTTAGTTATTTTTTGTTTGCATTCTTATTATTCCTATTGAATATTTAAACTGACATTATTAAATGTTCTTTCAGAGTTGGATGGTGGTGGTGGACCTAGTGGTACTACAGTTGGTGAATCCTTAAGTTCAAGGTTAAGTGTGACTGGAAAATGAAGATGTTTCTTACTTGGCTTACTGCTGGTCCAATATGAAAGTCAAGGTATTCTTTAATTTTGTAACTACTATTTAGTGTGGATGCAATTTTAGTTTTGATTTGAAATACATATGGCATCTCTGGTTTTGGTAAGATGGTTGGTTAGCAATTTTGTTCACTCAAATAGAACAAAGAATGGACCTTTCTTATATGCATCTGTGTTAATTTTTATGGCATATTGTTGAAACTTGAATGCATCTGCCATCTGAGTCATTTCTTTGTTCAGGAAGGAGCAGGTGGCCACAGAACCAGGAGCAGAAGTGCAGAAGCATATTCTTGTGTTTTTGGACTTTCTTATCTTTTTGTGTTAAACTGTTAATGTATTGTATTGCTATATTGTAGTATTGTACTAAACTACTAGACTTTGGACTTTGGACTACTTTGGAGTTTGGATGATATTCTTAATTTCTTATGAAATTTGTATGCAACAGGTTATGCAGCCAGTTATTATTCATATGGAATACCGAATATGTAATTATGTATTGTATTGTGCTAGCCTGCTAGGCTGCTAGTAGGAGGCCAGGACCATATGATCATTTCATTTGGACTTTATGATAATTTTGAGATAACTGTGCTGTGCTTGTGCCTTGTGGAATATGGATTATGGAATGTTTGAATTTTGATTATTGATTAGTCTTGTTTTTGGTCAATACTCAATATTAGATAATGAATTGATGATGTTAATGTTAGAAGAATGCAGGACCTGCAGGTGCTTAATCTTGAACATGCAGTGAAACAAACAGATAGTGAAAGGCTAAAAGCAGACCATATAAACAGTTAAACACAATTTATGATGTTTTTGGGTTATCGGGTCTACCCTTGCCCGAACCCGGTAACCCGGTGGCCTGAAACCCGGTAACCCGGTATGCATTTATCAGGGTTATCGGTCAGGCCATCCATCCCCAAAAACTTACCGGGTCGGTCCAAACCCGGTCCGATAAGCCAGGCCTGGCCCGAATGTACACCACTAGTGACAAGGGCTAATCCTACCATAGATGGGCCAAGGCCCAAAACCTGTGCCAGTCAATAATACATTGTAAACACAGTTCTCTTTCTTACGGAAATTATCACTTATCAGGGAGCCCATCTGGACCCCAAGTATAATTCCTCTTGTTGGTGCAACATGGGTTGGGGCCCAGACGCAACCAATGGTGAACTTTAAGTGTTGGGATTTATCTGGGTTTCATGAAACTTGGTCAGGTTGGGTGCCCAAATTGACCAGGTATTTGGCTTATACATAAACATAAGTACATATATTGTATAATACATAGTTTATACAGATATACACTACATACAAAGCATGTATATATTCTAAATTTTATACCCTTGTGAGAAGCACAGTAAACTCGAATAATTGAATACTGGACCTGACATGAGTCAACCCGACTCGGTCCAAAATGCACTCGAGGATCGAATTTACAATCTGGGCTATATATGTCTGGGTTTCATTCGGGTCAGATTTGGGTTTAACTGCATTCATTTTGGGTCCGGGCTGTTGCCCATGTTGCACCCTTCACTTTTTTGTAGCTTTACAATTATTATTATTTTTTTGGCTGCTTGGCTCAGTGGCTAAGTAGGAAGGGATTAAAGCATGGAAGGGATGGCGAGCGGGAGCAGGAGCCTGACCACCTGGACATCCCTATATTCCCGTAGCTTTACAATTATTGCTGAGGCCCTTTTAAAGGAATATAAATCTGGGAATTAAATAGTGAGAAAGGAGATAGCTTGATTGTAGAGTAACAGACAACATCACTGAAGCTTCTATTATGTTGGGACCGCAAATTCTCATTTTGTCTCCCCCTAAGGAGAATGGAAGTTAAAGGATATTCTTAATTTTTTGTTTCTTTTTTGGTAAAAGGGAGTTAAAAGAAAGCCAAGTAACCAATATGACAAGAAAAGGAGAATATGAAAGAAATTTCTATACCAAACGAGGAAAAATATGAGCAAGGGTAATAATTACTTAAGGTTGAAATGATTGATTTCCTAAGAATTGAAGGTAATGAAGGTGGTGCCCAATGAATATTGAAGAAGGCGGAATTTTCTTCTAGGAACATCGCAGGGAAAAAGCTATCGGAAAATTAATTAATGTAGAGCATGCCTCCTTAGTCCTTACAGTAAAGGCTGAGGGTGATTTTTGTGTAGGAGCCCTTGCGCAACTTTTGCAAGTGAAAACCCCATGTTCCAGAGGTTGGGAGTGAAGAACATAGAGTGGAATTGTAGATGTGACCCTTGTTTTCCCAGAGTTTGATTTAATAGGATCATGGCTCTTTAGCTTTTTTTGATTAAATGGAGGCAATTTGATGGTTATTTGTGGATTTCACCTATACTGCACTTTTAGACTTGCTGACAAAGAGAGTCCTAAAATTGCTAGGAATTCAATGCCGACTAACACAAGCGGCCCTTACCATGTTAGATCCGCTCTATGAAGTTTCGAACTGTTAAAAAGTCGAACCACCGAGCACTCACGCAAGTTCATCATCAATGCTGCAAGAATGGTCCTTCAACTTGGAAATTAAAAAAAAAAAAAGGCATTTAAACACACATTCACCAAAACTCTCATACGACAGTACCAATATATTAGAATTGGAATTATGTGAGGCTTTTGACCCACGGTGGCCGTGAGTGGATAAATCAGGGTTTGCTACTGAACACAGTTACGTGGCGGGCCTTGATTGGTCCATTCACGGTCACCGTGGGGAAAAGCCTTAAGACGATCCAGACTCCTCATAATCAGGTCAAGACTGTCAGTTCGATCCTACTTCCATGCATTGATGTATGCTCCAAATCTCATATTAATCAGAGTCATATTGACCAGTGGATTGGATATATGTAAAAAAGATGGCTAAATTGTGTTTTTCTGAATATGGAGTGCATTCAACTTTGATTAGACTGAACTTTTATGTAGTTTCGGGGGGAAACTTTACACCTAATGGATACTTCTGAATACCTAAATATAGTTCTTATTGTGAGAATAAAATAATTTTATTAAATTCTTGTTAGTGCTTGAATCACATTTTTCTTCACTCCGACCATTACCAATGCCTCCTTTGGAGAAGAGTGAAGCTTGTTGGAGATAAACAAGTAGTATCACAACTTTTAACAATTTAATTAAACCTTTCTAAGGCAGACCACATTCAACTGACCTTATATTTTTTCATAGAAAATCTGACCTTACTTGATCAAACCATGTCATGATCAACCTGATGTAGTAATAACTTCCTGGTCCACAAATGACTTCACACTATATGTTCAAGCATTGGTATTGGATCCTTCATTGTTTATGCAAAAACTTTGATTAATCTTGTCAGATTGATGATGTGGATTGGTGCATTAGCCATATCAATATTTGATTTTAACTGAAACATAAAATAATAATCTTTACCAACTCATATTAGATACAAATCAATGATATTAGCAGGAAGAGGGTTTGTAAGCCGAGACTCAACC
Source organism: Litsea cubeba (assembly GCA_012931725.1). Classification (NCBI taxonomy): domain Eukaryota; kingdom Viridiplantae; phylum Streptophyta; class Magnoliopsida; order Laurales; family Lauraceae; genus Litsea; species Litsea cubeba. The sequence goes on from CM022946.1 coordinate 29,617,035, forward strand.
TGTATCCGACCTTATTATTAAACAAATGAAACCTGACCCACTTAAGTGCGGGCGAAGAATCTGACCCGCATCCAACCCATTTAAGCTGCTGTCAGCCACAGGCTGGGTTCGTAGGTCAACTAAGGTCTATTCTTCTAATGGTAAATGGGTCGAGTTAGGAGGGGAAGTTCGACAAACAGTGTGCAACCAATTTATTAGGTGGGTCAAACTCCTCCGACCCAGTTAAAGGTCAGAATTTCTACTCTTGATCCTAGCAAAAAGGCCCAGAAAGGCTTAAAGGTCAGAATCTCTACATGGACTGAACTTATATAAGCATTTTTCTTCCCGTTTGTGTAGATTACCTTCCCGTGTGTATGCGGGATCTCTCTTGGGCTACCAAAAACAAAAAAAAAAAACTTATATAAGCATCTGAGTCGGGTAACATGGGTCATATGAGGGTCGGGTTAACGGGTCGGTCAGGTTTTGCCAGCCCTAAATTTGTGTCAGCAAGACAGGAGTGAATTGGGCAAGACAGAGATTGTTTCTTTCACATGTATGAGTTGGTCTAAATTTAAAACCATGCTCCATGGTCATGTGGATGGCTGTGGGGCAGTTGTTCATAATGCTGGTATTGGAGGCAGCCAGGGCCCATGCAACTGGGAATGAAAAGTAGAAAAAGGATTCAAGGGGCAACAAATGCAGTCTTGGTAGGTAGCTGGCCATGTTGGACTTGAAACTGAGATCACATGCAAGGCATAATAGTAATAGTGCAAGCCGTCTTCTCCTCCTTCAAAAGAATTTATTTATGCAATGACATCTATTAGTTTTTTCCTTTTTCAATTAAACATGCCCACCTCTTCTGGGCTCTACTTGAAGAAACCTACTTGAATGCTTAAATCAAGTAGAGTAGACAGGTACATATATTTATATGTGATATGGGTGAGCCCGCATGAGCCCAATCAAATGATCTTAATCATTAATTTTAGAGCCTCAAGTTTTAATCAATGTATAAACAATTGTTTTCATTAAATTCGACAACAGATAATGGCTATATTAGTTTCATGGGAGGCTTGTATATGTGAAGGGATTGGATATATCATAGGTGGATCTCATCTATGAAGAGCTGGATGGTGTTATGGACACTTTGTTGATTACCACCTTTACATTAAAAGAAAATTTACATATTGGTGCTGTATTTTTTTATGATTATAGATAATTACCATCTAAGTTTTTTCTTATTTTAATATGAGAATGAATTTCTTATGTTAATAGAAGAATCTCAATAAGTAAAACGAGTCAAAATCACGGCCAATTTTGACCGATTGATGAAATCTCACATATCTTTTTGTTGAAAGATGAAAACAGTGGACAATTTCTATGAACTTGGTCTTCTGTAGTTGGTTATCTCTGGGAGTCCTCTTATATCTAGTAAGCTACTAATTAAACCCATGAACTCTTGTTACTTGTCCTATTTTATAAAGCATAAAAACTTATATTGCAAAAGTTACAGAGGATTAATATCCTTCTCAATGTATGAACATTTATTGTATTTTCTAATGAAAAACACAATCTGGGAAAAAATAACAATAATCTATTTGCTTAGACAACTATAATCATAAAAATAAACACTGGTCAAAAGGACACAGGAAAATTTTAAACTGTGGAAGCATTCAAACTGGGCAAACATAGAAAATACTAATACTAATAATAATAATAATAATAATAATAATAATAATAAATGGAAGCATTCAAAGACTTCTACTTTTTTTTTTTGTCCTTTTGAAGATTGTAATATTCGTTTTATGAAAGTACACATTTTGTTTCCTACTTGCTAAGTTTTTCACCACCGTTATTTTTCTAAATAGAAAATATATCCTTTTTTTTTTTTTTTTTTTGCTATCGGAGGGTTCCCAACCCTTTGGGTTGGACTAATCCCTCCGGGCTCAGAAGAAAGCAGGGTAAACTCCATTGTAACCCCTGTGTGGTAGTGCAGTTTCGAATCTACAACCTCCGAATGTAAACCGTGGTCTTAAGCTAACTGAGCTTCCCCTTGGGGTTAAATAGAAAAAAAAATCCTACCACCATGTAATGCCACTTTTTCATTGAGTTCTTTATACCAAAAAATGTAGAAAGCACTTTGAATTTGGAACGCCAAGGGAACCCAACATTGATAGTAGTAAGGTAATCAACTTCCCAAATCCATTATTTGCGAAAACAGGGGCAGCCCAATTGGCTAGATATATCATTTCTCACCCCACTGTCGATGGATTCATCTTTGAGTTCCCTACCTATGAAAGTAGGGTTCCTCTCTATGTGCACAGACATTTCTCTCCGTATGAATACAAGCTTTGATAGGACGACTATGGTCTCTCATGGGTCTCAGCTCCCTTGATAGGGTTTGTAAGTGCCTAAAAATTAAGGTCTTTAGATCAGGGATTAGGATCCTTGACTCGGGTGGTTTGGATGAAGACTGCCGTGGCTCCGACTGGACCTGAGGAGGAAGAGAGGAAAAAACGTCAAAGGACCCTGGCTGCAGGCAGCGCAAGGCTCTCCGATGCTTAAGTTAGTTCAGGGAACGAGCAAGGGAAATGGAGAGGGAATTGCAGAGTAAGAGCGTGTATTATGGGTTGCGTACCTTTAGGATGGAGGTGGAGATGCTATTTATAGGCGATGGGGTTGACTATTGTGGGCAAGTTCCAAGACTGGGCCGGCCACTCGAGTGGCTGCGTCGACTCAGCCCATAATGCATTAAATGCTGACCCACGCTTCATTAAATGCTAGGCTTGCTGGGTCAGGCGGCGGTTCTGACTTTTGGGCCAGGTCCCATCAGGCCTGGCCCGGAGCCATGCCCTGGGGGCGCACGTGTCCTGTACGCGCCGTTTTGTCAGTAATGATCATGGTTTAAAATCTCGGTATCGGTCGCGGTATCGGCCGGGCCGAAAAACCGATACGTCGCGGATATCGGTCCGTCGCGGTCGTCGCGGTGTGAATTTTTTTTTTTTAATCCAAAAAAATCTGCAAAAATATTCAAAGAATCCAGAATATTAGAAAATGTTGGAAAACAATATTTTTTTCCATTAGTAACAACCATAAATCAAAATCTCGGTCACCTTAAGTTATGAGTCCTGCTGTCTGTATCGCTGTTCGCTTTATTCTCCAGTATTTTATATAATGCAACCATTATTGATGCTCATGATCAATAGGATGAAATATCATAAATCTGACATAATGCAACCACAATTTTTGGCAAAAACTCATATTTTTTTGTTCCAAAAGTATAGATCTATTTTAAACTAACACATTATCAATGCATTTGAACACTAATGTGAAAAAATGTAATTGATTTAAGAAAAGCCCCAAATTTTGGAAATAAAAAAATTTAGATCTACACTTTAAAATACTAGATCTAGGGAAAAATAAGTGAGTAACATCGAATCTAACTCAATATAAAGCCTTTTCGTTCATGAATTAGCATATTACACAATCTTTACTACTATATCATTCCAAACATAATAAAATAGGTTTAATATCATATCTAGTAGTTTATGATAATAATTGACATCCAAGCACAAAAAAAAAAAAAAAGACAATTAAAAGAGTCCTAGCTATCATGGTCAAGTAGATCATTTTGTCTTCTTGAATTTAGATTGCCACTTATCTAAAACATGCGCTTCGCAGAGGGGGTCCGGGGGTATCCCCCGGCGGGGGTCGAGCCGATATCTCGCGATATTTTGGCGATATATAGTCCCGTATCGCCGATACCGATATCTCAGCGAGATATCGGTTCGGTGTCGGCCGATACCGGTACGTATCGGCCGATACGTACCGGTATCGGCCGAGATTTTGAACCATGGTAATGATGGCATGCAGGGCATGCCTTAGCATGCGCCGTTGCCCTGTCGTGGGTCCCATCAATCTCTATCAAATCCGCGTTGCCGGGGTCAATGCCGAGGTCGGATAGGTCCGACTTCGGGAACTCTTACCTCGGCGAATGCCGCGGTCCTTCGGCCGCGGTCAGCTTTGGCCTTGGGGAGGCATAATCATTCTGTTTTGAGGTCAGGGCTAGTGCCGATCTCGGCTTAGTGAAAACACCTCCACACAATTGCCCCCCAGTCTTCCGAGCTTTTAAGGGTGTCAACTCTTAGAGGTCGGAAGCTGAATAGGTCTCGCCGAGATGCAATATGCCGCGGTGTTCAGATAACTCCTCGCCCGGGCTCGGGGGAGCTCAAACGTCTCCTGGCTTTCGGAATTCCACCGCCGTTTCGGTAGCTGGCGTCTTTACTCTTATCCGCTGTCGCTTCCGTACCCGAGGTATTAAATGGTGCACGAGAAACAAGCTGGCGCTTCCACGTGTCTCTCTTTATTTGGCTGGCCCGTCTTTTCACGACGGCACGCGTAGTGAAAAGGCGCGCCCTTCTTGAAATTCGAAGAGGCGCCATGATTAGGCGCCTATCCTCTGGCTACAAATAGGGGCTCGCCCCTTCTTCTTCTTTTTTTACTTGCATTCTGTCTTTCTCCTTCCTTGCTTTCTTCTTCCTTTCGCTCTCGGAGCTCTCTTTCCCTCTCTCCTGCCTTCGTCTCTGTCGAACGAAAGGGGCTGTTGCAGAGATTCTCCAGGCTCTTTTCCGAAAGAGGTGCTGTCAGGACTCCGTTCTGCGTCCTGATCCTTCCGTAAGTCTCCTTCCTCTTCTTTCTGTTCCATTCTGTTCCATTCTGTTTTCTAGGTTTCAGTTCTGTCTAGGGCTCCCTCTGTCTAGGGTTTCCCCTGTCTAGCCTCTGTCTAGGGTTCCCTCTTGCTTCTCTTCATTTTCTTTGGTTCCCCTAGCGCTTTTTCCTGAGGGATGGGTGTTTACAGCCATTGGATAGAGTCCGAGAGGGGGCTAGCTGACCTTAGGGCTAGGTATGATATACCAGAGGGGGTCCAGGTCATGGCGGCTCCAGTCATGTCTTATGCCATCGGGGATTTTTATGACGGCTGGATGCCGTTCTGTAACGCCCCAAAATCCGGGCGCCTCGAATCTCGGGGCGCTACGAGAAAGTACCTAAGAGATGCGGAAAATCCCATAATATAATCAAGTGTGAATCTCATATGAGCAGGTAAATGGACAAGGCCCTAAAATTTTGTTTCACTTTAAAAGATTACAAGGTACTTTCCATAATTAAACTAACTATTCAGTCCTAGGCCAACACGGCCAGCTACAAGAAAAGGAAAGAATAGAGATCTATATGATAGACGCCTCACGATGCACCAAATGCATCATTCTCTGAACCCTGCGGCAACGGATCAGTCGCCAAACAAACCACCAATCAAGAAAGCGGAAGAGAAGATACCTGAAAACACCAAGGATTGGGTCAGGCTCGATGAGCCAGGCAAATAGGCATGTTTAGATGGCAATACATTATATAATTAGATAGGAAAGAGGACCATACCTGATCCCAGCTGTACCTGCATGATTAGTATCTCGATAATAATATAGAATATCAGAGTGCAACAGAAAATGGTGTAGAGTGTAGTGCATAAACGAAAATCGAGATATTGATATAACAGATGTTTGATACAACCTAACAAGTAGATAAGAGAAGCTATCAAAACATCAGATAAACCACACAAGCACATCAGAGTCATCAGTAGCAGAAGTAAACAGAGGAAGTGACATTACCAAAGTCGTATCCATCGCATCCAGATCCAACCGTATCAACGGCGGCAGTTAAAGACAATAAACAATGATATCCATAATATATAATATTCATACATCCAATATACATACATAGAAGCACACCAAGGTACGTCCACAGTTGAAGTACAAAGGACGTGGGGGTCAGAGCCAGCCCATCGTCATCGTCCCAACAACTGTCGATGGACACCAACCATGGGGGTCATAGCCACCCACAGTTGTCGTCACGTCGAATAAGAGCGTACAAGAATCCATCAATGTCCATAGCTACAGCCAAGTCACAGCCATTGGTCTTATGTGCTATCTCAACCAACAATATCCATAGCCACGGCCAAGTCCCAGTCATTGGACTTACGTGCTAGATCAATATCACCGTCCATCCATACACCCGGTCCGAGCGCCGGCGGTCTCAGTACCCCACCCACACCTGGTACCTACTGTGTCAATCACATCACAATATCAATGTCCATGCCGGCATCATAACCCTCGGCAGACTAATCAATAACAATGTCCATGCCGGCATCATAACCCTCGGCAGACTAATCAATATCAATGTCCATGCCGGCATCATAACCCTCGGCAGACCAATCATACAACCACAAATCTACAGATCACTAGGTGGGGGTACTCCGAACTAGATAGCCTTATTATCCCTAATATGAGATGATAATAGTCAAGGGTACGAGGCACGGAGTTCGGATATAGCTAGTCCATCCTTGTGGTTCCCAACAGTTAATAATGCATACCCTTGTAAACTCCGCTTCTCTATACGCTTAATTAGTATTATCTCAATATACAGTCCGTCTATTAGTATCTACCGTTAAGTTCCCAATATTATCGGTCAGGACTTCAAGTGCCATGTCCTGACATCCCATCCAATACGGACCGTGATCATGGATCAGAGCCTAAGTGCAATGCCCTGATTTATAGTACCTCTCAAGCCTACATCCAAGGTTCGGATCTACCAGCCAGCCTTAGTGTCCGTTTCATCAACATAGATACCACATATACTAAATCCATCGATGATTGCTGCCCCTCTATTCAGGTCCAAGGTCCCACTTCACCTAAGACAGTGATCACGGAGTCCCAGATGCTTATTAAGTATCCTTGGTGCTCCTGTAGGTATTTAGCATCATAAGACATCCATAACCCTTGAATCAGGTTCCATTTTACAACCCAAGACCCTACTTAGATGGCTACACGGGTCAAGGTTTAGCCCGGCCCTTGACTTGTGTCTAGCGTATCCCAAATAGTCCCAATGGAAGGTCAACGGGGCCCACACATGATCAAATCATAAAAGGGTACAAATCTGGGAAATGTCAATGTATACACTGAGCTCGGCCATCCTACTCTGAGCTCGGCCAAATTGTTCTGAGCTCGGCCAACCAGGCATTGAGCTCGGCCAACTAGGCACTGTGCTCGGCTAACCTGCTCTGAGCTCGGCCAACTAGGCTCTGAGCTCGGCCAAACTGCTCTGAGCTCGGCCAACTAGGCTCTGAGCTCGGCCAACCTGCTCTGAGCTCGGCCAACCAGGCACTGAGCTCGGCTAACCTGCTCTGAGCTCGGCCAACCAGGCACTGAGCTCGGCCAAACTGCTCTGAGCTCGGCCAAACTGCTCTGAGCTCGGCCAACTAGGCTCTGAGCTCGGCCAACCTGCTCTGAGCTCGGCCAACCAGGCACTGAGCTCGGCTAACCTGCTCTGAGCTCGGCCAAACTGCTCTGAGCTCGGCCAACCAGGCACTGAGCTCGGCCAAACTGCTCTGAGCTCGGCCAACCTGGCATTGAGCTCGGCCTGCCTGCCTAGCTGAGCTCGGCCAACACCTGAGCTCGGCCAACTTGCCTACCGGAGCTCGGCCTGCCTAGCTGAATGCTGTTGCAAGTACCGTAATTCCTGGATTTCTCCCTTTTCATTCCAATATTCACCAAACACTTCCAAACATCAAACACATCTCCTATATCATGATCTCATCACAAGTGGGCCATTGATCTTCCAAATGGGGGATTCTCATCCATCAATGGCCAAATACACATAAAAAGAGCTTAGACTAACAATTCTATACATCTTATCATCCAATCAACCACCCAAATACAGGAATCATGCCAAACATCCATAAAAGACAGTAATTACCAATCTAAGCATGTTAATCAATTTAATTAAAGAATCTAAGCATGTCTACTTGCCTTTCGTTGGAGATGCCCAAATCCAAAAGCACTAGCTCAAAGCCCAACAAATCAAACCTAAGGAATAATTAGCAAAGTAAAACTAAATTAAAACATAAATCAATGGGAAGCTCTAAGCTACTAAACACACTACTACAACCCAAAGTTTATTAACCCAATTCTAAGGGAAAGAATAGCTTACCAAACAAATGGGCGGATGGAGTGGTGGCATTGCAAATTAGAGATGGGAAGCTCGCGGGGTCCACGCGGAGATGATGGTGATCATCAGAGGTTATGGGCAGCCTCTAAGATCAATTCCCAGCAAGGTGGGTGAGAAAGATTGGGAAAGAGAGAAAAAGAATTGAAAATGAGATGGGGAGGTTGTGGGGCCCACTTGATCTATGGCCCACTAAATTGGTGGTGATGGAGGGTCTTTGGTGGTCCATTGGATACAAGAAGGAGAAGACAGAATAGAAGAAAGAAAGAATGGAGCAAGAAAGAGAGAGAACAGAGAGAGAATTAGAGAGAGAGAGAGAGAGAGAAAGAGTGAGATGGCTGGGTGGGTGCACATTCACGTTGACAGTAAGGGGAGTGAAGAGAGGGAGAGATAAAGAAAGAGAGAGAGAAATGATGGAATGAATGAGATGGGTGAGGAAGGGGAAACACATCACATCGGCAGTGAGTGGAGAGAAAAATAGAAAATGATATGGGTGGGTTAGTCCATGTTGGTAGGGAGAGGTGGCGAGGAAGAGAGAAAATGAATGAAAGAAAGAGAAACAAGAAAGAAAACAGAGAAAGGAAAAGAGAAACAGGGAAGGGAAGAAGAAATGAAAAATGGAGAAAAGAGAGGTCGAGTGACTGGCGGTGATCGAGGAGATCGCCGACGGCGATGGCGCCGTGCTCGAAGTCCGACGGCAGTGGGCGGCAAGGGTTGGGAGAAGAAGAGATGGATGAGGGAGATGAGGGAATGGAGAAAGGAGGGGCTGCTGTGTGGAGTGAATGAGAAGAGAAGAGGGAAATGGTCTTGTGACCTAAAAGAGGGGAATGGGAAAAAGGGGAGATGGGTCTCACGTGGGTGAGGGGATGGGGTAAGATGAGATTGAAAAGATGAGTGGGGTTCACATGGGATTAAGGTGGGGTAGGGTTTGACTAAGGTGCCCTCATAATTAATGGGTAATGGGTTAGGCCATGGGTAGTTGGGTCATCCTAAGGTTAAATTCACAATTCTCCAAGGGAAGCCCATCTGTAATTAGGATAACCTATGGTTGACTTGGTCAAATTGGGTCCCACTAGGTATGTCTAGGGTCGGGTCCTCACACGTTCCCCTTGGTGGCCGTGATCGAGGGCGGGGTTAGGTTTTTCCCCTCCGCCCTCTGCTTAGGGACTGTCTCCGAGCATTGCACATTTGCCCTTGCCAACTGATGCCTAACAGTTTCAAAATCGTAATGGGTACGGACGCACTCAATACAATTTTGGGCATCAGTCTCGGCGTCCATGATATCGAGGAGGCCTACGATATCTGCAAGTCCGGGAAGGACATGTACTACCTTCGCGTCAAGTCGGGGCGGAGGCCCTTCGTGCAGGCCTTGGAAGACTCCAATAAATATGTCGGGGACGATCGCCTGATGGTCACTGGCAATTGGGAGTTCGGTGACGACGAGCCCATCTCGGCAAGATATTTCAGGATCCCTCGTCACTACGGCACCCCTCCAAGTAATTAAAACCTGAGTACATCCTTTTACTTCTCATGCTCTTTTGTACTTGCCGATCTGATGTCCCTTGTTTGCTCTGCAGGTGTTCGTCAGAGAAGAGCGGCCGCTTTCCGAGAGGGCTGGGAGCCGAACAGAGCTTGGATCCGCTCTTTAGAAAGCTACCACGGCCACGGCGACAGGTCTGTGTTGAGGCTGCTAGGGTACGAGCCGAAGTACCGCGGCTACAAAGATAAGAAGCAGACTGCCCACCGTAAGCAAGCCGCGGCGGAGGTAGAAGAGGAGGCTGCAGCGGACGAAGAACCGACCGCGGCGGATCCAGGGGATCGCTCTTCGTCCAATTCCAAGGCGTCCACTTCGGAGTCCGAAGACAACGCCGAGACGATCGGAAGGATCGTCTTGTCAGATTCAGAGTCTGAAGAAGAAATGGACCGGACCCGCCCGAAGCCAGTCCTGCGGAACCTCAAGGCCGTGCCAATGACCGGCAAAGGTCGTGGCGCGCCATCTTCCTCCCGCGCTCCCGCGTCATCGAGTGCGCCTTCAACGTCCTCCGCGCCTCCACCCAACCGGACCCTGACGACACTTGCCGCGACCGGGAGCGGGACCCCCGGGCCTTCCACTACTCTGGCCACGCAAGGGAACGACCAGGCCAGGAAGAGGGCCCGGGTAGAGGGCTCGGCGGGGGAATCGTCCGGGCCCGGCATGGCAACGCGGGCTCACCCCGCCCCCTGGAGGCCGAACTTGATGCTCCATCCTGGGAGGCCGCTGTCGGTGGAGGATTGCCTTTCGGGGGGACCGTCCGTGGTCGCCTGCCTAGGGAGCGCCTGTGCCCTGCCGCGGGACATGGAGAACCATGACAAGATGGACGACATCTCCCTGCTGGCAGCGCAGATGAAGACAAACCTGAGCGTAAGTTCTACTTCCCTTCTGTACTTCCCATTTGGTTATGGCTTTCGCTTACTGGTGGGTTTTCTTCCCTGCAGAGTGTCCAGATGGCCCAGATTTCGGTGTCCCGTATTCAGAAGTGCCACGCCGAGCTGAAGAGGATCCAGGCTGTCTGCGAACAGCACAAGAAGGAACTGGAAGAAGCGAAGGCGAAGGTGTCTGAGTACGAGGACACGCACCGATCCCTCTTTGCCGAGCACGACAAGTTAAAGTCGGTGTTCGACCTGACAAAGAGGAGGGAGGCCGAGCTGGAGATGACGATCGCGAGGCTGGAGAGCCAAAAAGAAGAATTAGAGCTCACACTCCAAGCCGAAGTCAAGCTCGCATTCCAGGACGGTGTCGATGCGGCGGGTGATGAGTATGCCGCGCAGGTCAACGACATCCGGATCTCGGCTTGGGATATGGGGTGGAGAGCGGCCCTGGACAAGATGAGCGTCTCCCACGACCATCCCGCTTATGCGAGGCCGGATGAATATCCGTGCTCGGGCGCCGCGGAGGAGGTGGAGACGGGACCAGCCATCCAGCCGGGTCCGGAACCCCCCCTCGTAGTGCCCGAGGCGCCTGCCGCAGTCGAGGCCCCTGTCGTGGCGTCTACATCGGAAGCTCCACCTGCCGCGTGAAGTCTGCCTGCTGTTGTCTTCTTTTTTGTTTTTGATGTATCTTTTGTTTAGGCGCATCGCGCCGTTTATGTAAAAAGAAACCTTCATCGTTTTGAATGAAAATCTTTCTTCATGTCTGTCCGTGTGACTTTGCGCTTGCGTCTGATCTTTCAAGTGTTTCTTTTCAGCCATATGGCCGAGATCGTACTTCGGGGACTATTAATTAGCCGCGCCTAGTGCGATGTAGGTTTTATCCGAGGGACTGAGCGTTTTTCGCAACGTAGTGGCGAGCGAGCGATACCATTTTTCTTTTAAGTATACGAGCTCGGTGAGTGCCTGGGATCATTTAGTATTAGGTAGTCGTGCAATGATCACCAGGGGCCGTGCTGGCTATCTGGCACGAGGGCCGAGACGCGCACGAAATGGAGAAGTCCCCCTGGCTCGTCACCAGGGGCCGTGTTGGCGATCTGGCACGAGGGCCGAGATGCGCACGAAATGGAGAAGTCCCCCTGGCTCGTCACCAGGGGCCGTGCTGGCCGTCTGGCACGAGGGCCGAGACGCGCACGAAATGGAGAAGTCCCCCTGGCTCGTCACCAGGGGCCGTGCTGGCTCTCTGGCACGAGGGCCGAGATGCGCACGAAATGGAGAAGTCCCCCTGGCTCGTCACTAGGGGCCGCGCTGGCTCTCTGGCACGAGGGCCGAGATGCGCACGAAATGGAGAAGTCCCCTTGGCTCGTCACCAGGGGCCGCGCTGGCTCTCTGGCACGAGGGCCGAGATGCGCACGTAATGGAGAAGTCCCTGCTGAACTGGGAGATTGCGTTGTTGCCGCGGTTCCTTCCTTGGAACGATTTCGTTTTTAGAACACAAAGAGAAACTTTCTTGAGAGGAAATGATCTTCATTGATTTTGCATAAACTGAATACATTTAAAAGTAAAATTTCTTGAGGTGCGATACGTTCCATGGCCACGGCAGCAGTTTCCCATCCATATCCTCAAGCTTATATGCGGACCGTCCCGCGGTCGAGACAATCCTGAACGAACCGCGCCAGTTTGGGGCCAACTTGCCCTGATTCGGATCCTTGTCTGCGGGCAGTGCCTTCTTCAGGACCAGCTCTCCGATGGAGAACTTCCTTTCCCGAACTTTCTGATTGTAATCTCTTGCTAGCCGTTGTTGATAGGCTGCTAAACGGATGGAAGCAGCTTCTCTGCGTTCTTCGGCCAGATCCAGTCCCAGGGTTAGGTTTTTATCGTTCTGGACCTGGTCAAAGAGTTCGGATCTGAGCGTTGGAAGGCCGATTTCGAGAGGGATCACGGCTTCCATTCCGTATGCCAAGGAGAAAGGAGTTTCTGACGTGGAGCGTCTCGGAGTGGTCCTGTAGGCCCACAACACACTGGGTAGCTCTTCTACCCATCTTCCCTTCGCCCCATCGAGCCTCTTCTTGAGCCCATCCAAGACCACTTTGTTGGAGATTTCGGCTTGGCCATTGCTTTGGGGGTAGGCCGGAGTCGAGTAGTGGTTTCTGATGCCGAGCTCCTTGCAAAAGTTTTTAAAGAGGCTGGAGTCGAATTGGGTCCCGTTATCCGAGACCAAGACTCGGGGGATGCCGAACCTCGTAACGATGTTCTTCCAAACGAAGTTCTTGGAGTCCCGCTCGGTGATGGAAGATAACGCTTCCGCCTCTATCCACTTGGTGAAATAGTCGGTGGCCACTATCAGCCACCTTTTATTCCCCGGAGCTCGGTGGAGGGGTCCCACAATGTCCAGCCCCCACTGAGCAAAAGTCCATGGACTGGAGAGCGGGCTCAGATCCTGTGCAGGTTGATGGAGGTTGTGAGAGAATTTCTGGCACTTTTCGCATTTCATAGCGTACATCTGTGCATCCTTTTGCATGTATGGCCACCAGTATCCTTGGCTTATAGCCCGGTATGCTAGTGACCTTCCTCCGATGTGACTTCCGCAGATGCCTTCATGTATCTCGTAAAGGAAGTCTTCAACTCGGCTTGGGTGGACGCACTGGAGGTAAGGGCCCGTGAAGGATTTCCTGTACAGCTTTCCTTCTGGAGAGAGCCAGAACCGGGCTGCCCGGAGCCTGATCTTGTGAGCTTGCGCTCTGTCCTCGGGGAGTTGGTCGTCTTTGAGGTACGCGATGATGGGATCCATCCAACTGGGCCCGAGGTCGGCGCACATGACTTGCCGTGGCGGGCAGAGCTCTATACTCGGCGATGTTAGCAAGCCCACTTCTATAGTCCTCTTTTTTCCAGCCTCGACGGCGGAGGCCAAGTTGGCGAGCGCGTCGGCGTGTGAGTTAGAGTCTCTGCCGATTTGTTTGACTTCTACTTCCGGGAATTGGGAGAGGAGTTTCTTGGCGAGGGTTAAATAGGCTGCCATTCTGTCGTCGCGAGCCTGATAATCTCCAGTGAGCTGGCTCGTCACCAACTGCGAGTCACTGTAGATCACCAGCTGTTGAGCTCCGAGAACCTTGGCACTATTCAGCCCTGCCAGCAATGCTTCATACTCCGCCTCGTTATTTGATGCTCGGAAGTCAAGGGTCAGGGCTTGTTCGATGACTAGCCCTTCTGGAGACTGGAGGACTACGCCGACGCCGGCCCTTCTGGAGGTGGAAGACCCGTCAACGAAGACCTTCCAAGCCGAATCTCGGGAGGTATACCGAGATTGCTCGTAATCAGTCTCCGGGACTAGGCCATCCTGCCCCTTGCCCCCTAGTTCGGGGTCGAGTGGGCTCGGCGCCGAACTCGGAGAAGTGAACTCGACGATGAAATCTGCCAAGACCTGCGCTTTGATCGCTGTTCGGGGCTGGTACTGGATGTCGTATTGCCCCAGCTCCACGGCCCATCTCGAAACTCGCCCAGAGAAGTCGGCCTTCCGGAAGACGGACTTGAGTTGGTGCTCCGTAACCACCACTATCGTGTGGGCCTGGAAATAGTGCGAGAGCTTCCGGGAGGCACTGACGAGGGCCAGTGCGAGCTTCTCCATTGGCAGGTACCTGGTTTCTGCGTCGAGGAGGGTCTTGCTTGTATAGTAGATGGGCTTTTGCTGCCCTTCATCTTCTCTGATCAGTACTGAGCTCACATCATGGTTGGAGACTGCCAAGTATAAATACAATATTTCGCCTTTCTTCGGGGTGTTGACAGTAGTGGAGGCGAGGCCAAGTAAGCCTTGAGTCCCTGGAGGGCCGAATCACATTCTGGGGTCCACTCAAATCTCAGGTTCTTCTTTAGCAATTGAAAGAAAGGGCGGCACTTGTCAGAAGACTTGCTGATGAAGCGGTTGAGGGCGGCGGCCATGCTGGTGAGCCTTTGGACCTGCTTTGTTGTTGCCGGGCTCTGAATTCCCAGGATCACGGAGATCTGGTCCGGGTTCGCTTCGATACCCCGTCGCGTGACGAGGCTCCCTAAAAATTTGCCGGACCCGACCCCGAAGGCGCATTTGGAGGCGTTCAGCTTTAGCCCGAACTTCTGGAGAATGTCAAAAACCTGGCCGAGATCCACCAGATGGTCGTGAGATTGGGTGGATTTGACGACCATGTCATCGATGTATACCTCGACTGTCTTGCCGAGCTGCTCCTGGAACATTTTGGTGACCAATCTCTGATAGGTTGCCCCCGCATTTTTGAGTCCGAACGGCATCACTTTATAGCAGTAGGTTCCCCTAGGAGTGATGAATGCCGTTTTTTCTTGATCTGGTCCGTACATGGGTATCTGATGATAACCGCGGTAGGCGTCGAGAAAACTCATCCTTTCGTGACCGGCGGTGGCGTCGATCATCTGGTCGATCTTCGGGAGAAGGAAGCAGTCTTTGGGACATACTTTGTTGAGATCGGTGAAGTCGACGCAGACTCTCCATTTTCCGGTCTTCTTTTTCACTACCACGGTATTCGCCAGCCATTTCGGGTACTGGACCTCTCTGATGGCGCTCGCCTCTAGCAGTTTTTCCACCTCTTCGACCACGGCTGCAGACTGGTCGATCCCGGACCTTCTCGCCTTCTGAACCACTGGCTTGACTTGAGGGTCTACATTTAGCCTGTGGCTCATAACCTCAGGGTTCACGCCTGGCATCTCCTGCGGGGTCCAAGCGAAGACGTCTCTGCTTTGCAACAGGAAACTGAACAGCTCGGACCGCTCCTGCTCAGCGAGCTGACTCCCAAGAAGGAAGTGCCTCTCAGGATCACTGGGGTCGATCCTGACCTCGGTAAGATCCTCGATACTCTTCTCTCCTGGATCGCGGCCGACCCTGTCTAGCTCTGCTTCTAGTTCTGCCATGTGCACTTGCTTCGGCTCTTCCTCGCCGGACACCACGGCCATCATACAACGCTTGGCCATTTGCTGGTCCCCGTCGATTGTGACTATCTCAATTCCGCCATCCCTTTCCAAAGGGAATTTGAGCTTCTGATGGTAAGAAGAGGGGACGGCCTCTATCTGGTGTAGCCAGCTCCTCCCTACGATGGCGTTGTAGGGAGATGGCGTGTCTACCACGAGGAAGTCAGCCACCACTGATGTGCCCCCTACTTGGACTTTGAGGGAGACTCTCCCTTTGGGATACACGGGCTTTGCGCTGAACCCTATCAAGGGGGTCCGCGCCTCCTGGAGGTCTTCTTCTGTGAGCCCCATCTTAGTAAAGCAGTCGAAGTAGAGGATCTCGGACGAACTGCCGGGGTCGACGAGGATCCTCTGCACCTTGCAACTCCCCAACTTCAGGGTCATAATTAGTGGGTCATTGTGAGGGAGTTGAACCCCCTTCAGGTCCTCGTCTGAGAACCAGATCTTCGGCCTCTCTTTGCGAGCTTTTTTAGAGGATGGCCCGAGATCGGCCGACATGACCTGTTTCCCATGGGAGGCCCTCCTGGCCTCGGCGCGCCCCTGACCGCTGTTCTGCTTGGTAGGGGCCAGGTGGATGACGCTTATGATCCTCTCCGACCCGTCGCTGTCGTGATTCTCCTCAGTTCGGTGTCGAGGTCGGTCGTTGCTCCCGCTGCCTGCTATCTTGTAGTATTCCTTCAGGTGCCCGTCCTTGACGAGCCTTTCGAGATGATCCTTGAGGTTCTGCTTGTGGTAAGCGCAGAACTTCGTCTGATCCCTCGTGGAGGGATCGCCCTTCATAGGGAATGGCCATTTAAAGTATGGCTTTCCCTGGATCTTTTCCAGTATCTGGTGAATCGGCTCTTTGAAAACCGTATTGACCCTCTCGCGGGAAGAGTAGGACGGTCTATGTCTCTTGCCTCCTCCCGGAGCGTGGGTCGGGGTCGACGATTGGCCACCTGAGTGGTGGTCTCGGCTTGTTTCTTCTCTGTGGTAGGTCCTCTTTTCCCCCCCCGAGGCTCGGTCTTCCCGCCGAGATCGATCCTCCTGCCGCGGTCGGTCCTCCTGCCGAGGACGGCTCTCGTTTCGAGACTTGCCCCTAGGAACCCCAAAGCTCTCGTTGGCCCGCGCTTCGTCCTCCTCTTGCTCGATGTACTTGTTCACCCTTGCCATGAGGGCTGCTACAGAGAGAGAACAGGGTTTCGGACGAGCTCCTTTCGAAGCTCGCATCCTGGCAGGAGGGCGTGCTGGAAGGACTTGATCGCGACATCTTCAGAGGAGTTGTCGATTTGACTGTAAACCGTCCAGAATCTTTTGGCGAACTGAGTGATGCTTTCACTCCACCTCATCTTAAGGGCCATGATGTCGCTGTCGGTTTTGGGAATGACTCTGTGCGCCTGGAATTTCCCAAGGAAGGAGTCCCACAACTGAGCCCAGCTCGTGATCGATCCTTCGGGGAGCGCACAGAACCATTTGAGTGGTAGGTCCCCCAGGCTGGAGGAGAAGACTCTGCAGTTCAGGTGCCCAACGTCGCCCCAGACGGACAGTTTTTGGGTGAAATGGCGGAGATGTGCTGCTGGATCCGAGGTTCCATCGTAGAGGACGAACCTCGGAACGCTGAACTTCTTAGGGAGGGGGTACTCGATTATCTCTCTGGAGAAGGGTGATGAGTCGAGGCCAGCGAAGTCGGGGAGGTCTGGCTGGTTTTGGGCGAGCCCTGCCTCCTTCAGGGTGTTCTGGATGGCCTGCTTGACCAGGCGGTCGATCAGAGCCTGCTGATCTGCCGCCTCCGATCTCGGCACCGACCCCCTGTCCTCGTGGTTATGGCAGGAACTCCCGACGTGACTCCGCTCGCGACTTTTATCGTTTAGATGCTCCCTTAAGTCTTTGCCGGTGACGGGATCCTTCCTGCCTACGGGATCACCGCCCCCGGGGACTACTTCTTTCTCTCGGAGCTGCTGCCTAAGCTGGCGGATAAGATCGTCTTTCTCCTGGAGGGCGAGGTTCTGAGCCCTGATTGCTGCTTGAGCGGGGTCGGCTCTGTTGCCTTCGCGGTCCGAGTGGCGCCCGGATCGATGTGACCCCGCCGCTGCCGGGGCCTTGCCCTTCGAGAAGCGCTCCTGAAGGGGAGCATTCAGCCGCGGTAGACCCTCCACCTCTAGCGGGGACGACGCGGACTCGGTGTGGTAGCTTTCTACCTCTGCGGCCTCCCTCGATGCGTAGGGCAATGGCCCGGGGAGAACTAGTGGCCCTGCGGGGAGGGACTTCGGGTGCTCTGCGCCTCTCTTGTTTCTCGGAGCCATGGTGATTGGAAAGGGTTTTGAGAAAGGTTTTGGGGTATGGGTTAGTACTTTCCCACAGACGGCGCCAATTGTAAGTGCCTAAAAATTAAGGTCTTTAGATCAGGGATTAGGATCCTTGACTCGGGTGGTTTGGATGAAGACTGCCGTGGCTCCGACTGGACCTGAGGAGGAAGAGAGGAAAAAACGTCAAAGGACCCTGGCTGCAGGCAGCGCAAGGCTCTCCGATGCTTAAGTTAGTTCAGGGAACGAGCAAGGGAAATGGAGAGGGAGTTGCAGAGTAAGAGCGTGTATTATGGGTTGCGTACCTTTAGGATGGAGGTGGAGATGCTATTTATAGGCGATGGGTTGACTATTGTGGGCGAGTTCCAAGACTGGGCCGGCCACTCGAGTGGCTGCGTCGACTCAGCCCATAATGCATTAAATGCTGACCCACGCTTCATTAAATGCTAGGCTTGCTGGGTCAGGCGGCGGTTTTGACTTTTGGGCCAGGTCCCATCAGGCCTGGCCCGGAGCCATGCCCTGGGGGCGCACGTGTCCTGTACGCGCCGTTTTGTTAGTAATGATGGCATGCAGGGCATGCCTTAGCATGCGCCGTTGCCCTGTCGTGGGTCCCATCAATCTCTATCAAATCCGCGTTGCCGGGGTCAATGCCGAGGTCGGATAGGTCCGACTTCGGGAACTCTTACCTCGGCGAATGCCGCGGTCCATCGGCCGCGGTCAGCTTTGGCCTTGGGGAGGCATAATCATTCTGTCTTGAGGTCAGGGCTAATGCCGATCTCGGCTTAGTGAAAACACCCCCACACAGGGTTAAAAAAAAATCCACCCTTTTTGGCCAAATAAAGCACAAAACATTCAACTACAAAACAACATGCCATACATTCACATGAGGACTAGATTTCTGTACCACCATCAGCCCCATCAAAGTGGACCCACCAAAAAAAGAGTGGGACCCACTTTGATATATAAAAAAAAAAAACACTTGGGCCTAGTACCAAGGGAGTGGTCTGCATCCTGTGGCAGTGTTATCGGAGTAGTAGGGCAGTGATGGAGTGACCGAGTGAGTGAATGTGCATGTGGGTTGGGGAGGAGGGCATCTGACAGGTGATGCGTGCCTGCCTGTGCAAGGTTTGCAGCCTTCATGTGGATAGTACGGCAGATACCACATTTCTCTCCTTGTCTCTCCGTTTTCCTCCCTCATTTTTACCTTAGACATTCTGCTCTGACCAGCATCCATTACCACTGCAAAAACTCTGCTGCGGCTTCCCCTAGCCATATGCATGCACCACTCTCCCTCGATTCTCATGATCCTAGTCAAATGCTAAAGCCTAGTCGAGCCACTGGACTACCCACTGCACGTGCCAGTGTCACACATGGTGAGTTCATCACCTTTTCACCTGGAGGTGCAAGTTGGCCTAGAGTCAACTCCAATGGGATTACATATGGGTCGGTCATAATTTACACTCTCATTAGGTGCAAGGTTTTGATCAAATTCAAAATCATTCTTTCCTATCTCTCATTACCAAGATTGGGATAAGGGCTACTTATCTTCATGACTTCATCGTCCTGTGAATAAAATGAGGGTATCTATCCCCATATAAAGGGAGATGAAACAACCTTCTCACAAGCCCCAACAAATCATTATTTCACGTAAAAGAGAGAATTAAAAGGAAATATATGGACACCCCTTCGAGAATCCTTCATCAAGAATTTTTTTTTTTACCTAAGGTAATCCAGATTTTCCATAATCTAATTCCATGATCATGATCTTCATCATTGCCCGCAAATCATGCCACTACACCAAAAATAGAAAATTGGAATGGATTACCGTTCCTAATCCGTTCATCCGTTCTTAAACCGTTCCAAATCCGTTAATCCATTCCAAAAACAGGAAATTGGAACGGATGAATGGATTAGGAACATATGGATTAGGAACGGTAATCCATTCTAATTTTTTCATTATTGGTGTAGCAGATAAAATTTTTCACACACTTGACTTTTGAGCCCGGTAGATCATTTTTTTGCTCATTTTGATGAAGGGCCATGATCTTTCACACCTGTCTGTCCCATTTGGCACATACCTCAGTTGCCACTAGCCATGAATGCGGCTTGACTTAGACCTACAGCAACTGACTAGCCGCTTACTGTGAATGAAGGAACTAGCAATAAGCGGAAGAAGATAGAGATAGAAAGAGAGAGAGGGGGCCAAAAGAGGAAAAGAAATGGAGAGTGTCAGTTTTGACTTTGACCAATGTGGGACCCAGCCAAAAGCCGTTGGTAGGAAGCGATAGTCATGATTTGGTCTCTCAGAGTCTCTTTGCTTATAAATTAATCCATTGGCTACACCCCTTGGACGCCGCTCAACACGCCACTATTATTGAAATCTGTTAACCTGTAAAGCAGGAGCACCAAACAAAATCATGCCCCCACGATGCAACTATAAAAGTCCCATTCATCAATGTGTGGCCCACCAAAGATGCAATGTGGTCTCAAATCATCCTGAATGAGGGAAACAAGAATTCTTTAATGATTAATGGAGATTAGTCGAATAACTTTTAAAATTGGCTGATTACATTTGAGTACATTCAGACCCATTATGATGATTATTAGTGATTGATCTAATAAAATTAAAGTGGCGGCATTGATTTGAACTGGAGGTTTGCAAATATCACTCATAAGAATATTCTAACTCCTGGTTTTAGGGCTTTAGATTTTATAGTTTATGAGTCTTGACTTTCTGTTTAAATTTAGTTCAATAGAAAAATCATGGTGGTGTCATTGGGAAATTTAAAATGAGTGCCAATGCATATGACAAAGTGTGTTAAGAGAGTTTGGATTCAAAATAGAAGGGTTTGTATTTTTGTCATTCGCTCTGTATGGGTTTAAATAAATTTTTTTTATGCATGGTTGAAATACCAGTGTGTGGCTGATTTGATTTTGTCTTTCACTTAAAAGAGAGAATTTCAATGTATGTAACATATATTAAACTCATCTTTACTTTTAAATCTTTAGAGTACTTTAAATGTAAATAAAATAACCAAATTGAGTGTAAATATAGTGATGATGATGAATTTTTGATCCATCCTAATTGAATTCTATATGCAATTGCCCATACAATTTCATGTTGGCCGAGTTTTAGGAGTGTAGATCCTTCAGGATTAGACATAAAGAAATTCACTTAGATGACATATCTTTGCATGAGTTTTAAACAAATTTCACTTAAATAAAAATTAGATGAGACTTTCTAATAAGTGGGGCCTAATGCAGAACCCTAGAATTTCTCTGATCCCCCTCAAATTCTAAAACCGTCTAATAGTAGTATCACTTCACTTTGATGCTCCTGCTGGGCATGTATTCCCTACCGTTAATATGATTAGGAGACAAAGAAAGGCAAAACCATATTTGTATGGTTTAAAAGCATAGAATACCGAGATTAGAGGGTTACTTCAACTTTCAACATCCAAAACCAAGCAAATCTCTAACAACAACAACAATGTACGAAGAAAGAGAAAGACTCTTTACATTGTTTTCATCTTTTTCAATCCTCTCTCAGCAGAAAACAAAAAAAAAAAAACCTTCTTTTTTGATCATATGAGAATAGCTGCAGCTGCAGAGATTTGTGCAGAGAGAGAAATAGCTCTTTCACAAGGCCATGATGGTCTGGAAGGTATTCCTCATATATAAATTTATTAATTTGATGTTGGAGACAGCGAAGCAGACAGGAAAAGAAGGAGAAATCGTTGGTTGATTGATCCATTGGACGAATCACAGCTACTGTTGAAGTGGGGGGCCACCATATTCTTCGGATTTTTTCCCCTTCTGTACTCTACCCTCCTTTATACATCTTTCTTTGCCTTATATTGTTTCAAAACAGCTTCTTTGTCTATCTCAGTAATGATTTTCTCGTTGAGGGTATCGTTGTTGAGGAATCTGAGGTACTGTTGTTGTGGAAAAGTGGAAAGAAGACGAAGAGGAAGGGAGAGAATAGGTCAATATGAAAGCTGATGAGATATTGGGGGTTGATTGATTGATATAGATAGATATTGAGGCATAGATCAACTTCTCTCTCTCAAAGGAGGATTTCTTGACTTGGGTCTTTCCACTTTCTTATTGTTTCAAAGCTTTATTGGGAGTTGGTTTTTTTTCTTTCCTGGGTTTGGTTGGAACATATCTTTCTCTCTCTCTAAGGAGGGTTTTCTTGACTTGGCTCTTTCAGCTTTCTCCTTCCATTGCTTTGTAAGAAGATCTTCTTGTTTCTCTTCCAAAGAAGCTTCTTGTTGGACTTGGGGTCTTTTCTCTTTTCTTCTTCCACTGCTTTGTTGCCGGTTCTCATTTCTTGAGTTGGGTCTTTCACTCTCTCCTTTCTTCTTCTGTTGCTTTGTTGCATGTTCTTCTTCCTTGGGGTGGATTGAATTATAGCCTCCTCTCATTCAAAAAAGGGTTTTCCTGAGTTGGGTCTTCTTCTTTTTCTTCCATTGCATTCTTGTGATACATTTCTTTCTGGGGTTGGGCTATTTTTCTTCTTCTTCATGTCTCAGAACCGGCAATTCCAGATGGGTGGCGGAAGCAATGCAGGACAGTTCGGAGACACAACATATACAAAGATATTTGTAGGAGGGTTGGCTTGGGAGACCCAGAGAGACACCATGAGAAGGTATTTCGAGCAGTTTGGAGAGATCCAAGAAGCCGTTGTCATTACAGATAAGAGCACTGGACGCTCCAAAGGATACGGTTTTGTAAGCTCTTTTCCTCCTCTTCTCTTCGTCTTATTCCCATCTACAATGAATTTCGTTTGATATGTGCAGATTTTCTTTTGTTGGGTCTTTCAGGTGACATTTAAGGATCTAGATTCTGCAATGAGAGCATGTCAAGATCCATCTCCTGTAATAGATGGAAGAAGGGCCAACTGCAATCTTGCATCTCTTGGTGCCCGCCCATCTCGACCCCCTACTCCTCAACATGGTTCGTGTTCTATTAATCTTGCATATGCATCTATGCATCGAAGGGTGATTTTGTATCAATCCAATTCCAAGATCCACAGTTGAAAGTAAATTAATGGCTGATCCATGTGGACATGTATCGGGTATTGATCTTCATGGAATAACTGATATGGTCCTTATGGACCTCTGGCCCAATACGTATAAACATGAAAAATCTAACATTTTTATTTGTTTGGGTTTTTTTTTTTTTAAAATTCTAATAAAACAGTCATTCCTATATGTCTGATAAGATCCGAAAACAATATGTGATACACCAACTGAAACAATATTTTGAACCATGATCCATCTATCTGTGTCTTTTGTCACATGCTCTGCTTCCAATAGTAGAGTTTCCTAATGAATGCATGTTTGTTTATTTATTTAGTTTTCCTTTGATGAAAGTTTAGGCGTAGGAGGGATCAAATCAATACCAGGATCGGCGCCTCCCTTGTATCATGGCAGTTCTACGGCATACTTCAATCAGCATGCTCAATACCCATTTCCATACTCTGCTTACGGGTAAAAAGAAAAAATGAAAGCGGAAATTTGCATTGCTTAAGTTATTTTTCACAAAAGCTTTTTTCTAGTTAAATATAAAACTTAGTTAACCCAATATGAGTTTGATAGAATAAGGCTAAGATGATGATGATGAGAAAGATGATTTATTTTTACTGTCAACTAATTTCAGGTATTCCAACTATTCTCAAGAGAACATGTACCCCATGGTTAGTACTTGAGTACCTTATGATCGAATCTAATTAAGTTTATGGTCTTGTATGGATGTACCGCTAATTGCAATTGGTTTGAATGTTTTAAAGAATGGCTTGTTATCTTATTGTTATGCATTTTGGGGTTCATCAATTTGAAATCACTTCAGATTGGATACATCATTCCGCCTTCTGTAGCCCAAATCACCATTTCCATTCAGTGCCAATGGCAGATAATAATCTGGAGTGGAAAATATGGAGAAACAGTATCTTACGTAATGTGGTTCTCAGTTGTCACATTTCATATGATGCACAGCACAATGGGCAGCTATCATTATGACAAAATAAACAGACATTGAAATCTGAGGTACATCTAGAAATACAATGTATCATGAAATTGAGAATGAAATTGTTTTGCAGAATTACTATAGTGTATATGGAGGACAGCAGTTTTCCCCCTACTACACCACAGGAGCTGGGATCTATCACAATTACTATCCTTACTATGCTCAATACCAGCAAAGTAGCCAGACACTAGGTGTTGGAATGCAGTATCCTCCAATGGTACAATACCCATATCTGCCCCAGCAATATGGAGCTGGGGTTCTTCCTCTTCCTGCTTCTGTTGCATCAACCACAGGTCAGATTTTTTAATCCAATCTTGTTGATTATGGAAGATTCTTCAGATAACCAAATTAAAATAAATAACAAATGTTCTCTGCAAAATGCAACAGGTGCTCCGCCGGGGCCGGCTGTAGTGCCAAGTTCTTCACAAGCTGGACCTGCTACTACCAAAGAACAGAGTTAACAGCTTAACTCACAGAAAAGGAAAATCCATTTTGCTTTCGCTGACTAACTTCATCAATAGACAGGAAAAGAAAACAGAACATATGTTACTAAGGGAAGAAGGAAGTTTTGGATTTCCTTTCCCTTACCCACATGCTTGCTGAGTGGGCGCGCGTGTGGCCAATCCTATGGTGTAGCCAAGGGAAAAAGAAAGAGTAGCAGATTGACATTCCATTGAAGTGCAATCATTACTGAGGGCCCTTTTCACTAATTATGTTCATCAGCTTCACTGGTCGTTGTCGTCACCATCATCTTTGCTATTCATTGTTTTCTATCACTGATCATTGTTGTTTTAGTTTAGATGAATTGGGCATTTAGTCTTTAGTATGAAAACCAGATTTGTTCATGTATTAACCTCAGGCTGACCGATAATTGGCATCGGATTCGACCTTGAAACTGACATTTAGGTTGTGATGTCTCTGAGCACTGTGATTCAGCGACACCCTATCTGTTGTCTGAATGGTAATTGTTGATTTTGGAGAGTGCTTTTATATCTCCAGATCAGCTAATCTGCTCACATTAGCAAGAAAGCAGGCTTGGACAGTTCTGCTGATTAATTTGTATTTTTCTGTTCATGATTCATGACGTTAATATTTGAAGGTCAGATTAATTAGGAAATATGTACTCTCTCTCTCTCTCTCTCTCTCTCTCTCTCTCTCTCTCTCTCTCTCTCTCTCTCTCTCTCTCTCTCTCTCTCTCTCTCTCTCTCTCTCTCTCTCCTGTTTTTTTGGCTGTTAACTTTCAATAGCTTCTTTTTCTTTTATGCTTACTTTTTGGTGTGGGGAGATGGTAAGAATGTCTGGAATCCAAGAGTCTTACAGGGTCAAGGTTATGGACATTGTTCCTTTTTATTGCATAGTATAACATGGGGTGATGCTGCATAGGGTTCTGATGATTCATAAAGCTGAGATATTGCATTTGCTGGGAACTGTTTGATGCTAGACATCAGTGGAAGGAAGAATCCAAGGTCAGAAAAGCGTCTGTAGCCAATGATCTCAGCGGAATTATGAGACTGTTTAGGCAGGCACCAAAACATCTCTATCGAACGTGGAGGAATTATTAATGTGGTGCATAAATTGTCCCAGCCCCATTCAATCTGAATTGGTCACAGTGATCTTCACTCAATTTCAAGCCCCATTTTCAGTCAGAGAACAGATGCCTGGAACCACAATCTGCACATTCCATCTCCTGAGGGGTTTACTCTATGGAATGTTGTCTACTAGAAAGTCTGAATCTTGGGTGTAGAAATGGAGTTGTGATCTGATTGTTTCATGTAGGCAGGTTTGAAACATCTCTATGGAATGCGCAGCAATCATAATGTGGTGCATCTTGAGGGCTTGACCATGGTAGCCATCTGGTCATTCGCCAGCTAGCAGATACTTGTGGTACTGAGTGAAGAAGCATCATCAACACAAGATAATTCGCAATTACGATAATATTTCATTCAGTCTTCATGAGTAAAAAAAAATCAGGATAAGCAGAAATTTGCATTGAATGAGTGAATCACTTCTAAGATTTGATATTTTCTTCTAATTTCACTAAAAGTAATCTAGCAAATATAATTATTTCAATGAATACGGGTTCTCTGGATGTGGTGAAAACAAGCTGAAGGTCTTGTTGAAGTTCACTAGGTCACTGAGAGTAGGGGTGAATCAGTGACAACAAAAAATCTTCTTTCTAAACAAGGCTAGTGCAGACAATTACAAATCCCTGTGCATCTACTACACTTCACATCACATACATGCATCAAAACTAAAAATCAAGTACCACACAGACACAAGATTTTTTACGTGGTTCACCCAAATTGGCTACATCCACGGCATGCAAAGCACTTCCACTCTCAACCTTTAGCACCCACTACAATATAGGAGCACCCACTCCAATATAAAATCCGCACCCACGGATAGAGGCACCAACCCCTATACTCAAGCACCCACTTGAGTGAATACAAGGATGTTAAAAAAAAAATTAGCACACAGACAATGCTTTACAAATCAGCCCAACAAATTACAATGTCTTCAAACCACATTTGAGTCAATCAAAGTCTTCAAACCAAATTTGAAGGATGTTAAAAAAAAATTAGCACACAGCCATTCATGCTACTGTTGATAAAGTTTTGCAGCACTTTGATAATTCCTTAATTGTTTACAATCTAAGCCCTAATATTTGATTCATCTTGTGCTAGTCATAGTTATTTTATTTGATTTTACATAGTTTTGTTAATTTTTATGCTAAGGTCAAAAGGAGCAAAAAGAGAGGAATTAATGACGAGGATGATGGGCGTGAATCCCAAAAAAAAGACCATGGTGGGTCCCATTCAAGATATTCTAGATTTCAAAGAAGACTTTCTAATTATTTGGACAACTTACAATTCTAATCAAAGAAGAAAAGCAAAAGAAAGAAAGAAGAAACCCGATCTAGGGTTACACACCCAAAGGGGGCCCACATCTATTACAAATAGAAGAATTTCAGAAATTAGAAAGTCTTGTTCAAGTTAGAAGTGGAGTTCAAGAATGGAGAAAAACAAGGAGAAAAAGAAGGAAAGTTAAAGCAAGTCTTATTCAAGTCAGATAGAAGTCCTAAAAGAAGGGTCCCACACTTATGTTACACGCACCAAATAGGGCCCACTTTTATGTCAAAAGTTTAGATTTAATTCCTTGCAATTAATTTCAGATTTGTGGGTCCATGTGAATAAGTTTCTAGAAGATACAAGTGGGACCAGATTTAGAAAGCTTGCTAAAACAAGAAAGAAGACTCCTTATTCAATCTAATTAGGTTTTCTAATTATAAGGAAGGTTGAAGATCTATTTCTACAAGGAAATTCTTGCTAAAAGGGCTGTTTTCAAGACTTATAAATAGCATACAAGGGAAAAACGTGAACAGTAATTTTCCAGCCCCATCAAGCCACGTCCAGCCACCATTCATCCCATATATTCCAGCCATATAACCAGCCATAAGACAGCATCCATACAGCACCTTTGGAGCATCTTTGAAGCCATCTTTGGTGAGCTTTTGGAGGAGGAATAAAGGGTAAAAGCTGCTGGCCATCCACTACTTCACCATCATCTTCTAGTTTTATTCTTATGACTCTACTTTCTAGTTTATTTTTCATTAAAAACATGAGTAGCTAATTTTTTTAGGGCTAGGGTGTAATTGAAACCCTAGCCTAGTTCTATGTAGTCTCTTTTGGCGTCTTTTAATTTAGATTTCAGTTTTATTGGTTGAGATTTTCTAAACCATGTTATTAATTGATGAGTTGTGTATATGCCATGCCAACCATGTGATGTTCAATTAATTTTAAGAGTAGCTAACTTAATTTTAATTGATCTTGATGTTATGCATCTAGGGTTTAGAACCATGAATAATCTAAGTATATGCCATGCTTAGACTCATGCATTTATCTTTCCCATTGTTTTTATGTATTATGTTTGTTTTGACTAGGACATATGCCATGCTTCATAATGAGCAATTCATGTAGTATGCCACTCATGAATTAGGTTTGGGGGAATAATAATCTAGACGCATATGCCATGGTCTAGGTTGATAGATGTCACTAATAAAATCTGATTTTGATTAAAAGATAATAAGGGACATGCATAGGATTGGTTTGAGGAGTAGATGAAACCCTAGTTCATTCATTCATTATTACTGTTTTTCAATTCTCATACTAGTTGTTTTTAGGTTACTTTCCAATTAGCTTTTGATACTTTAAATTACTGTTTTAATAGTTTGATTCCACTTTTCATCATTCAATTGTTTATTTTAATATTCTGATTTTTAGTTAATTTTGACATTATTTTATCACAAGTCTTCGTGGGATCGACCTCGTACTTACAATTCACTACACTACATAGTGATCTTGTGCGCTTGCGAGTTTTAATTTGTGTGCATATTAAGTAGCTTATTTCTAGGTTGTTTGGTGCATACCAAGTTTTTGGCGCCGTTACCGGGGACTTGTTTGCATAGAATAGTGTCAAAACTTGTGTTTAGTGTAGTGTCATAGTCTAGTTTCATTTTTAGTTCAGTTACTTGAAGTTTTAAAGTGCTGTTAATTACTGTTTTATCATAGTATTTCAGCTACTTAATTTCAGATTTCTATTTTTCTTCTTTTAGCACAATTAACTCTTTTACAGGTGCTTACTTGTGGTCATAAATTCTGTATATGCAAGGTAGGCGATCTCAGGACTTAGCCATCATTGTCTACGATCCAGAAATTGAACGAACTTTTAGAAGAAATCGAAGACAAGCTCAAAGGGCAAGAACCAATACACAGCCCTCATCTGACTCAGAGCTTGAAGAAACCATTGTTAACGGAAATCAAGGTCCTGAAAGAAAAATGGCTGACAGAGAAGAAAACGAAGAAGAAGTGGTAGTAAAAGAGACCAATGAAGGAATCTTACATACCCTTGCACACCGAACAGCCGTCCACCATTCTTTATCCACCTAATACGGCTGGAAATTTCACTCTCCATGCACAACTGCTGAATATGGTGCCACACTATCATGGGTTACCTAATGAAGATCCTTATCTTCACATTAAGGAATTCTTTGAGTTGTGCACGACACAACAGATACATGGAGTTACTGCAGAGGGCATCAGGCTACGTCTATTTCCTCTCTCTCTTAAGGAGAAAGCTAAAATATGGTTAAACTCCTTGGATGCTGGTTCTATCAACTCTTGGCAGCAGCTAGCCAGTAAGTTTCTAAAGAAATTTTTTCCGGCTCAAAAGACAAGGCAATTAAGAAGAGAGATCCAAACATATTAACAAAAAGAAGGAGATCAGTTCTGGGAAGCGTGGGAGCATTTTAAAGATTTATTATTGAAGTGTCCACATCACAACCTCACCAAAGATGATCAGGTTCAAGCTTTCTATGAAGGACTGAACGAGCTGAATAAAGGAATAGTTGACTCTGCGTGTGGAGGGGCCCTGATGGAGAAAAATAGTGAGGAAGCTTATGATCTTTTTGAAACCCTTAGTGAAAACTCACAACAATTTTCTTGTCGAAACAAACAGATGGGTAAGAAGCAAGGAATATATGAGATCCAGTCTCAAGGAAATATAGCTGCCCAGATGGCGGCAATGGATAAAAAAATGGACATGCTCATCAAAGCAATGGCTTCCAACAACATGCAAGGACAGACACCAAAGGAAGTATGTGCTATATGTTCTCACACTAACCATACTACCGAATGCTGCCCCATGTCATCTTTTACAGACCAGGAACAAACCAACTATGTTGGTAACGCTTTTCCCAAGCACAATAATCCCTACAGCAATACCTACAATTCAGGATGGAGGAATCATCCAAACTTTTCTTGGGGAGGGAATCAAAACAATCAAGGAAATCAAGGGAATCAGAACCAATATCAAGGACAACAGAGAAGCTACCAGAATAACAATTTTTCTCAGAACAGTGCACAAAAGCCACAAGAAGATGAGTTCAAAAGTTTGGTAACCCAGTTTATTCAGTCATCTCAGGCTAATTTCCAGCAACATAGCCAAGCAATTACAAATACTCAGCAGAGTTTGGCCAAGCTAGAAGCACAAGTGGGTCAGATAACTAATACCTTGAGCAAGAGGGAGGACGGTAAGTTTCCAAGTCAGACTGAAATCAACCCTAAAAATCATGAGCATCTGAAGGCCATAACTATTGTCACCAAAGAGCCAGAGAAGGTCTACAGGAGAATGAGGCAGCATGGTACAGCCATAGACACCAGCGTGAATGGGCCACATGAAAATCCGAAAACTGTAGACACTGAGCCACAGGACAGCGCAAGGCAAACTCCTATTCAGGAAACAACTTCTATAGCGCCAGAGAGGATCTATAAGCCAGTTCCACCTTACCCTCAAAGGCTTAGACAGGAGAAGAAAAATCAGTTCATGCAAGACATCTTTGAGACTCTAAGGAAGGTAGAGATTAACATTCCACTGATTGATGCTATCAAGCAGATACCCTCTTATGCAAAGTTTATCAAGGAGCTATGTACAAACAAGAGGAGATTCAGAGATCATGAAGAGGTTAAGTTAACCGAGGAAGTCAGTGCAGTTCTTTCAAGAAAGCTTCCTCCAAAATTGAAGGACCCTGGGAGCTTTACTATACCTTGTAAGATAGGAGAGCATACTTTTGATAAAGCTTTATTAGACTTGGGTTCGAGTATCAATTTACTGCCATTTTTAGTCTATGAGTATTTGGGTTTGGGAGAGCTCAAACCAACTTCAATTACATTGCAATTGGCAGATAGGAGTGTGAAGCACCCAAGGGCCATTCTGGAGGACATTTTGGTGAAGGTAGGAGAATCCATATTACCTGCTGACTTTGTGGTACTGGACATGGAGAGTGTATCATTGCCTCACCACCTTTCTATTATACTCGGCCGACCTTTCATGGCCAATGCGGGTTCAAAGATAGATGTACAGAAAGGCACAATTGAAATGAAGGTCAATGGGCAGAAAATTGAGTTTAAAGTGTTTGAAGCTATGAAAATGCCTAGAGATGAAGATTGCTTTCAGATTGAGGTAATTGAGCAGGCTATAGTAGAGGTGTTTCCAAGAGCACATGGGTGCACGGAGGAGTTAGACACATGCATTCAGCAAGGCTACACCAAATCTGAAATCGAGTATGATAGTGATGAGCTTGCGGCAACACTTATGGAGATTGTGAATCAGCTAGAAGTACTCCCCTCCATTCCAAGTAAATATTCTAACTCTTATGAAATTATGGGTTCTTCCACAAAGCAACCCGTTCCTTCTATTATAAAAGCACCAAAGTTAGAATTAAAGCCATTACCTGAACATCTCAAATATGCCTATTTGGGAGAACATGAGACTTTGCCATGTATCATAGCCAATGATTTGAGTTCTGATGAGGAAAGCAAGTTGTTAAAAGTGTTAAAAGCTCACAAGACAGCTTTGGGGTGGAGCATTGCCGATATCAAAAGTATAAGCCCAACCATGTGTATGCACCGTATCTTGTTAGAAGAAGAGTCTAAACCTACAAGGGAAGCACAAAGGAGACTCAACCCTCATATGAAGGAGGTTGTCAAAGCAGAAATGCTTAAGCTATTAGACGTTGGGATCATCTACCCAATCTCCGATAGCAAGTGGGTTAGCCCAGTGCAAGTTGTTCCCAAGAAGAGTGGTATGACAGTGGTAAAGAACGAACATGATGAGCTGATTCCTACTAGAGTTACCACTGGATGGAGGGTATGCATAGACTACCGGAAGCTTAACATAGTTACCAGAAAGGATCACTTCTCACTACCATTCATTGATCAAATGTTAGAGCGGCTAGCTGGGCATTCACATTATTGTTTTCTCGATGGATACAGTGGATACAATCAGATTCCTATTGCTCCAGAGGACCAAGAGAAGACCACTTTTACTTGTCCATTTGGGACATTTGCCTACAGGAGGATGCCTTTCGGGCTTTGCAATGCACCAGCAACTTTTCAGAGATGCATGATGAGTATTTTCTCCGATATGGTGGAGCGCTTTATTGAGGTATTCATGGACGACTTCTCTGTCTTTGGATCATCATTTGATAACTGTTTGTATCATCTGGAGTTTGTGCTAAAGAGATGTGAGGAGTGTAATTTGGTGTTAAACTGGGAAAAATGCCACTTCATGGTGAAACATGGCATTGTACTTGGGCATGTGGTAACAAGCAAGGGGATACAGGTGGATAAGGCTAAGATAGACTTGATCAGCAAACTTCCACCACCTACATCCGTGAAGGGAGTACGAAGTTTCCTTGGGCATGGTGGATTCTATCGCAGATTCATTAAGGACTTCTCCAAGATTGCAAGACCACTTTGTTCATTGTTACAAAAAGAGGTGGAGTTTGTTTTTGATGAGAATTGCTTGCGAGCATTTGAGCTGCTGAAAATGCTTTTGACATCAGCCCCTATTATCATGGCACCTGATTGGAGTTTGCCATTTGAGCTCATGTGTGATGCCAGTGACTATGCTTTGGGGGCTGTGCTTGGCCAAAGAGTAGAGAAGCTTCCACATGTGATTTACTACGCTTCCAGGACTCTAAATGATGCACAGCTGAACTACTTTACTACTGAGAAGGAACTTCTTGCTGTAATTTTTGCACTAGAAAATTTTAGATCCTACCTTGTTGGGTCTAAGGTAATAATCTACACAGATCATGCAGCATTGAAGTATCTATTGAGCAAGAAGGATGCAAAGCCAAGGCTAATTAGATGGGTGTTGTTACTACAAGAATTTGACCTTGAGATCAAAGATAAGAAGGGCAGTGAGAATGTAGTGGCAGACCATTTATCCAGATTGTTGAATGATGAGGCATTCAAAGGGGACGAAATTCCGCTAAATGAATCTTTTCCAGATGAGCAACTATATCAGATTACCAAGCTTCCATGGTTTGCAGACTTGGTGAATTACAAGGTTTGTGGTGAGTTCCCAATGCATTTTACTAATCAAGACAAGAAGACGATGGTGCACATGGCACTTTTCTATTACTGGGATGACCCATATTTGTTCAAGTATTGCTCAGATCAGATCATAGAAGATGTGTACCAGAGGAAGAAGTTCAAAGCATCTTAACACATTGCCACAGCAAGGCGTGTGGAGGACATTTTGGAGGAAAGAAGACAGCTGCTAAGGTACTTCAATTTGGTTTCTTTTGGCCCTCTATATTTAAAGATGCACATACTTTTTGTTTAAGTTGTGATAGATGCCAACGAATGGGGAACATTTCTTCACGGAATCAGATGCCACTGAAGGGCATACAAGAGGTGGAGCTCTTTGACGTGTGGGGGATTGATTTATGGGACCATTCCGATCATCCTATGGTTATCTCTATATTCTGGTAGGAGTAGACTATGTGTCCAAAGGGGTGGAGGCTACCCCAAGTAAACAAATGACCACAAGGTGGTTTTGGAATTTCTGAAGAACATGATATTTGCAAGATTTGAGACACCCAGAGCAATCATTAGTGATGGTGGCAGTCACTTCAAAAATAGGTCTTTTGAAGCATTAATGAAGAAATATGGGATAACTCACAAGATAGCTACTCCGTACCACCCTCAGACTAGTGGCCAGGTAGAAGTGAGTACAGATTTTAGAAAAGACAGTGCAGCCCAACAGGAAAGATTGGTATTCAAGGCTGAATGATGCGCTTTGGGCATATAGGACAGCCTACAAGACTCCTATAGGCATGTCTCCATATCGTTTGGTATATGGGAAAGCATGTCATCTGCCGGTGGAATTGGAGCACAGGGCATTCTGGGCGATCAAGAAATTTAATTTTGATATGAAGGAGGCAGGTGAGAAGAGGAAGTTACAACTGAATGAGCTTGAGGAGCTACGATATGAAGCATATGAGAATGCCAAGCTGTATAAAGAGAAGACTAAAATATTCCATGATAAGAAGCTATTAAGGAAGACGTTTATGGTGGGACAGAAGGTATTACTTTTCGATTCTAGACTCAAATTATTTCCAGGAAAGCTAAAGTCCAGATGGTGTGGCCCGTTCGAGGTCACTCAGGTATTTGAGCATGGGGCAATTGAGATCAATAATCCAAAGAATGGTAACAAGTTCAAAGTCAATGGACATAGGCTTAAGCCCTATTGGGACCAGATTTTTGACAAGGATGTGGATGTGATTACATTCACAGATTCCCCTTCCGCTTGATAGAGAAGCACAGTCTGGCTGAAGACTCTAAAGCAAACACTACTGGGAGGTAGCCCAGATCTTTGCAAGGAAAAGTTGAGGATGGCAATTCAGAGCTGGCGATGTACTCCATATCCAGCTGAGTTCTTTTATCCTTTTCTCTATCCTTCTATTTTTCTTTTATGTTATTATTGTTTTCTTCTTACTTTATTTTACAACATTGGGGACAATGTTTAATTTCAGTTTGGGGAAGAGTCTTAGTCATTAATAGGGTCATTATAGTCCAAAAATACATAAAAATTTTAATTTTTTTTTCGAAAATCACAAAAATATTTTTTTTTCTTTGAGTCATAGTTCCTTCCTACCACAATGATGAGAAATGATGATTTGTCTTGCATGGTTCATTGAACTTAATTATAATGGTTATTTATATTTCAATCGCTGAAAATCGCAGTTATCCATGTTGACCTATCACTGTGTGGATTACAATGTGATATAGTCTGAGGTTGAAAGCTAGCGCACAACTGAATGATTAGATGCTTTTGGTGAAAACTTGTGCAACCTAGTGAGATTTGAGCCTAAATGCTTATTCTTGAGAGGGCTATATGCTGAGTGATATGATCTTTCATTTCTTGATCTATATGATGCAATTGATTTAATTATCATTCTTTGATCACATGTTCTGAATTTTATATGGAAAAACATGCTAGAACTCTCATTTTTATCTGATCGAGGCAAATTTCGACTACATGAACCATAGGAGATGATTTTAGGCCATGTTTGACTAGTTTGTGCTTTTCTATCTATCCCCTTTGATGTTTACCGCTAGTTATCCATGTTGAGCCTTAATTAAGCCAGTTCTTGCACCCATACCAACCCCTAAGTTTGGGGGAGTTACCTTACCATATGTATTGCCTTACCTTATCTAAGGAAGTATAAAGATGAATTCAAGGTTCATTACAAAATGTGTGCAAGGCTTGAAAAAAAAAAAAGAAAAGAAAAGTTGCCGTTACCCTGCATCTCCATAGTATTGTGTAAAAAAAAAAAAGGAAAAAAGGAAAAGAGGAAAAAAGAAAAAAAAAACATATATAAAAAAAAAGCAGAAAAAAAAAGAATAAAGGAGGGTACACGTGTGACTCAGCAATGTGGAAATTCAATATGCAAGCCTTCGCCGCAAAAAAAAAAAAAAAAAAAAAAAAAACAGAAGTCCATAAAGGAACCTGAAGTGTGATTCTACGCAAATTTTTTAGATCTTGTTATCCATTTCCTTTCATTCATAACACTTCACCCTAACCCCATGATAACCTATGTGCAAAAGTCCTACTTGATTCTAGGTGAAGTGTAGTCCCAGTGTGGAGATGAGATGGAATGGTAGCCTATGGTGTGTGATTTCACTTCAAGCATGTGGTATTTTTCATGAGATCTTTATCTGTTCACTCTTAGCCAATTATTGAGTGTTTATTGTGAGTGTATGCATGGTGAGGATTGAAGCTGTTAACCTGAATTGCAAAAATGATTGTTTCGTTGTGTGAAAGCCTAAACTAAAAGTTATGTTGGTATTGTTTTACACACGACCCTTTTGAGCATATGGATTGTGAACTGGTTGAGACTCTTGCTTCTTTGATTCATGTATTGATCAGACATCTCTGAGACAAATGGTGGAAGGATAGGTTTCATATTTTAGTGTTTTTATTTTTTCCCTTGTTTATTTATTGTTTTGCTCGAGGACTAGCAAAGGTAAGTTTGGGGGAACTTGATAAGTGCTTAATTGTTTACAATCTAAGCCCTAATATTTGATTCATCTTGTGCTAGTCATAGTTATTTTATTTGATTTTACATAGTTTTGTTAATTTTTATGCTAAGGTCAAAAGGAGCAAAAAGAGAGGAATTAATGAAGAGGATGATGGGCGTGAATCAAAAAAAAAAAGACCATGGTGGGTCCCCATTCAAGATATTCCATATTTCAAAGAAGACATTCTAATTATTTGGACAACTTACAATTCTAATCAAAGAAGAAAAGCAAAAGAAAGAAAGAAGAAACCCAATCTAGGGTTACACACCCAAAGGGGGCCCACATCTATTACAAATAGAAGAATTTCAGAAATTAGAAAGTCTTATTCAAGTTAGAAGTGGAGTTCAAGAATGGAGAAAAACAAGGAGAAAAAGAAGGAAAGTTAAAGCAAGTCTTATTCAAGTCAAGATAGAAGTCCTAAAAGAGGGGTCCCACACTTATGTTACACGCACCAAATAGGGCCCACTTTTATGTCAAAAGTTTAGATTTAATTCCTTGCAATTAATTTCAGATTTGTGGGTCCATGTGAATAAGTTTCTAGAAGATACAAGTGGGACCAGATTTAGAAAGCTTGCTAAAACAAGAAAGAAGACTCCTTATTCAATCTAATTAGGTTTCCTAATTATAAGGAAGGTTGAAGATCTATTTCTATAAGGAAATACTTGCTAAAAGGGGCTATTTTCAAGACTTACAAATAGCATACAAGGGAAAAACGTGAACAGTAATTTTCCAGCCCCATCAAGCCACGTCCAGCCACCATTCATCCCATATATTCCAACCATATAACCAGCCATAAGACAGCAGCCATACAGCACCTTTGGAGCATCTTTGAAGCCATCTTTGGTGAGCTTTTGGAGGAGGAATAAAGGGAAAAAGCTGCTGGCCATCCACTACTTCACCATCATCTTCTAGTTTTATTCTTATGACTCTACTTTCTAGTTTATTTTCATTAAAAACATGAGTAGCTAATTTTTTTAGGGCTAGGGTGTAATTGAAACCCTAGCCTAGTTCTATGTAGTCTCTTTTGGCGTCTTTTAATTCAGATTTCAGTTTTATTGGTTGAGATTCTAAACCATGTTATTAATTGATGAGTTGTGTATATGCCATGCCAACTATGTGATGTTCAATTAATTTTAAGAGTAGCTAACTTAATTTTAATTGATCTTGATGTTATGCATCTAGGATTTAGAACCATGAATAATCTAAGTATATGCCATGCTTAGACTCATGCATTTATCTTTCCCATTGTTTTTATGCATTATGTTTGTTTTGACTAGGACATATGCTATGCTTAGTTTTTACATCATAATGAGCAATTCATGTAGTATGCCACTCATGAATTAGGTTAGGGGAATAATAATCTAGACGCATATGCCATGGTCTAGGTTGATAGATGTTACTAATAAAATCTGATTTTTGGTTAAAAGATAATAAGGGACATGCATAGGATTGGTTAGGGGAGTAGATGAAACCCTAGTTCATTCATTCATTATTACTGTTTTTCAATTCTCATACTAGTTGTTTTTAGGTTACTTTCCAATTAGCTTTTGATACTTTAAATTACTGTTTTTAATAGTTTGATTCCACTTTTCATCATTCAATTGTTTATTTTAATATTCTGATTTTTAGTTAATTTTGACATTATTTTATCACAAGTCTTCGTGGGATCGACCTCGTACTTACAATTCACTATACTACATAGTGATCTTGTGCGCTTGCGAGTTTTAAGTTGTGTGCATATTAAGTAGCTTATTTCTAGGTTGTTTGGTGCATACCACACTTCACCAAAACACAATTCCTATTTTAGCTCATATACCCAGCACCATTCAACAAATTGCAGCCCATTCAATCACTGTCCAGCCTTCACACATCTCCCATGTAGATAATTCACGCATGTCTGATCTAACCACAGCTTAATTTAAATTCAGCCCAATCATCTCAAATTAAACTTGCTAGGATCATACCTCGGCTTGGAAGTAGTAGCAGCAGCAATGCAGGAAACAGAGAAGACCTGCTAAAGCAGAGTAATGAAGAAATAGTAGCACCAGTGCAGCAGTGAGAGGAGCAGCAACTGTGCAACAAAATTTCAGAATGGAGAGAGAGGCCCAGCCATGTATCAGCAGC
Organism: Litsea cubeba; assembly: GCA_012931725.1. Lineage (NCBI taxonomy): Eukaryota > Viridiplantae > Streptophyta > Magnoliopsida > Laurales > Lauraceae > Litsea > Litsea cubeba. The sequence continues at coordinate 29,654,806 of CM022946.1, forward strand.
ACTTAAGATGCAGGGGCAGCAGCGCAATGAAGATGTAGCAGCAAAAGTTCACAGGCAGTAGCAGCAGCCGTCTTGGAGCTCCAGCCAAAAGGATAGAATGGTTTTTCTAGGTCTGGGCCTGAATCCAAGTTGGGCCTCAACCCTAGTTGGGTTTGAACTCTGAACCGATAACCTTCAACAACAATGCCAACAACAAATGCCTGAGTGTTGACAATAATTACAAAACCAACATATGGTTACCTTGCTCAACAGGTCTATAGTACAAAATATAATGCTCCATGTAGTTGTTGAATAGGGAGATCTGTACAGAGGAGTTTCGATGAATTGGAGCTGATTAACAATAAACTTCATGCTTTTATCCTGTTTCTACACGATTGGAATGAAGGTGTGAAATGAAGGATGCAATGTGGTGCAGCTCCATTGAATATGTGTTTGATTGTGATTGTTTAGTTTGTTGCTGCTGAAGAGAGATCTTTCCAAGTATTTTCAGATTGGCTCATCATTAGTAAGAAATAAGAGTATGATCCATGAGCAAGAAATGCTATAGCTGGTCTAAATACAGCTCAAGTTTGGGAATTGGATGAGAACAGGCGACTTTATTATTGGTTGAGCAAGCTAATAAGTTTGGTTGGTTGGGCGTATTTGAAGTTAACTTAGTTAAAAACAAAAGCCCAAATTATAAAATAAAATCCAATCTAAAAATTCAAAGGAAAGAAGGGACATGATCTAATTTTAGTGAACAACACTTCTTACAGAGTAAGCATTAGCGAATGCAAGGACAGAAGAAAAGGCCTGATCTTGGTCACTTTGCATCTAAAATTTGAATTGCTCAAAATCACTGGCCCATCTATAAATGTCTACAAGGCAAGTTTCCGTTCATTCAGAGCTGGGTCCATTATCAGATTGTTGGCATCTGAAACAAATGGTTAAAATAAAGAATAGCAAGAGTCAATTGGCATTTTTAAATGTGATTTCAGATAATAGGATTAACTCCAATCAAAATGAAATTTGGCTTAAAGCTAATACAAGGCAAGATAACGATTCTGAGCAATTTTTGATTAAAGGTGGGACCCACTTATGGATTTACTGTTGGGAAAAATGGATAGAGGAGAACCCATTATTTTGGCCATCTTTGAGTCAAAATAAAAGTGGGACCCACTTATCCTTTTAGGTGGGAATACATGAGAATATAATCTACTCCATGAGTGGATTAAGGACATGTATTTGGTTGCTCTAATCCATTAAGGAGTGAATGAGAAATTGTCTCCTAAACACCACTACTTGAGCATGTTAAACATGGAAACAAATGGTAGTGGTGAACTTGCTTCCCACATTGCTTGAGAGAAAAAGATTCTTTGGGTATAAATATACTTGCCTTGGTAGTATAGAATGAGCCCCAAAGGGCATCCCACTTTTGTGGAAGAAGGAGGACCTAGATCAAGCCACACGCGCTCGCCCGGCCCAGGCTTGGGCTTCACGCGTGAGTCAGGCCTGGCTCGGCCCACTACCCATTTATCATTTTTGGAGAAATTTTATTTAATAATTTTTTTTCCAAATGGGGTATGTTCACTGAACAGTCACTATTCTTAACAGATGCAGCCCTATGAAGAGACCTGAAACAGTCTGTCCGCGCGTTCGTGGAGGACGGTGCAGTCTGTCCGGGCGTTCGTGCAGGACGGTGCACAGTCTGTCTGTGCGTTCGTGCAGGAAGGTGCACAGTCTTTCCGGGTGTCGTGCAGGATGGTGCACAGTCTATCCATGCGTTCGTGCAGGACTCTCAAATCCCTCTTTCCATCGCTTCTCCCTCTCTCCCACCACCCAAGAACCAGATTTCCAACACACCCACATCGGAAAAGGGCCGTTTTCCGACCGTCTGCCATTTTTGGCGGTATGGAGAGCTTACCACCCGTTCTTGAAGCGTCTGTGGTGCTCGCTGTGATCATCATCGTCCATGAAAGCGGCCACTTTCTTACTGGGTATCCATGTATAAGAAATGCTTAAAACTCAAGTTACTAAACCGCACAAGCGGGAAGAAAGTCCACACAAGTGAGAAACATATCAAACTTGAAGTCTTTCATAGTTAGCTTATAAACTCAATATTTATTTGTTATTTATGTATTTTTATATGTCGCTTTACATGAGAATAAAGAACTCGTATGTACGAGGAGTGAGACCCTGGACCTTCTAATGAGAACTGTCGCGTCTTACCAACCGGATAAGATGCCATTCTCACATGATGCATGATTAAGTAAAGAACAAATGTCTTTCTTGACCCAATTCTCCCATTGTCTCACTGCCTGGTGTTTTATGTCTTTATAATTGCTACCTTCCTCCCATTAAAAATCTGAAGAAATGCATACATCTCTCATTTTTAGAATCATTTTAGTATGCATGAAACATATTGGCCTAGAGTTCCTAGTTTCATAAAACAATTTTTTCAAATATTGTATGAAACTGCAGCCAAGCCAATGTACTCGGTCGATCGTGCCCTGCTCCAGGTCGACCGGGCAAACTAGTCGTCGTGGTTAACTTGTTTTTCTGCCTTCAAACAATAAGTGCATTTACATTTCTAGATTACATTCTGTAATTCTGTTTAATTATATTGCAATCTGTTTCCTAAATACTGAACTATTTCCGTATGTACTCGGAACAACATTTACATATAACTTTCTCTTAAGAAGATCTAATTTCATCAATAGCAGCATAGGAATTAGGTTAGAGTTAACCCCATTTGATGGTCCCCACTAAAATCTTGTCTTAACATGGCTGTCAAAACCACTCAAACAGGAAGACAGATTAGAAGAGAAGTAGAGAAAGGAGAGGAGAGAAGTTGAGTCGTTGAGATGAGCAAAGGATAGAATATTTCTTTGAACAAGTCTGAATTTACAATCGTCATGAGTTTTTATAGACTTTTGGATAACAGCCATAACAGAATTACAGAGGACATGAAAACCTCATTCAGTTTTCAGTTCTAACAACCTAGGCCTGACACCTAACTTAACTGTTACCTGTTTCAGCTGATTGTAATTAACTAGCTAACACTTTCAGCTGAACTGAGTTAGTTATTTAATCTCTGTGAGTCAACTCTTTTCCTATGTGAGACTGAGTTAATACCCTCATTTTAAGTCAAAGTTGTGCAAAAACTTTGTAGCATCGAAGGGTGGGACTGCAAAAGAAAAAAAAAAAAAATTTCAAGCACGCTCGTTCATTTTATATGGGCCGTGCCTTTTCCTTTTCACATTTTCTTATCATTTGTTCAGTGATGATCTTATGGTTTTAACTTTTAACTCACCAACTTACTTATAGTAATTTCCATAGGGTTTCAATTCGACGAGATATATTACTTCGATCAAAGTGTTATTTTGGCATGCATATTTTAGTGCTGATGAAATCATCCGACTACGTGATTATGCAAAGTGGACTCTGCCAGGGCTGGCAGGGGCTATGTCCAAAACCCCCCCCCCCCCAAAAAAAAAAAAAAAAATAATAATAATAATAAATTATGATTTTTTACATATGGCCCTGCCAAAATTTCTGAAAACGCCCTTTTTCTTTTTAAAGTCTTATGAATTCTTATATATGGCCCCTCCAAAATTTTATAAAAGCCCCTTTTTTATCTATAAGTTTTTATAAGTTCTTTTTAAGAAAAAAACCTACTATATTTTAAAAACTACATACAATTTTCATATGTGAATTTCGAAAAAAAATATCTACATAGTGTCCCAAGAAAGAATTTTTGGGTCTGCCCCTGCGGCAGTGGACAACTCGTGGACAAGCTCTTTATAGTGTTTGAAGGGTCTACCTAACAATCCCCTTTTTGTCAAACTTGTGTGGGCTACCTGGCATGCCCACAAATAACCCTGCCTGATGAATCACTTGGATCCAAACACATGCATCATAATGGCATGGTTGTTGTAGAAAGGGGAAATGCTCACTAAAATCATGAATTCATGCCACTTTTTCCTCTTCATGGGGTGCCCAACAAATTTGATCGACGGTTCACATTCAATGGCTACATCCTTGATTATCCAAATAAGATGAAGTTTCTGCTCAACCATTGATAACAGTAAGCCAACTTATCTCAGTTCCACCTTAACCTCAAGGTCTTTATAGTGCTCAGGGGCAACTCAGTCCGACTCGACCTTGTTGCATTTGACTCGGCGGACTCGACTCGAGGACCTAACTTAACCCCTGAGTCCGAGTTTTTAAATCTTCATAATTGATTATCTTCAACAGTGTGAGGTGGGGAATGAATTCTAAGTGGATCAGAAAAATAAAATAAACCTATACATACAAATAATAATATGGAAAAATACAAATAATATAAACACTTGTATGCTTTCTATATGAAATACATGCATAAATATCTCTTATCTCTTGAAATTCTCTCTCATGCTTTTCAAAGTCACAAGCAAACACAAGAAGGGTTTCTAGTATCATCAGCTGAAATTAGAAGATATAAAGATCATATGATATGACCTATAAGGATCTCAATTTTCTTGGATGGTCTCCAAACACTTATCTCTGCACTCCTCATCATCCTTGTCGTCGAAGATATCAACCGCACGAGCTTGGTACTTCCCCTTGGAGCATTCTTGCAAGATGAGTTGACCCAGATCAGCCACATCTGTTTGAGAGACCAACTCCTTGTATTCTCTTATTGGCATCCGAACTTTGACTTGTCGAAAACTTGAGATTCGATCATAGGTTTCAGTATTCCTCTTAGCAAAGCAATTCCCCATCTTCTTCTTCTTGAACTAAGGTCTTTTTTTCATTGATATCTTTGATTTGGTTATCATGATCATCAAGTAAATGGTAGTCTTGACAAGTACTGGGTCTGTAATTAATAAGCACAACCGTTCATTTGAATGTTGGTGAGTGTTTAAATGTGAGTGTGATAGGAAGAAAAGTCAAATGCATTATTGACAAGGTCTTCATTGAATCCTTTTGCAATATGGTTCCACTGTTGTCAGAGAGCAACAGCATAGGGTGTAGAGATAAAAGCCGTTTGGAACCGAGTCCATGATGTACCTAGACCCAAATATTACTACTAGGAGACTTGGACCTTTGGCTGTCAATGAGTCGAGCCAGCTTGACTCAGATTAGTTGGGCCAGGACTTGAGCTCTACTTGTGAGCTTCGCTAGCCAAATTGAGCAAGGGCCTATTGGAGGGCTACACAGCTTGGATGGGTTCCAATTCTTATCTCTCTCCTCTGAGTTCTCTCAATCTATTCCACCAATAAAGTCGATGGGTTCTGGGGACAAGTATCAAAGGAATGGCTATCATGAGAGATAATAGGATCTACACTTATTCCTAGACTTAATGGGAAACTCAGTAGTCAAATCAATATAGATTATGGACGTATTATGTGTTACTTGGGCCTATCCATGTATGTCCTCACACCGTATTACAGATTCCAACCTTTCATATTTGGATGGTTGGTTTTAATGAATGCGAAGGGCTTAGATTGCTGATAGGGAAGGGGAAGATTAGCAAATAGGTTACACCTCTAGCTGTTGAGAAATTTGTGGTATATGTATATGTAATATTTATAAAAATAAAAATTATGTATTTTTAAAGTAATTTATGGACCGTCGCTTTGCTTGGTATTGATTTCACATGAATTAAAAACGACAACCATCATAAGGTATGTTTGTACGGCCACTTTTTTCCAAGAAAAGCATAGAAAGTGTAAATGATTTTCCGCAGTGCTAAAAGTTTTACGTTTGTTGCAGCTGTAATTTTTTTTTTTTTTTTTGTGAAGAAATGAGTTAACCTTTTCTCAATTCCACGGAAAACTATTTCTTGGGGGGTGGGGGGAGGTTCTGACTTGGTTTTCCGTTGAATGTGGAAAACGATGTTCATTGAATCGATTTTCCATAGTGTCCCACAAATGTGCCCAAAGGGGAAGATCTACAAATGGTCATGAGGTAATCTCGTTTTTAATGGAAATTGATGCTTAACCATCCATCAACGTGGTAAATAATATCTTAGAAAAGTAAGGCTCCTTTTAAGATCTTCATCTTATATCTTTCACTCCTCACCTCTTTACATTTCCTTTTCAAGCTCATTTAAGGACATGCGTTTGTGTTGCTTTTGCGGAAAATGGAAGTCTTTAAACTTTCACTTTTTTGTTGAATTCCGTCCCCCCCCCCCAAAAAAAAAAAAAAAAAAAAAAAAAAACACTCTTTTGTAAATTAGCAAAAGTTTGCACTACTTGCTTTAAAAGCATTTGCACCAAATAATGGAAAACTTTTTCATAAAAATCATTCCACGTTATTTCTGCATAAAGCGGCCGTACAAATGTGCCCTTAACGTCACATTCCTAAGAACTCACTTTGGAGCAAACAAAGGGCCCTATATGAATTGAATAAAGAGAACTTATTGACTCAAGAAAACGGGCTTTAACTACCCTGACTCTTAATTCGACTCAGGCCTTTAACTGGTGGACTGAGGCCCTCCCACTATGTTCTTTGGAGGCTCAAACTTGAGAGAGGGTCCACATCAAAGGCCCTTCAATTCTTACCAGGCTAAGGCGCTAAAGCTTTGGTCCAGATAGGTTTAGCCCCTTGACAGCCTTAATTTCAAGTATATATATGGAGGAACCCTCTCCTCAACTCAACCGTATATTAAGGTACGCTCAGATATGTACGAAATGAGAATCGCGCGAAATGTCCAGCCCGCCCGCCTAGCCCGCCCATTTCATTTCATTTTTCCCTACCCATTTCATTTGATTTTCATAACCGCATCTGAAACGGAAGAGACCCAGAGCCCCTCTCCTCTCCTCAAGGCTTCATCTCACGACCCAGAGCTCTGATCTTCCCGACCGACGCCCCTCGCAGCTTCATCTCACGACCGTGCTTCATCCCAGAACCTCTCCCCTAAAACCAGAGAAGGAGAAGATGACCTCGTCGCATGACCGACACCCGGAAGATCTGCACGTCAGCGCCATCTCCGATCTGTACGGCGACGTCGCCCTCAACCCATTCCGAGCCCCATCTCCAAGGTTCTGCAAAAACCCATTCCAAGCCCCATCTCCGATCCATCCAACCAAACAATTTGTACATCGACAGCTATCAGGTAAGAAGAAAACCAAATCTTTTCAATTTTCATTTTAGTTTTTTTAATAAAAGAAGAGAAGTTTCAGTTTGGGGTTTTCTCTTAACCTAAAAAAAAAGAGAAACAGAGAGGACAGAAAGAGAAAACAGAAATGGATTTCTCTTTTTTGTTTTGTTCTGGGATTAGGAATTTTGGTTCTGATGGTGATGATGATCATGGGTAGGACGCCACACTTACATGAACGAGCCCTGTTTGGTCATCAAAACTGTTCATTTCATATGGTTCTACTTCTATCGGGGATCGTTCATGTCATTAGATGCCACTTGCATGAGATTTCTCTCAAATTCAGTTACCATTCTATTCTCTTTCCTGACTGATAATAGCTTGATTGCCTTGCAGTGGTTTCTACAGTTAGTGGAATCAAAGAGTCTGCAAGTTCCCTTGGCCAAGGTACACAAAACCAAGTACATTTCCATTGTCGTTTCCTTAAGGCTATTGGCAAAATGGTAAAGAAAAAATATTCAGTTGTTGAAATTCAAAGGGTTTTCTCTTTGCATGAACTATTATGGGGTATAATGTGAATCATTTCAATTTCCAGTTTGGACAATTGGAGTTTTTCTAGTTGTTCTCTTAGATAAACCACAAAATTTCAGCGAAGCACAATGTTTTCTCCCCTTATTTGCAAACCTCTTTTTATTTTTTATTTTCATTTCAACCCAAATTTACGGGTATGTTTGTTGTAGGGAAAACCAGAGTGGTGTAAGAAAGTTTCAGTAGAGATCGTCATTACTCATGTCATCTTCAAGTATGTGAATTGAAGTATTTTATTAATTTCTAATATGTAAATCTTAGAAATGTCCAATATAATCTGAACCGACATATAAGCTCGGGAATATGTAGGCAGGACATCGTCATGACTTTTTTTATGGCTTTCGTCATTGCCAAATCTTGATATGTTATAATTCCTCTAGGTGGGCCACAAGGCATTGCTTCAAGCCATTTATTAAACAACCACTCAAATGACTCTGCTTTTTCATTTGGTAGAAAACCACAACCAAATAACGTTGTCTGACCGTGATGATTACATCCAACGAATGCACCAAAAATTAGCTCATAACAATTTGTCTTATATGTTGTATCAAATGTTACAACATCACCAAAGACTGAGTACATAGAACGGAATGTTCCGTTCGCCCAAAAAATGTGTTATCTTCTTTTCTGTATCTCGCTCAATGTTATAAGTAAATCCATGACCCATTTCCTTGCGATTCTCAAAGAGTTGAAACAAGAGTTGATCATCCAGCCCTTTTCTCTTTGCCTTTTCATTTCTACGGTGATTCTCAGCATCTTTATCTGTAAATCCAATCTTATCTAGTCCCCCAGATTGGGAACTGAATATTTGCAATTGGGCTTTGCTTCGAATATTTGCGGAATCATATGTATTTATTTGTTGTTTCGTTGATTCCGGAACAGACCGATGTGACCTCAACATGAATCGTTTGTGAGTAGTGGGGGGATGACAATGCCAGAGAACAAAGATCGACACTTCATAACCACCTGATTTATCCTTTTTCACTTGCATTTGCACCTTACAATTTACTTGCGTTTCCATGCGACGCCTTTGAACTACATCCTTACTTAAAAAATACTTCTCGTTTGTTTTACCCTCCTTTGAACAACAAAATCACTTCCAAACTACCTTCCCATCTTTGGTACGAGTTGAATCTTTCTGTACACTAAACCTAGCAGCCTTTGCATAAACATTGTAAAATTCATATGCTTTTGTTAGATCCTCAAAATGCATTCCCGATTTTGGTGTCAAGTTCTCATCTACATCTGGATAATGCAAAATTGTTGACGAGGAGGAGGACACATCCATATTTAGTACCCTGCAACAATTCAATGATGACATTCATCAAATCCCCCCACCCCACCCCCATTCCATGAAGACAAAATAAAAACATCACTATAAGCAAAGAAAATGAACATATATTTACATCACATATATTGCTGCACACACCCAATTCATATGAACCCACATAGAATGGTTTGTTTGTTTGCATAGAAAAGTTAGGAATTCTTGGTAAAATGAATTTAAAAAAAAGGAATGAATAAAACACAGTAATCAGAATAATGATCATATGCAGAAGTCAGCATGGAGATTTCTACGCAGTTCAAGTCCGTTCACTACACAAAAGGCCCAATTTTTACTTGATCAAAACCAGCAAAACACACAAGCAGAGCAATATTCATCAAACCAGTCCCAAATCGGAGGATCCCTATCTATACTACATCTCAAAAATCTAAGGTTCATCATTCTAGAATATCAAACAACCAGCACAAACAAATCAATCACAATCGCAATGCCTAACAAGATCCATCGAGTTTCAAATCGTGACAAAAGAAAACTCGATGCTTCCCAATCTAGATGCAAATGCGTGCAGATCGGATGCATAACAATAAAAAAAACACATGCATTTGCGATCGATTGCTAGATTCAAATAAAAACAAAGTGAAAACAACCTCCAAACCCTATAATCTCTCCCGATCTGGAAAAACAACAACGAAATTAATTGAAGATTCTCCAATCGGGTCGATCGATCAACAACAATAGAATCAATTGGAACAAATGGAAAGAGAAACTCGAATTAGAGAGAGAGAGAGAATATCTTTTGGAAACCTAACCTTAGATTTGGAGTTCTTGAGAAGAGAAGGAGGAATCTGTGTTTTTTGTTTCTTCTTGTGTAGAACCTTGGAGATGGGGCTCGGAATGGGTTGAGGGCGACGTCGCCGTATAGATCGGAGATGGCGCTGACGTGCAGATCTTCCGGGTGTCGGTCGTGCGACGAGGTCGTCTTGTCCTTCTCTGGTTTAGAGGAGAGGTTCTGGGATGAAGCACGATCTTGAGATGAAGCTGCGAGGGGCTTCGGTTGGGAAGATCGGAGCTCTGGGTCGTGAGATGAAGCCTTGAGGAGAGGAGAGGGGCTCTGGGTCTCTTCCGTTTTAGATGCGGTTATGAAAATCAAATGAAATGGGTAGGGAAAAATGAAATGAAATGGGCGGGCTGGGCGGGACATTTTGCGCGATTCTCATTTCGTAATGACTCAACACACACGTATCTGAGCGTACCTTAATATACAATTGAGCTTAGGAGAGGGTTCCTCATATATATATATATATATATATGGGCCAGGCTCTCCTAAGCTGTAGCTTAGGGGTATCCTAAGCTGTAGTAGTGTAAAAATGGGTCACACATGTGCTCACACATGTGCAGTTTACCCTAAGCTGCAGTTTAGGAGAACCTGCCCCGTATATATATAAATGTCACTTTGCTTCTTCAAGATCCAAAAGGCTACATGAAGTCGCAACCTCCCATAAATAGGCAATGCTACTTCCAAAAAATCAAATCTTTTCAGAATCAAACAAAAACTGCAAGATATTTCAAGGCAGCCAAAAGAGGAGTACACAAGAAGTTTCGGGTCATTTCAAAATCATTTGACCTAACTTCGCTTCTCCAGCAACTAAAAAGGAGCTCCGGGCGGCGAAAGCATCGGAGACGCCAAATCTTCGATCAGAGCCTGTGGATGGTCTCAAAATACATCTAAAAGGCTCCACGTTAAGTTCCAAGTCAAACCGACAACGTTTGACCCTACATCAACCCTCGAACAACTAAATCAAGCCTCTCGGCTGTGAGAACCACCAAGGCCATCACTCATCAAATAGAGCACATGGACGGCTTCAAAATGTTTACAAAGGGCTACACGTCAAATTTCAGGTCATTTCGACAATATTTGACCATACTTTGACGCTCGGAAGTCAAATCAGGCCTCTCGGCGGCGAAGCTCCCCGGGACCATGGTTTCCAAGACAGAGCCTATGGATCATCTTAAAATGACTCCAATAGGTTCCCTGTCAAATTTCAAGTCAATCGGACATCGGTTGACCGCACATCAAACCGCGACATCTTCATCGCGATAGAAGCAAGTCTACTAGTGATAGGACCCCAAACGGCTTCAAAACTCAAACAAAAGCCTATGGTTGGTCTTATTTATTGCTCAGCAGGCTTCACCCCAAATTTCAAGTCATTCCGACATCGTTTGACCCATTTTCAGCTTCTGACGGAAAATCGGCAGCTCTGTGCGACAAAGTCTTCGGCTTTCTCAGAAAATCAGAAACTTTGCAAAACAAAAATACAAGGATTCTCATCAGGTTTTCTACAGGGAAATCAAGCCAATAAATGATAAAAAATGTCAAGGAAAAATACAGAAGAAAAAAAAAAATAAAAAAACAGCAAAAACGGACACAAAACAGGACAAAAGGGGGAAAACCCCAAGGGTCGCAGGCCCCTGGGGCTCGGGATTCCCAGGTGGGCCCCGGAAACCCCGTATTTTGCCGTTTTTTTGCGATTCGAAGCGTCTGACCTCTGGTATTTTCCAAAATTCATACTTTTGAGATACCGAATCCTCTGACATCCGTCAAAAACATGGGTTAATCATCAAGAGTATCGAAAACAACATTGATCGCCACCAAATCAACCAAAAAAGTGTGCTTTCTACCCGATCGATCGAGAAATTGACAGGACAGATGGCACCGACTCGCTGTTGGCAACCAACACCTGAAGTTACATGGTCATCCGATGTCGATTTACATAAAGATCCATCGATGATCATCGCCAGAAGAATCTCAAAAGACGCGGCACGGCCCGCGACTCTTCAATTGCTCGGCGACCACTTAATGCGATTAATTGACTAGCTTTATTACAGTCATTAATCCATTTCTTTGGACGGACCAATCAGAAGCAAGCATCCGGGAGTTACAAGTCAAGAGATTCATGGCATTTAACCCATGAAACTCCTCCCATCATGGCGATTAAAGGCGATTAAATGCCCTCAATCTCCTCCGGCCAATCAGAAGCCAAGAAAAAGGAGTTATAAAATAAGGAATTCAATCTTGTAACTCCTCTTTTATGTAGCTTTATGACAATTAAGGCTCATAAACCCTCCTAAATGGTTAACTAAAAGCTTATAAATAGGAGAGCATTCCAAAGAATTCCGGATCGGAAAAAAACACAGAGACACGGACAAAGCACAGAAATTCAGAGAAGGAAAAGAGAGAAAACTCTGCGGAAGTTCTACACCAACCACCGTTACAAGGTGACAAAAGTCCCTTGGGGGGTACCCCCCCCAAGGTCCTTGCCTTCTCCTTCTGCCTCCAAATGGCTTAGACGTGGCTTTTCAGCCCGTCTACTCAGTTTTTTGTCGGACATAGGACCTTCTTTTGGTCTTTATTCTCTAAAAACCTAAGGTTATAGCCAAGCCAAGCGAATCAATAGCATCCTCTGTTCTCATCTGCATGGATGATGGCGAAGTCCACATATGGCTTGCGACCGTCAATCTGAACGGGTCCCCACAATCTCCTGAGAAGTTAGATCCTCCTTTTCTTGCTTTTCATTGTAGTTTGTATTTTTTTAAAAGAGACAAAAATCACAACTCTTGTCTTTCAATATTGATAAGGATTGTAAATCGGCTATAAACGCAAAAAATCGGCTATAAACGCCAAAATCGGCTATAAATGCCAAAAAAATCGCCTTTCACGGCAAATCAAGAAAATGTCTCTTTTCTTAAATATATGTGCAATGGAAAACTTGAAAGAAGTTGATTTCCTTTTTACTTGCGAAGGTTGATCTCCGGATCACCACTTGCAATTCCAAGTAAAATAGAAAATCTGGCACACCCACACAAAAGAAATGTTGATGCACGCCCTTGCCCCCCGGTTACGAAAGGGTCGGACCCAACGGACTCCCACGTCCACCGACCTCGGTAGGACCAGGCAGGAGCGCGGTCCATCAGTGATGCTGTCCCCGATGACATGACATACCAGAGGAGATGTTTTCAGTTCTCTTACAGAGCTGATGGTGAGGAGAGAACTATTGTTACCCGGTCGATGTTTGATCGCACCGTCTCGATCATGAGCCTTGTCCGCACATGCTCTAAGAGGGAAGATCCTCTAAGCTGGGTGAGAAGGACAAATGCAATCAAGACCAGGGTTATTGTTGGCAGTTCTCCTGGATATGCGGAGAAGTCGCCTGCTGACATGGACATGTTGATGCCGGCCAGCGGCTACCATGGTCCTGATTATCCGTCGGTCAATTTGGGACCAGTGGGCCTTGGCATTTTCAGCGGTGACGGCAGCAATTGGGTGAAACCTTTTCGACTTCGTGTTTGTTTCCGTGCTGACTCCGTGTGGAAGTCATGGACTGATCGCGTCCTTGATTGGTGGCGCCGTTTTGAAGGAAGCCAGGATCTTTGATGCGGTTTGCGCCTTTAGGGAGACCGTGATCTTTTCTGACGAGGCCTTCATGCCTATGTTGGAGTCATTCCTCCCACAAACCAATACATTCGTTGTGACGAATGGTGAGATTGGTTTCTCTTTGAAGGAGCTGAGCGCTATTACTGGATTGCCTATCCTTGGCAAACTCTATGAAGAGTTCATGCCGATCGACAACGTCCTTGAGGAGCAGTCTGAGGAGTTCAGGCTTCTGTACTTTCAGCTCGTCGCCTTCTATGATTTTTTGAAGGAGAAGGAGGGCTTGAAAGTTAGATCCAGTAGTTGGAAGAGTTCTGGCTCTTCGTTCCTCAACTTTTTTGACAGCAAAGAGTCTTCTGATAGTGCGACCTGGGAAGCCAAGGTTAAGGATCTGGGTTCAAAGAAGATTTTGGCTATGCAAGAAGAGTTGAGAGATTTCTTTGCGAGTACAAACGCCATATGTCCTGACATTGCATTGCGGAGAGATCTTGCTGTTTACCTCACTTATTGGCTGGGTGAGGTTGTTTTTGCTAGAGGAGATGGAACGCACATCAGGCCGCATTGTATTTTTCCGGCTTGTCAGATGGCGTTTGGAGAGCCGCTTGCTTTGGTGCCAGCTCTTTACTCCTACTTGTGCACCGAACTGCAGGCTGCTGCTTTTTTGGGTCGGCTTGGGCTTCCCATGAGCAGGGTACTTTTAGCCCACATTTTCTATTCGTGGTATGTCTACCACTGTCCTGGCTTCCACCGGCTGGGTGCTGCACAGGATGATGATCCTCTGATGATTCGACTGGCTAAGGGCAAAGCCGTGTCCGAATTACTTTTGTTTGCCCGCATGAGGATCCGACGGTTTAGGGACGTCGAGATGGGGCAGTCTTCAGTGAAGCTTTCTCCGGAGTTGCGGAAGAAGGCTTTTGATTTTGGTGCCTCCCGTGACTCTACCAGGGCGGGATCGAGAAGGCATTACTCTTTGAAAAATGCAGAGAAGGAGTGGCTTTTCAGCATACGTGTCGGCACGATGGTGTACTGCAGACATCTTTTCGTCGACATCCAGCCGTATGTACCTTCTCGCTTTGCTCTGCAGTTGGGTTTTTCTCAAGGCGTTGTTGGAACGCCTTCAAGCATGGTGAAGCGCTTTGGAGGTTTGCAGTATGGGAGAAACGCATGGGCTTTTTATAGTGCTGAGGACACTACTGCCATGATTTCTTATCCTGTGTTGTCGACTTCCCGGACTGCCGGCTTCACGAAGTGGTTCGCGGAGAGCTTTTCGGCATATCGAGGGCTTTCTAAGAAGGAGCTTGATGTGAAGCTGTCATTAGGAAAAGGCCTTGGAAAGTCAGATGGCGTCCGGCGGGAGGAAGTTTGGGCTTTCCTTTCTGGAGAGAAGCACAAGATAGGCTTTCTCGGTGACTAGGGCGTCATTGGTTCTGAAGCTGTTCGAGAAATACTTGATGAGGCTTAGAGCAGCTAGAACAAGAGGAAGCTGAGCTTGATGCTTGGATGCAAGCGGCACAGAGGCGAGCTTCCGTGGGGTCTACTGTCAAGGGTAGATCATCCAGTGAGGAGTCAATTGGGAGACCTGACTCTGAGAGTGGGCATGTTCCTCTAAGAAGCGAGCCCGCAGAAGTAAGAGGAAGAGGAGTCATCATCACAGCAAGGGGCAACGTGACGGTTCTTCTGATTTGGAAGTTCCTCTTACTATCAATGAGGAGGTGCTAGAGGATGCTGGCGAGCCTCCAGAAAAGAGAAGCCGATAAGAAGAGACCGTCGGTGAAGGTATGATTCTTCCTCTTTCTCTTTCCATTTCTTTTCATGGGATTTTTCCATGTCCTGATTTGCTTTCTCCCCTTGCTGTCTTTTTTTTTAGCACATGATGAAGACTTGGCGATGCCTGAGGTTCCTGCTGATGAGGCGGTGACAGATCCAGTTGCGGCACCAGAAGAAGAGCCAAGGGACTCTGGAATGAATCCAGAATCTCCAACTGGTATGACTTTTTTTGATTTCTTCTTTTTTTTTTATCTGTGACTTTATTTGCTAATATTTTTCTTGTCAGCTGACTTGCCACAGGCATCCGATGACTTTGAACCATCGATGGACGCAATGTTGATGATGCTTCCGATGAGTTCATGGAGGAAGAGAGTGTTCCGCCAGTCGTCGAAGAAGGTATTTTATAGTAATAATCCTGATAATGATTTTTTTTAAACATGATCATATTCATACATTTTTGTGTTTCTTTGGCAGGTATTGAACCGACAGAGGAGAGTCCATTGCTTCCTTCAGGAGCATAGCAATGGATGCCAGAGGTTGATCCGGAGGTAGAGACTCCTGCAACCAATTCTGACACGGTGGAGGAGGTACCTCCTGCTGAGATTCCTTCTCCAGCAGCTCTGACTGTAAAGAGTTCTTTTGTTCCTCTTCCAACGGGGCATGACATTAGCAGCCGACTGACGAAGCAGGGCGAATCTTCAGCTGGGACATGTCTGCTTTTTGCGAAGAAAGTGGTGGCGTAGGTTCTGAGCTCTTGAATTGAGACTCTCCTTGCTGTACACTTGGATGCCGGATTTGGCATGATCCAGCATGTGTAGGAGATTCTCGGTGATACCGAAGAGGCTGGTCTGGATGTCACAGGTGCTAGGGCGATCGTTGATAGGATCATTGCACTGGGTGACAAGTGGTTTGAGACCATTGGTTTTGCTGACGACCAGTTCTTCAAGGAGATGTTACTGGACCCTGCTGATAAGGCTAAGTCTGATCGGAATGAGGCTGCACAAAGCAGGAAGCAGCTAGTCCGAGAGAAGAACTTAGTAGAGCTAGTCATCATTGGGCTGACACATGACCTTAACATCCTTGATAGGGAGGTCGATGAGGCCAGGAAACGTCTTGAGCATTTGAAGGCACAAGTCGCTGCTAAGTGGGCTGCTATAACAGAGGCTCACGACAGGGAGAATGCTCTGATTCGCCAGGTTGCAGATGCTGATCGAGTTCTTGAAAGAAAGTTTCAAGAGGACAAACAATGGCAAACTGCTCGGGATAAGCTTCCCAGTGTGAAAGAAGGGTTGCAGCCTTCTTCAGCATCTCATGGCAAGTTTCTGAAGAAACGTGCCCTGAAAACTCTGACGGCTGAGGCCAAAAGTTTGCTTGAGGAGCTGAAATTTTGGCTGGAGACCATTTTTGGTTGAGCTCCTGATTTTTTGTAGCAGAAACTACCATTTTTTCCCTTTTTTTTTTGGTACCACATGTATTTTTTTTGGTACTTTTTTTTTATTTTCCCTACGCTCACTTAAATCTTTTTGTGATGAAAGCAATTGCTAAATGGGATTTGATCAAAAGTTTGTCATTTTGTGAAAATCTTTTGTCAAATGATTGTTTGGCCACGGGAGCCAAATTTTGTTCGTGGCATGAGAGCCGATTTTTTGGCATGAGAGCCAGTTTTGTGGCATTGATAGCCGATTTTGTGGCATTGATAGCCGGTTTGTGGCAGTAATAGCCGTTTTTTTTTTAAAGTCAAGTTTTGGTTTGTGGTATTGATAGCCGGTTTGTTTTGTGGCTTAGATAGCCGGTTTATTTGGTGGCATTAATAGTCGGTTTTGGTGGCATTGATAGCCGGTTTTGGTTGCATTTATAGCCGGTTTTGGTTTTGAAAAATGCAAGTATCGTCTAGAAGTCGCCTCCCTGTTGAATGGTCTTGCAAGTATCGATGGAATGTTGCATCCTTGCTCATTCGGTTGCGAGTATCGATGGAATGTCGCATCCTCGTGGATTTGGGTGCAAGTATCGATGGAATGTCGCATCATTGCTTTTGATTTTAGGGGTACTGACTTGATGTCGTTTCCCCATGAATTTTGAAATTTGTGGTTTTCTCGAACCTTTGGGTTGTGGATATCAACTGAAATGTTGCATCTCCACAATTTCTTGGTTTTTTTGAACCTTTAAAATTTGGATTGCGGATATCAACTGAAATGTTGTGTCTCCACGGTTTTTTGGTCTTTTCGAACCTTTGAAATTTGGGTTGTGGATATCATCTGAAATGTTGCATCTCCACGGTTTTTTTTTTGTTTGATTTTGCAAATATCGACGAAATGTCGCTTCCTTACGATTTTGGAAGTGTTGAACAAGGTTTGCATGCTTCCAATTTGTGCGAGTATTGACTAAGCGTCGCTTCCCCGCGGTTTTTGAAAAACCATTTTTTTTGTTTAAAGACACGAGGGTCATATGTTTTGACCTAAAACCATTTTGGCGGGAAAAGGCAGGGTGGACGAGGGTGGAAATCCCTGAATCCAGATTTTGTTTCAAACGATGAATTGTGGGTTCAAGGGTTGAAAATTTTGGTCAAGTTAGGGATAGGTTCCTAAACTTGGAATTTTTAAACAATGAAACGGTGAAAGTAAGCATTGTTTGAATTTCTAGAAATTTCAACATTTAATATGAAAATTCTAAAAAGAGTGGGTTTAGCGAGCGAGTACCTGGAAATCGATTTTGGCCGTACAGACATTGCTTTTACCCAGTTGGGTAAGTCTTCAAGGGTAGTACCGCTTTAAGAACTTGCCATTGATGGGCAGCATACATCTGTCACCTTCCATGTTTAGGGGGGCGTATGCGCCGTTGGAGAAAACCTTGTCGATGACGTAGGGTCCCTCCCATTTTGGCTCAAATTCGCATTTGGACTTGTGAGCGAAGACCACTGGTCTTTTTACCGCAAGAACCAAGTCACACTTTTTGTAGGCGCGTTGCCTGATCTTTTTGTCGAAAGATCCTACCATACCTGTTTGGTAAAGTTCAATGCTTTGCCGAGCTTCGAGCCGTCTCCCATCGAGATTGTCCAGCTCATGGAGTCGCAATTTGACATTGTTTTCTTGAGTCATGTCATTTTGCATGGATACCCTCAAGGAAAGAATTTGTATTTCCAAGGGTACGACAGCTTCGCATCCATAGATCAAGGAGAATGGTGTGCTATGGGTTGGTCCTCGAACGGTGGTTCGATAGGCCCATAAAGCTTCAGAAAGTTTGCCGCTCCAGTCTCTTTTGTGACTAGAGACCATTTTCTTGAGGATTTTGCAGAGTGTCTTGTTGAAAGCTTCTGCTAATCCGTTTGCTGCCGGATTGTATGGAGTCGAAGGACAGCCTTGGATTTTGTATTTGTCGCAGAACCTATAGAATCGATGATCCTGAAATTGTGGTCCGTTATCATGGATGAATCTTTTGGGTATGTCGAAACCACAAATGATGTCGGTGCGCAGGAACTGAAGGACTGATGAGGTCTTCATTTCGTTAAGCGCAAATGCTTCTGACCACTTGGAGAAGTAATCCGTAGCGGCGAAGATGAAGCGATGACCTTTGGTCGAAGGGGGAGAAATATGACATATGATGTCCATACCCCAGGCTTCGAAAGGCCATGAAATCGCTGTAGGATGTAGCCATTCTGGAGGCATGTGAATGTAATCTCCATGAACTTGGCATTGTTGGCAGCGCTTAGTAAATTGCATTGCGTCAGCTACCATTGTAGGCCAGTAATAACCTAACATTTTTATCTGATCATAGAGCTTTAGACCAGCCTGATGAGCTCCACAAAGACCAGCATGAACTTCTTTGAGTGCTTTTTTGTTGACACAAAAAATGTCACTTTGCTTATTCAAGATCCAAAAAGCTACATGAATCCTTCAAGATATCTTTCTTTTGGGAAAGAATCTTTCTAATCTCTTTCTTTTGGTAAGGTTACTAATTAGTAACACTTACCTCTTTCTTCTTTCCTTCTTTGGTCTGCTCTCCTCTATAAAAGCAAGGAGGAGGTTGGATCTCTTGCTCTTACTACTTTCTTTTGCAATAATCTCAAGAGGGCTTCAAGACCAAGAGCTTTTCTTCTTCAAGATCTTCAAGACTTTTCTTCTTCTTCTCCATCAATGGCTTCAAGTAAGTTACCTTTTTCAAGAAAACTCCATTGTAGGAAAAATAAAGTTCTTTCTCTTTTTTTTTGTTTCGTTTTCTTTTCTTCTTTTTTTTTTTTTTTCTTTCACGTGTTTTCCCTCTCTTTTTTTTTTCACACGTGTTTTCTTTTTGCTTTTTTTTTTGCTTTCTTTTCTTTTTCTTATTTTTTTTGTTTTGTTTTTTTTTTTTGGTTGTTTGTGGGCCGTACGGACATATCCGTACGGATCTGGCCGTACGGCCACGTGGCCTGTGGGCCATCTCCCTTTTTTTCTTCCTTTTTTTTTTGTTTTCTTTCCCTCCTCTTTTTTTTGAGAAAGTTTCTTTTCTTTTCTTTTTTGTTTTCTTTCCCTTTTTTTTTGAGAAAGTTTCTTTTTTTTTTTTTTTTGCTCATCATGATAATGCATTTTTTTTTCGCAAACCAAGATGTTCATGCATGCATTCAATTTGTAAATTAAATTTGTAGCATGATGTAATAGCATACCTGAAAGTTTTTGTAAATTTGGGAATTTGGAGCTCGCAGTGATGTTGAGCCCTTCCTGATTTTGCGGAGACTTTGAGGTTTCGAAAGTTTGGAGTCTCGGAGCTCGCAGCGATGTTGAGCCCATCTTCAAGCTTTCTATTTCTTTCGGGATAGTTCCTTTTCTTCGGAATTGCCCCGTCATCATGTCAAAATTTCGCCAGATTTTTTTTAGCGAGATTCTGTCATTTTGATGTTTGATCTTTTTCTTTTCCATCCTTTTCAGGTGGTTCCTCCAGAGCGAACAAGGGTAAAGAGCCTGCTACAAGCGTACCTCGTCGATCTTCTAGATCTTCTAATCCGGCCGTTCGGCAGTCTTTTGAGAAGGTCCAGTATGTTGAGAGAAATCTGGAAGAGTGCGACTCCCTCAACAGAGATGAGATGAGGCAGCGACTGATCGCTCTCAAGGGAGAGGAATTCTATAAGATCATGGTAAGCAGTCGTCCATGGGTGATGGAAGATCAGAGCGTTTTGCCCAAGCCTACCTTCTTCTTTGGTGATGCAGTCCCTGATGACATGACATACCAGAGGAGATGTTTTCAGTTTTCCTTCACAGCAGATGGTGAGAAGAAGACTGTTGCTACCCCGGTCGACATTTGATCGCACCGTCTCGATTCTGAGCCTTGCCCCCACGTGCCCTAAGAGGGAAGATCCTCCAAGCTGGGTGAGAAGGACAAATGTAATCAAGACCGGGGTTTTTGTTGGCGGTTCTCCTGGATATACGGAGAGGTCGCCTGTTGACATGGACCTGTTGATGCCCTCCAGCGGCTACCAGGGCTCTGATTATCCGTCGGTCGATTTGAGACCGGTGGGCCTTGGTATTTTCAGTGGTGATGGCAGCAATTGGATCAAGCCTTTTCGACTTCGAGGCCGTTTCAATGCTGACTCCGAGTGGAAGTCGTGGACTGATCGCGTCCTGCTGATTGGTGGCGCCGTTTTGAAGGAAGCCGGGATTTTTGATGCGGTCCGCGCCTTTAGGGAGACCGTGATCTTTTCCGACGAGGCCTTCATGGCTATGCTGGAGTCATTCCTCCCTCAAACCAATACCTTCGTTGTGACGAATGGTGAGATTGGTTTTTCTTTGAAGGAGCTGAGCGCCATTACTGGATTGCCCATCCTCGGCAAACTTTATGAGGAGTTTATGCCGATTGACAGCGTCCTCGAGGGGCAGTCTGAGGAGTTCAGGCTTCTATACTTTCAGCTTGTCGCCTTCTATGATTTTTTGAAGGAGAAGGAGGGTTTGAAAGTTAGATCCAGCAGTTGGAAGAGTTTTAGCTCTTCATTCCCCAACTTTTTTGATAGCAGGGAGCCTTCTGATAGCGTGACCCAAGAAGTAGGAGCTCAAGATCCAAGTTCAAAGAAGATCTTGGCCATGCAAGAAGAGTTGAGAGATTTCTGCGCAAGTACAAACGCCATATGTCCTGACATTGCACTGCGGAGAGATCTCGCTGTTTACCTCACTTATTGGCTTGGTGAGGCTGTTTTTGCTGGAGGAGATGGAACGCACATCAGGCCGCATTGTATTTTCCCGGCTTGTCAGATGGCGTTTGGAGAGCAGCTTGCTTTGGTGCCAGCTCTTTACTCCTACTTGTGTACCGAACTGCAGGCTGTTGCTTTTTTGGTTCGGCTTGGGCTTCCCATGAATAGGGTATTTTCAGCCCATATCTTTTATTCGTGGTATGTATACCACTGTCCTGGCTTCCATCGGCTGGGTGCTGCACAGGATGATGATCCTCTGATGATTCGACTGGCTAAGGGCAAAGCCGTGTCCGAATCACTTTTGTTTGCCCGCATGAGGATCTGACGGTTCAGGGACGTCGAGATGGGGCAATCTTCAGTGAAGCTTTCTCCGGAGTTGCGGAAGAAGGCTTTTGATTTTGGTGCCTCCCGAGACTCTACCAGGGCGGGGTCGGGAAGGCATTATTCCTTGACAAATGCAGAGAGAGAGTGGCTTTTCAGCATACGTGTCGGCACGATGGTGTACCGCAGACATCTTTTCGTCGACATCCAGCCGTATGTACCCTCTCGCTTTGCTTTGCAGCTGGGCTTTTCTCAAGGCGTTGTTGGAGCGCCTTCAAGCATGGTGAAGCGCTTTGGAGGCTTACAGGATGGGAGAAATGCATGGGCTTTCTATAGTGCTGAAGACACTACAGCCATGATTTCTTATCCTGTGTTGCTGACTTCCCGGACTGCCGGTTTTGCGAAGTGGTTCGCGGAGAGCTTTTCGGCATATCGGGGGCTTTCCAAGAAGGAGCTTGATGTGAAGCTGGCATCTGGAAAGGGCCTTGGAAAGTCGGATGGCGTCCGGCGAGAGGAAGTTTGGGCCTTCCTTTCTGGAGAGAAGCACAAGATAGGCTTTCTCGGTGACCAGGGCGTCATTGGTTCTGAAGCTGTTCGAGAAATACCTGACGAGGCTTTGGAGCAGCTAGAACAGGAGGAAGCCGAACTTGGTGCTTGGATGCAAGCGGCACAGAGGCAAGCTTTCGTGGAGTCTACTGGTAAGAGTAGAACATCCAGTGAGGAGTCAAGTGGGGCAGGTTCCTCTAAGAAGCGAGTCCGCCGGGGTAAGAGGGGGAGGAGTCATCATCACAGCAAGGGGCAGCATGAGGACTCTCCTAACTTGGAAGTTCCTCTTACTATCAATGAGGATGTGCCAGTGGATGCTGACGAGCCTCCAGAGAAGAGAAGTCGAGAAGAAGAGACCGTCGGTGAAGGTATGATTCTTCCTTTTTCTCTTTCCATTTCTTTTCATGGGATTTTTTCCATGTTTTGATTTGCTTCTCGTTTTCTGCTTTTCTTCTTTTTTTTTTTTTTTTTTTTTTAGCAGAGGAAGACTTGGTGATGCCTGGGGTCCCAACCGATGAGGTGGTGATGGATCCTGTTGAGGCACCTGAAGAAGAACCGAGGGACTCTGGAGTAAATCCAGAATCTCCAATTGGTACGACTTCTTTTGCTCTTTTTTTTTGTTTGTGACTTGGTTTGCTAACACATTTTTTTTTTGTCAGCTGACTTGCCACAGGGTTCTGATGACTTTGAACCATCGATGGACGCAAATGTTGATGATGCTTTCGATGAGTTCATGGAGGAAGAGAGTGTTCCGCCAGTCGTCGAAGAAGGTATTTTGTAGTAATAACCCTGATAATGATTTTCAAACAGGATTATATTCATACCTTTTTGTGTTTCTTTGGCAGGTTTTGAAGTGACAGAGGAAGGTCCGTCGCTTCCAGAGCAAGGGATGCCAGAGGTTAATCCAGAGGTAGAGACTCCTGGGACCAGTTCTGACAATGTTGAGGAGATTCCTCGCGCTGAGATTCCTTCCCGAGCAGGAGCAGCTTCAACTGGAAAGAGTTCTTTTGTTACTCTTTCAACAGATGATGACATGAGCAACCGACCAACGGAGTTGGGCGAATCTTCAGCTGGGCCATCTCTTCTTTTTGCGAAGAAGGTGGTGGTGCGAGTTCTGAGCTCTTGGATTGAGACTCTCTTTTCTGGGCACTTGGAAGCCGGATTTAGCATGATCCAGCATGTGCGTGAGATTCTCGGTGATGCTGAAGAGGCTGGTCTGGATGTCACATATGCCAGGGCGATCGTTAATAGGATCATTGAGCTGGGTGACAAGTGGTTTGAGACCATGGGTTTTCCTGACGATCAATTCTTCAAGGAGATGTTCTTGGACCCTGCGGATAAGGCTCAGTCTGACCTGGATGAGGCTACAGAAAGCAAGAAGCAGGCAGTCCGAGAGAGGAACTTAGAAGAAATAACCATCATTAGGCTGACACATGACCTTAACATCCTTGATAGGGAGGTCGATGAGGCCAGGAAACGTCTTGAGCATCTGCAGGCACAAGTCGCTGCCAAGTGGACTGAAATAACAGAGGCTCGTGAAAGGGAGACTGCTCTGATTCACCGAGTTGCGGATGCCATTCGAGTTCTCAAAAGGAAGTCTGATGAGGACAAACAATGGAAAACCGCTCGAAGGAAGCTTCCCACTGCAGAAGAAGGGTTACAGCCCACCCCAGCATCTCATGGCAGGTTCCTGAAGAAGCGTGCCTTGGAATCCTTGACGGATGAAGCCAAAAGCTTGCTTAAGGAGCTGAACTCTTGGCTGGAGACCATTTTTGATTGAGCTCCTGTATACAGAAACCATCCTTCTTTCCTTTTTTTTTTTGTACCACTTGTATTTTTTTTTGGTACTTTTTTTTTTGTAGTGCTTGTGAACACTTTTTTTTTTTTTGGTACCACATGTATTTTTTTGGTACTCTTTTTTTTTGTGTAGTGCTTGTGAACACTTTCTTTTTTTTTTTTTTTTTTTTGTTATCCCTACGCTCACTTTAATCTTTTTGTGATAAAAGTAATTGCTAAATGGGATTTGATCAAAAGGTTGTCATTTTGTGAAAATCTTTTGTCAAGTAATTGTTTTGGCATGAAAGCCAGGTTTTTGTTTGTGGCATGGAAGCCAATTTTTGGCATGAGAGCCAGCTTTTCTTGTGGCATTGATAGCCGAGTTTTTTGTGGCATCTATAGCCAGTTTTGGTGGCATTGATAGCCGGTTTGTTTTTGTTGGCATCTATAGCCGGTTTGTTTTGTGGCATCTATAGCCGTTTTTTTTTTTTTGAAATCCAAGTTTTTTTTGTTTGTGGCATTGATAGCCGGTTTTGTTTTGGTGGCATTGATAGTCGGTTTGTGGCATTTATAGCCTATTTTGATGGCATTTATAGCCGGTTTGTGGCATTTATAGCCTGTTTTGATGGCATTTATAGCCGGTTTGGTTTTCAAAAAATGCAAGTATCGACTAAAAGTCGCCTCCCTGCTGAATGTTCTTGCAAGTATCGATGGAATGTCGCATCCTTGCTCATTCGGTTGCGAGTATCGATGGAATGTCGCATCCTCGCGGATTTGGGTGCAAGTATCGATGGAATGTCGCATCCTTGCTTTTCAAAAATTTTGGTTTTGCGGGTACTGACTTGATGTCGTTTCCCCACGATTTTTGAAATTTGTGGTTTTCTCGAACCTTTGGGTTATGGATATCAACTGAAATGTTGCGTCTCCACAGTTTTTTAGGTTTTTTTCGAACCTTTGAGATTTGGGTTGTGGATATCAACTGAAATGTTGCGTCTCCACAGTTTTGGATTTTGCGAGTACCGACGAAATGTCGCTTCCCTGCGATTTTGAAGTGTCGAACGTGGTTCGCTTGCTTCCGATTTGTGCGAGTATCGACTAAGCGTCGCTTCCTCGCGATTTTTGAAAAAACCATTTTTTTTTTGTTTAAAGACACGAGGGTCATAAGTTTTGACCTAAAACCATTTTGGCGGTAAAAGGCAGGGTGGACTAGGGTGGAAATTCCTGAATCCGGATTTTTTTTTAAACCATGAATTTTGGGTTCAAGGGTTGAAAATTTTGGTCAAGTTAGGGAAAGGTTCCTAAACTTGGATATTTTTTTTTTGAACAATGAAACGATGAAAGTAAGCATTGTTTTTAGATTTCTAGAAATTTCAACATTTGATATGAAAATTCTAAAAAAGGGTGGTTTAGCGAGCGTGTACCTGGAAACCGGTTTTGGCCATACAGGCTTTGCTCTTACCTAGTTGGGTAAGTCTTCAAGGGTAGTACCGCTTTAAGAACTTGCCGTTGATGGGCAGCATACATCTGTCACCTTCCATGTTTAGGAGTGCGTATGCACCATTGGAGAAAACTTTGTCGATGACGTAGGGGTCCCTCCCCATTTGGGCTCAAATTTGCCTTTGGACTTGTGAGCGAAGACCATTGGTCTTTTTACCGCAAGAAACCAAGTCACTCTTTTTGTAGGCGCGTTGCCTGACCTTTTTATCGAAAGATCCTGCCATAGCGTGCTTGGTAAAGTTCAATGCTTTGTTGAGCTTCGAGCCGTTTCTCATCGAGATTGTCCAGCTCATGGAGTCGCAATTTGACATTGCTTTCTTGAGTCATGTCATTTTGCAAGGATACCCTCAGGAAGGAGTTTGTACTTCCAAGGGCACGACAGCTTCGCATCCATAGACCAAGGAGAATGGTGTGCTATGGGTTGGTCCTCGAACGGTGGTTCGATAGCCCACAAAGCTTCAGGCAATTTGTCGCTCCAGTCTCTTTTGTGACTAGAGACCATTTTTTTTGAGGATTTTGCAGAGTGTCTTGTTGAAAGCTTCTGCTAACCCGTTTGCTGCTGGATTGTATGGAGTCGAGGACAGCTTTGGATTTTGTATTTGTCGCAGAACCTGTAAAATCGATGATCCCGGAACTGTGGTCCGTTATCATGGACGAATCTTTTGGGTATGCCGAAACGACAAATGATGTTGTTGCGTAGGAACTGAAGGACCGATGAGGTCTTCATTTCGTTAAACGCAAAATGCTTCTTACCACTTGGAGAAATATCCGTAGCGCGAAGATGAAGCGATGACCTTTGCTTGAAGGGGGAGAAATAGGACCTATGATGTCCATACCCCAGGCTTCGAAAGGCCATGAGATCGCTGTGTAGGATGCAGCCATTCTGGAGGCATGTGAATGTAATCTCCATGAACTGGCATTTGTTGGCACGCGGCTTAGCAAATTGCATTGCGTCAGCTACCATGGTAGGCCAGTAATATCCTAACCTTTTTATCTGATCATAGAGCTTAGGGTCCAGCCTGATGAGTCACACAAAGACAGCATGACTTCTTTGAGTGTTTCTTCAGCCTCTTGGTTGTGAAAAGCAGCGTAGAGAGTACTCCGTTGAAGGATTTCCTGTAAAGGATTTTTGAAGGAATATCCAAATGAAAGCTTGGGGTTCGCCTTTGGATGCTTACCCGTTCTTTTGGATCTTCAGGTAGGATTCCGAACTAATGTTAATCAATGAACGGATACCCTCCAGTCGCCGATTGAAGTTTGAAGGATTGAAATCCGACTTCCGACCACTTGGTGGCATTCAGCAACTGCTTGGTGTGTGTTAAGAGGAGGAAGGATTCTCCTTTCGCACACTGTGATTTGCATGTTTCCCCCTTCCTGGATTGCCATGGATGCGGCAAGTCCGGCTAGGGCATCTGCACGTATGTTTTCACCTCTACGAATGTGGGTGATGTGACAGATGTCAAACTTTTGCAGAAGTGATTGTGCCTTTTTGTAGTGGGGCAACAAATCTGGCTTCCTGACTTCAGATTTCTGATTCATCTGGTTGACGATCAGTTGAGAGTCTCCAAAGACTTCCAGCATGGTGATACCGGATTCGATGGCGAGTTCCAATCCTAAGATCAGAGCTTGATATTTGCTGCATTGTTGTGCATGGTTCCGAGTAGCGAGAAAGCGTGTGGAATCATGTATTTGTCGGGGCTAACAAAGAGGATGCCAAACTCCCGAGATCAGCTGTCTTTTTTCATTTGTCCTGGTTGCACCGTCAAAGTACCTATCCCAGGAGGCACTTTGTGAGAAAGTCTCCACATTGTAGACTGGTTCGTCTGGGAGATCATCTCTGAGTGGAGAATCTTTAGGTAATGGATGCTCTGCGAGGAAGTCCGCTAGAGCTTTGCCCTTGATTGCTTTTTGTGGTACATACCTAATATCAAATTGTGACAGAAGGATGGACCATTTTGCCAGTCGAGCATTGAGAGAACCTGCCTTTGTGACAAGGACCTTCAAGAGGTTGACCCTCGAGACCAGGTAGCTGTGTTGGAAAGCAAGTAGTGACGCAGCTTTTGTACGGCGAACATCACTGCAAGACATTCTTTTTCGACTGGAGAGTAGCGATGCTCTGCACCTACTAGCATGCGGCTGAGGTAATATAGAGCAGCTTCTTTTCTTGATCATTTTCTTGCGCAAGCAGAGCTCCCAGAGAGTGATCAGGGCTCTTGTGTACAAGATGAATGGTTTTCCAGTGGTAGGAGCAGCTAACACAGGAGGTTTTGTCAGGTATGACTTGATGTCTTGGAAAGCAGCTTCACAGTCAGCATCCCAGACAAAGTTTACACCTTTTTTCATCAACCGGGAGAATGGACGGCATTTCCCCGAAAGATTGGAGATGAACCGTCTGATGTAGGCCAATCTCCCTTGAAGCCCTTTGAGTTCTCTCAAGGTTCTTGGAGAGGGCATTTCTAGAATGGCTTTGACTTTTATGGGGTCAAGCTCTATTCCAGCTTTCCGAACTAAGAATCCGAGGAACTTACCCGACGAGACGCCGAAGAAGCATTTCAATGGATTCATTCGCAGTTTGTGTTTGCGAAGCCGGAGGAAGACTTCTCGAAGGTTTTCGAGATGATCTTCTTTTCTTTTGCTTTTGACGGCGAGGTCATCAACGTAACATTCAACCGTCTTGTGTGCTATTGGAATATTTTTCATCATAGCCCTCTGATATGTGGCACCAGCATTTTCAGACCAAATGGCATGACAGTGTAACAATACACGCCAAATGGGGTTTCGAAAGGATGTATGTTTTTCATCCTCAGGATGCATCTTTATCTGATTGTAGCCAGAGAAACCATCCATGAATGTCATTCGCTCGAATCCACAGGTATTATCAATCATTACCTCTGGTATGGGGAGCGGAAATTCATCTTTTGGGCATGCGCCATTCAGGTCTCTATAATCAATACAGACCCTGATCTGCCCATTTTTCTTTGTCACGGGGACAATGTTGGCCAACCATTCAGGATGTTGTTCCTCACGGATGAAGCCGACGCTTTTGAGTTTTTGAACTTCTTGTTCAATTTTATCCATCACATCTGGACGGAATCTTCTTTGGCCTTGCTTGACAGGCTTGATGTCTTCTTGAAGATTGAGTTTGTGAACTGCTATTTTGGGGTCTAAGCCTGGCATTTCAGCGTAAGACCATGCAAAGCAATCAACGAACTCACGAAGAAAGGCGATATACTCGGGTAACTCATCATCCTTTATATTCTTGCTTATGAATACAGGACGTGGGTTATCTGGTGTTCCCAAGTCTATCTTTTGAACAGGATCTTCTGTTGGAAGGTTCGAAGGTGGTTCCTCCACAATATTTTCGGAGGCTTCCAGCTCAACGAAACCTTCTGGGGTTTCAAGGGCATTTCCAGACCAAGGTTTTGTTCCTTTCCACGGGTCTTCTTGATCGGTAATTTTCCCAAGGCTTGCTTGAGATGATCCCAATCGCCTGTTGAAACCGATTCGAAGTAGGCTACTTCTTTTGGAGATGAGGGTTCTTCTGGGTCAGAAGTCCACACGTCTGTGCCATCGGACAACTCCTCTTCATTTTCGGAGAAATCGTGCCAATTGGATGAGCTTCCTGGATCTTTGTCAGGTGACTCATCAAAGAGATATCCAGGGAGATCGATGTCTTCATGGACTTGAGATGTTGAGGCTTGGTCAGTATATTGACTTTTAAGCCTTTGTGTCAACTGTCTCAAGGAGTGTCAGGATCATACCCTAACCCGTGTGAAGACTTTTCTACATAC
>CM022946.1:29691755-29723365 GCA_012931725.1 Litsea cubeba
TTGAAAACAACAAAGAGAGTTTCAAACAAGTTAATGTATCATGCTATAAAGAAATCAAAGACTTTGACTAAGCATGATTGACAAAGTTTAAAACAAAACTTGGTTTAAAATCAAGGGTGAAGAATCCAATAACTAAATCAAGGATTAAATATGATAAGGATTCAAAACATCATTGTTATCATGCTAAAAATCATTTACCAAAGATTTAAAACAAAGCATATAACAAATGATAAAGAGAGGTAAAGCTTACTTAGTGATTTAACTTCATTAATCCAAGCTTGAGCTTTACTAATGACCCCCTTGATCTCTCTTAGTTCATCCCCTTTTCCTTGTCTCCAAACACCTTAAAGAAGGCTTAAGAGTTCTAAAATGTTCAACCTTTTTTCAATGGGAATGAACTCACATTTATAGTCAAAAAGTGACCACAGGCGTGTCTTCGGTCGACCTACCCCTTTGCTCGGTCGACCTACCTTTAACGGTCATAAAACTGACCGTTTGAAGAAAGCCCCCCACGGCTACTTTTTTGGTCGACCCACAGTATGGTCGGTCGACCGAAGGCATGGGTTCGGTCGACCCGACCACACTGTGGGTCGACCCGAGCCCAAGGACCAAAATTCCATTTTTTTGCATATTTAAAGAGACTTCTTTGTGGGGATCTTTGGGTCACCTAAATCAAGCTTGGAAACATGATTTATAATCATTCTAACTATTTTAAAATCATGAAACATAAAAGGCCAACATAATTTGAAACTTTAAAACATTTGGCTAGCTGGATTTGTAAAAATTCTTTTTCAAATAAAATGCATCCAACATTAAAATCCAAAATATGTACATACTATAAGATTTGCAATATTTAAAACAATGCATGTATAAAACCAGATTTCAAGATTTTCTAAATCAATGCATGTGTGTGAATTCAAATGATGATTAAAATATTAATGCATCCATCAAATTGCAATAAACAATCCCTACAAAATCTCCCCTTTGCAATTTGATGCAACCTTTCGCAACACTAAATCTTCACACTAAGTGTTCAGCTCCTCCTTGGCTGGACTAGGCTTGAAATCTTCTTTGGATGCTCTCTTTGTCTTGGCTTGGGCTTTAGCTCTTTTCCTTCATCCTCCTTGATGCTTGGGGCTTGATCATTCTTCAAGCTTTCTTTTCTTCTTTAACCAAGCATCTTCTTTAGCTCTAAGCTTTCTTCTCTTCATTTCTCCCCTTTGACCATGCACTCTCCTTTTGGCAAGATGTGCATTCTCTCCACTTTTAGTTAGCTTGAACACTTTCTCCCCTTAATTCTTTCTCCCCCTTTGCCATTAAGCTTGAGAACTTTCTCCCCCTTTGCCATTAAATTGCAAAGGTATCAATTGAACAGGGGGTACCTACACACATGAAAACAAGGAAATACCTTTCAGTAGCACCTGTTAACAAAGGAAATTGAAAATGTAATATATAACAGGTTATCATGCATGGGTAATAAGCTATAAGGTGTATCAGAGCCAATACAAGGGTGAATTTGATCAAAACTAATACTTACTATGAAGTTTTTCACTCTCCCTCAATCCATATTCTCCTTTTGTCAAACTTTTGACAAGAATATAACTATTTGGTACAAGAAGAAGATGGTTTAACCAATTGAGGGATAAGTTCAAGTGAAGGATTAGATTCAATTGATAATAATATTTGACTATAAAGCTCAATATGATCAAATTACCAAAGTAAAGGGCAAGGTCATTGGGATATACTAAACATAGCATCAATCAATATAACTGTGAAAATCATATGCTATGAATATTTTTGAAATCATTTCATCCAAACATAAAATATGACTATCATTTACAGGATGAGTGAAATGAAGTTCAAACATGAAGCCTACCTTAACCATTAACCGACCAAGATTATGAATACATAAATATGGTGGTCATGAGATATACCTATAAGTGCAAGAGAGGTGGCAATCATAAAGATTATGATGCTAATGGAATGTGACATGGAACAAAAGACATATGACTATCGAGATCAATCCAATGTACACAAGGTCGATCACAAACTCAAGATATGATATCAATTGGAAATGATACCAATTGATTACCAATTGAACATGAAACATGATTAAGAGCAAGCATGTGACAAACACAAAATTCCAACAAGCATCATAAAATGATTATTCATCACTTTTAATGATTTGACTAATGAGCATAGTGATGAACAGAGAAATTGCATAAAAAGATATAACTTAGTAGAACATGCAATTTTCACAGTGTCAAATCATATGAATTCAAAATCTAAGAAATCCATCAAACAATAGATATAACTATGAAATACAAGGAATGAATTTCAAAGATGTTCATATGATCAAGAACACTACTATTAAGTTGAGACATGTTTAATGAATGATACCAATAAGAAAATTACACATGAACCAACAACATAACCATCCAAATCAAATAAAAACTAGAAAGCAAGAGGATGGATTTTAGAGAGTTCTAGTATGGTTTCTACAAATGTAACTAAGATCACAACCATACAAGAACTAAATGACATTTGCATAGAGAGGATCAATTAAATCAAGATCTAACATGTAAAAACTCCAATCTAGCAAATGTACAATGAGAATCATGAAACATTATTACTATGCATTGAAAAGATGCACAAGTCTATGTATAGAATGCAAAATTATTTCATCATTCACAAATCATACAAATCAATTTGCACATAAAAGAAAGTAACTAGAAGAGCAAAGAAGCAAATTGTTTGTAACAATATTCATTTCCATTTCTAAGATGATAAAACCAAATGCATAAGGAAATGAGAATATGGAACATACTTTGATGAGTACAACTAAAAAGGTTTTAAAGCATTTCCGTTCATATAATCTTCAAATCATTTAAATAACAAAATCCAATAATATATGAATTTGAAGAAAACTCATTATCAATCATCAATTTGTATTCTAAATAATATAACTACAAGGGCTCATACAAATTGATTTAAATCATGACTTGATATCAATTGGAAAATACTCAAATGAAAAATATAACTATTAAATTCTAACCAATTGAAACTCAAGTAACAAGGAATTGAATTTTCATTTCAAAAATCTAGCTAGAAAGCATGTAATGAAAATCAATTTTGATCATCATATCTCATCAATGAGAGACAATCATTTTTCAACTTGCATTTTAAAAGATATAACTTATTTGAAAGCACATACAAGTTGGTTTTTCAAAACAATAATTTTCCATATGGAAATATAACTTAGAAATCTATGCAAAAACTAAATGATTTTAAATCATTTGTTTTTCAAGATAATCTTACTATGACATTCAAACAAATGATTTTGCAACATCAATCGATTATGAAAGGTCTAGCTATAAAAGCTTTTGAAATCATAATCAATTAAACATGTAGAAATGCAATATAAGATATGAGAGTAAGAAGCATATCTAACATGTGAAAAATATAATCAAATGATTTTGAAAACCATGATATATAACTAGAGAAGTACATGAAAACAAAATCAATTGATCATAAGGGAACAATGCATTTTAAGAAATGTAACTTATAAAAGAACAAAAATGCATATGCAACATGACCAACAAAAGGATTTACCTATAAAGGATAGGTTGGTCAAAGAGGTCCAAGGCCTTAAGGTTTGTCTAAGTATATAACTTTGGGAATCCACCTAAGGTCTTGAGAGGTTTGTTCTTTGAGGTCTAGGTTTGAAGTCCCACCAACTTTAGGAGATTTGACTTGATAAATCTTAGATTTGGAACTATCACCATGAGATTTGAATAATTTAAACTTAGGTTGGTGATTAGTCTCTTGGGGTTGGTGAGATTGTTTCTTTAGGAGATTGTTTCACTTTTCTTTTCTTCTTATTTCCTCCCTTTAGTTGACTTTTTGGATTTTAGATTTAACTTAGCAACTTTATTCAAAAAGTTCTTTCATTTGTTGAGTTATGGGAGGAAGATTGAGAAGCTTTTTGTTAATAGATTCTTTTAGAGTTGGGTTTAACTTGTTTAACCTTTTTAGAATATAGTTTAGGAGACTCCTTTTTAATAGGTTTTACTTGTTTAGTCTTCTTGGAGTCTTCTTTGGTTTTTAGTGTCTTACCCTTCATTGAATTTGATTTTACCTTTTTGGGTTCAAAGTTGGGTTTAGACACATGGCTTCTCCTTAATTTGCACTCAAACCTAAAATGTCCTTCAATGCCACAATAATTGCATTTAGTCATGGGCAAAGAAGTGTGAGTGCTAGAGAAAGAGGACTCACCTTTCACAAAGGTGTTGGTGAACTTAGGGTCATGAGAAATATTCCTATCAAATCCAAAACCTGTCCTATCTCCTTTTGATTTACCCAATTTAAATAACTTTTCAAACTTTTCTTCACTATGGGTAAATTTGCACTCATATTTATGTTTGTAGGTTTCAAGTTGAGTGACTTGGTTTTTAAGGGTAGAATTTTCAAGTTTAACTTTTGTTAGTTCTTGTTTCAATTCCCTTAAATTTGCTTAGCTCTTCAAGGGCAAGTTTTAATTCAAATTTAATTTCATTAATAACATTGGATCCAAGTTCTAGAGTGTTTATCTTAATATGAGCATTAGATAATTTTCCTTGGAGATATTCAACTTGGATTCTAGGTTGTTAATGTTTTATCTTGCCTTTTAATTGATCTCTTAGTTTAGAATTTTCCTTATTAAGATTATCACATCTATCTTTGATTCTCTTAGGTCATCTTTAATCTTAGATAGATTATGCAAAGAGATCATGAACTTAGATTCTGCACAATTTATTAATTCTTCTTTTTCTCTAAGTTCATCTTTTGAAGAGACTAATTCTTGGTTTAGTCTTTTAGATTTTTCTTTTAATCTTCTATTCTTCTTAGAAAGCTCTAAAGATAATGTGCACAAATCCTCATAAGCTCTTTCAATGTCATTATCATTTTCATCATTTTCTTCATCTTTTAATTCAAATTGAGATTCTTTAAATTCATTGTTTGAATCTCCAATAGGGGGAAGAAGGAGGGGTCTAGAAGAATCTACCAAAGAATCTACGAAGTCTAAACTAGTGAAATCCATTCTAATGATTTTCATAGAAAAACACTACTAGGGTTCTAACTCAAGGATCTAGATAGAGAGGATCAACTTCGGGTATTTAAGCCCCTAAATGAGTAACCTTGCTCTGATACCAATTGAGTCCTGGGATCCTAACCCTAGAGGGGGGGGGGGGGGGGGGGGGTGAATAGGGTGAGCTACACTTAGTGACCAACTATGACCAATTTTAATTCTTTAAAATTAAACTAGTCACATGTGATGATTAATCAAACAAAATGCGAAAGCTTAAACAAACACAATCACCACTATGTAATCACCACTACACAAAGATTTATAGTGGCTCGGCCTCAATGCCTACATCCACTACCGGCTTGTGACTAACACCCCACCGGATTTCCACTATTATGCTTTTCAAAAGGCTAAGCAATAACCTCTACAATATGCTTTCCAAGGATAAGCAATAACCTTACAATATTTTTCTAGGCTAACAACAACCTATACAAGATGCTTTTCAATGGCTAAGCAATAACCTTACAATAATAGATTTTTCTCAAAGAAAGTGTCTTCTCAAAACACTCTAAGAGATTACAATTTAGCTCAACAAATTTGCCTCTAAGATAGGCGGATATGAAAGTGAATAACAAACTTACGCAAACACTAAGGACTACAAAGATGAATGCTTATGAGGTGTGTGTGTGAAAACTTCAATCAAGATTAAAATTAAGCTCAATCTATTTTATGCTTAAAGCAATTCAAAAGTTTAATGCTCATAAAAAGATTTGATTGAAGTGTTATGCAAATCACATGAAAAACAATTAACTTGCTAATGTTATGAAAATCAAAAGATTACAAGTTGTATGAATTTAATAATGTCTAAAACATTTGATGCATTATCAATGTTGTTTTCAAAACAAACTAGTTTAACTAAAGTTCAAATAGATTGAAAACAACAAAGAGAGTTTCAAACAAGTTAATGTATCATGCTATAAAGAAGTCAAAGACTTTGACTAAGCATGATTGACAAAGTTTAAAAAAAAACTTGGTTTGAAATCAAAGGTGAAGAATCCAATAACTAAAATCAAGGATTAAATATGATAAGGATTCAAAACATCATTGTTATCATGCTAAAAATCATTTACCAAAGATTTAAAACAAAGCATATAACAAATGATAAAGAGAGGTAAAGCTTACTTAGTGATTTAACTTCATTAATCCAAGCTTGAGCTTTACTAATGACCCCCTTGATCTCTCTTAGTTCATCCCCTTTTCCTTGTCTCCAAACACCTTAAAGAAGGCTTAAGAGTTCTAAAATGTTCAACCTTTTTTCAATGGGAATGAACTCACATTTATAGTCAAAAAGTGACCACAGGCGTGTCTTTGGTCGACCTATCCCTTTGCTCGGTCGACCTACCTTTAACGGTCATAAAACTGACCGTTTGAAGAAAGCCCCAACGGCTACTTTTTAGGTCGACCCACAGTATAGTCGGTCGACCGAAAGCATGGGTTCGGTCGACCGACCACACTGTGGGTCGACCCAAGTCCAAGGACCAAAATTCCCATTTTTTGCATATTTAAAGAGATTTCTTTGTGCGATCTTTGGGTCACTAAATCAAGCTTGGAAACATGATTTTAAATCATTCTAAGTATTTTAAAATCATGAAACATAAAAGGCCAAACATAATTTGAAACTTTAAAACATTGGCTAGCTTGATTTGTAAATATTCTTTTTCAAATAAAATGCATCCAACATTTAAATCCAAAACATGTACATACTATAAGATTTGCAATATTTAAAACAATGCATGTATAAAACTAGATTTCAAGATTTTCTAAATCAATGCATGTGTGTGAATTCAAATGATGATTAAAATATTAATGCATCCATCAAATTGCAATAAACAAAATCCCTAACAAGATCCTAGATAAGAAAAAAGCACAGAAAATCCAGAGAAAAAAAAAGAGAAAACTCTGCGAAAGTTCTGCACCGGCCACCACTACAAGGTGACAAAAGTCCCTTGGGGGGTACCCCCCCCAAGGTCCTTGCCTTCTACTTTTGCCTCCAATGGCTTAGACGTGGTTTTTTAGCCCGTCTACTTAGCTTTTTATTGGACATAGGACCTCCTCTTGGTCTTTGTCCTCTAAAAACTTGAGGTTATAGCCAAGCCAAGCGAATCAAGAGCATCCTCTGTTCTCATCTGCATGGATGATGGCGAAGTCCACATGTGGCTTATGACCGTCAATCTGAACGAGTCCCCCATAACCTCCTGAGAAGTTAGATCCTCATTTCCTTGCTTTTCATTGTAGTTTGTATTTTTTTAAAAGAGATAAAAATCACAACTCTTGTCTTTCATTATTGATAAGAATTGTAAATCGGCTATAAACGCCAAAAATCGGCTAGAAATGCCAAAACAATCGCCTTTCACGGCAAATCAAGAAAATGTCTCTTTTTTTAAATATATGTGCAATGGAAAACTTGAAACAAGTTGATTTCCTTTTTACTTGCGAAGGTCGATCTCCGTATCACCACTTGCAATTCTAAGTAAATTAGAAAATCTGGCACACCCACAAAAAAAATATTGATACCCGCTTCTGCCCCCCGGGCGCGAAAGGGTCGGACCCAACGGACTCCCATGTCCGCCGACCTCGGTAGAACCAAGCATGAACGCGCGGTCTATCAAAGAGCTTTTTCTGCCCCCCCTTAGAAAATCTGGCACACCCACAAAAAAAATATTGATACCCGCTTCTGCCCCCCGGGTGCGAAAGGGTCGGACCCAACGGACTCCCATGTCCGCCGACCTCGGTAGAACCAAGCATGAACGCGCGGTCTATCAAAGAGCTTTTTTCTGCCCCCCCCCCCCCCCCCCCCCCCCCCCCCCCCAATCAAACATTGTAGCGGCAAAATAAGGCCAAGTAATCAGTGAAATCAATCAAATCATTAGCAATCTGTGATACTGTGGAACACATCTGATTCAAATCTTATAATCATTGCTACATACATATTGACATCTAAATTCAATCATATCCCCCACACAAATGTAACGGTTGCATTTCCGCCGAAAGTCACAATTGCAACATCAATGGGACAAACTAAAACCGTTGCTATGGTTGTTGTCAATGGTGGCAACGAGAAAGACACAAATTGCACTAACTGGATGTTGAGGAATGTGTGTAGAGTGTTTTCAAGACTCATGTGATGATAGATTTGGCCATTAGGTGGGCCCTCTTTAGTTTAGTACTGATCCATAATCAGGTCAATTTGCTTGTATTGGTATATGAAGGTCTGGTTCGGATCCATGGACCACTCTCGTATCGGTATATGTTGAAGGATAAGTTTAACCCGCTCTGATACCCCGTAAGAAATTATGTAACAATCTAAAGATTTAAATCGATAGGTGGAAGGCCTAAACATGTATTTTGAAAACTTTCTTGTTAACACGATAGAGAGAATTTTACCATCAATAATTGTCCCTATATGCAAATAATACAGATTCAACTACAATCATTCTTTTCATTTGGAATAGTCTTGTGGATCATTATACATGAAGGAGTACCATAGCCCACACATGTGGACTTTTGAGGCATTATTCTATTTGTTTATGAATTGGTTCATTCTCATACGACTGAGATGGAGTACTAGAATATTTACACCATAAATGCATTCTTTTGACATGGGAATGTCATCAAATGAACTTTTGTATTGTTTAATGGCTTTAGGCATTATTGATGTAGATGTAGTCATTTTTTTATTCAAGTTATGGCAAGTCTTCGGTGATGGCTGCAATTACATGGATTTATTGTAGGACACATGTCGCCATAGGGAAGTGCTTGCTGGTACGTATAAGGGCTGCATAGAGAACTGCATTTGAGACACCTGCATGAGTGCAATAACGTTGCATGGAGATTTGTGAAAACTGCATTTGACATTGCTGTATGTCAGCAAATTTTGAGAATAATTGTTGCATGAGCTGGATTCAAGGAAGCTTTAAGATCTTTCGAACTTGATGATCAGTTTTCTTTATTGTCAAAATTCGTCTGGCTCACTAGAGAGAGGCATAGTTGCATCAGAATCATCTATATTGTTGACGGAACCATTAGAGGAAGAGGCTTAAATCCCCTATATTTCTTTATGATAGGATCTCTAAGAAATTAAATTTCATTTTTCATTCACTGTATTTTTTGAAGAAGATCCATATGCTGCTGAGTATTGATCGGGATAGCTGGAGATGATGATTTGCCATGAATGGCGTCTTTAAAACTCTTTGGCAAAACTGTATTACAGGCTGCTTGCGGTTTGGAGGATTGAGGATATGCTGTAGGGGGTTGAGTAATGAGAGAAGCTTAAGGGGAGGAATGATGAGATTTATTGAGAAATTGTGAGAAGTCAAATTTATCCCACCATTTTATATAAGAAATACGAACAAGGCATAATGGCTTCATTGTCAGAGATTTACCATATTCCCATCGAAGAATCCATAGGATAGTGGAGGAAGAGATAAATTTAAAGAAAGAATATGAAGGATCCAGAATTTCAAAACTGGTATGGGATACAAATGATTGATAATGGCTTAATAGGGCTTCTAGAAGTATACATGATTGTGGTCCAAAACGGATCCACCAATTATTCCAAAACCAATGGGGAATAGTTTGATTGCATTTTGATGAAAAACTGATGTACCATGAATGAGAATTTTTTGAATTTTGATATAACAAAGTGTATTCCCAAGCATTCATATAATCCCAATAATCATAGGGCCAAGAACTTCCATTGGGATTTAATATTGATTTTGGAGATGATAAATTGTCTGCCCATTCACTGGGAGAATGGATATGCAGAATCTTCATTTTTGAAAAAGCATGTTCACCATCGTGATCTACATGAGTGATGATTGCACTTTTAGACTGAGACAAAATTGCTTCATAATATTTGTAGTAGATATTGGGAGCTTTAGGTACAAACTGGTTATTTTTGCGGAATAGTTTTGTAATGACTTGATCAATGGCGAGGTTGGCATGCATTCTGTCGTCGAGAAAGAAAATAGGATTTGAGATTTTTTTGAAAGGAATGGAAGGATAAGGTGCTTGGAGCATTGGCGAGGCATTCACGGCATTGAATTTATTGTTGGACAGGATATTGATGGTGTCAATGAGTACTGGATTTTTTCCTTTTCTTTTTGGAGGCATCTTTGCTCACCTTGTTCCGACCCTGTAAAAATTCACGAGATTGAAAATCGGGAAGGGAATTTGAAGAACCTTTTATAAATTCGAAATCAAAATAAAAAATAGCAGGTAAAGCTTGGCAACGAGCAAAAATCTGTTTTGATGCAAGATCATTTTCTAAAACTTCTTTTGTAGATTTGCAATCAACTCGTAAAATGAATTTTTGATTTAAAATGTCAGTTTGGAATTTGAGTATGCATGAAACTATGGCAATGACTTCTTTCTTTATTGTAGAATAATTTTGTTGAGTTGTATTCCAAGTGCCGGAATAGAATCTAATGATTTGTTCCTTTGATTGAGCGTTTCTTTGAAATAGGATTCCACCAAATCCTATTTCAGAGGCTAGGAATATTTAGACTTGGCAAGGATTTAACATTTTGTTTTATCTTTTGAATTACTTCTTTATGTTGAGGAGTCCATTGTTCTACGGAATCTTTTAAGCATTTTTGTAAAATATTTCTTTCTTTAGAGAGATTATGATAGAAATCAGATACATAATTTAGACATCCTAAAAACCTTTGCAATTATTTCTTATCTGTTATTTGATCAGGAAAATTATCAGCAAACTTAATTACTCTTTCAAAGGGAGTTATTTTTATTTATTATTTTATATCCAAGAAATTGTATTTCTATTTGAAAAAGCTTTATTTTTCTTTGAGAAATGACTAAACCATTTTTCTTTATGATCCACTTAAAAGTTTTTAAATGCTTCCAGTGTTCATCAATGGATTGAGAGAAGATTAAAATATCATCAATGTATACAATAGAGAAGTTTTTATAAGGGTGAAAGATTTCATTCATCATATCTTGAAAAGTTGAAGGAGCATTTTTTAGCCCAAAGGGCATAACATTCCATTCATAATGTCCAAAAGGGACAGTGAAGACAATTTTATATCTATCTTTTTCTTCAACATGTATTTGCCAAAAACCCGACTTAAGATCAAATTTTGAAAAAAATAAAAGCTTCATATAAGCGAGTAATAAGATCTTGTTTATTGGGAATTGGATATCGAGTTGATTGAAGGACTTTATTTAAAGGTTATAATTGATTACGAGGCGAGGAGCCCCACGTTCCTTTTCAGGAGCATTTTCAACATAAAAGGCTGCACAACTCCAAGGAGAGCGATTTACGAATTAACTTCTTTTGGAGAAGATTTTTAACTTCTTTATCACATAATTCTTAGAGTCGAGGACTCATTTGAGATGGTCCTTTAGTAGGAATGTCTTGTTCATTGAAAGTAGAAATGTATCGAAGGGATACCATATGTGTTTTTCTATGCCAAAAGGCCGAAGGAATTTCAGAACAACATTCTTTTATTAATGAGATTTGAAAATTATTAAGTTTGAATTCAAAGTCTTTTGGTTCTAATTGATCCTTTATTCGACAAACAAAAATGTCATTTTTATGATTCTCAATATAGTTTTCTTTATGAGATATGAGCAGACTAATTTGATTTATTCTTCCAAGATTTGAAAGTAGAGAAACAAGATTAAAATTAAGATTTAAAGTTTTATTAAAATATTTATCTTCAAGGATTTTTTTCAAATATTTTATTAATTCTTCTTTAGATGAAATGTTTTTAATATGTCAAATGTTAATGTCTCCTTAGTATTTAAAACATTTATATATGCAAATGAGGGATTAAAGATACTTTCTTCGGCTTGATTAGATATACTTTCTGCTATTTCTTCTGTTATTTGTATAGACTTTTCTAGTCTAGATGAAAGTGAGAGGTCATATGTAGAATTTTTTATAAGAGATTCTTGTGCACTGTCGATTGTCTTGGACTTATTTAAAACAATTGTTTAATGACATATCATTTAAGTCTTTAGAGATGAGTTTGGAGTTTGGATTTAGCGAAATATTTTTAAATGGAATAGCATTCATTTCTTTATATTTTATTGTGGGTGAAGGAGGGTGTACAGATTCGACTTTACCCTTGTCTATTTCCCATGTTTGTGTGGATTTATTAATTGTCGTATTCGGTGACCCGCAGCGTCTCCAGAACAAGAAGACATTCAGAAGAATCCCCTGCTCCTTCAAGCAAAGGATGGCAGAGTGATCCTTCCTTAAGATCTTCATAAAAAAGAATGAGCCCCAGCATAGTCCCCAGGACAGTTTCTTCGTTCGAATCTCGAGGGATGAACGTCCTGGCTACAAATTCTGAGCCACCACCCCGCAATCCACCTCAAGATGATGCGATCACAAGCATCCAACAGTTGGAACAATGCCAGCAGAGAATTGAAACTCTGATGGAAAACCTTCTCCTCGCCTTCCAAAATCAGGCGAACAATGAACCTCGTCCGAATCATCAAGATGATGAGGTAAACAGAGAAGAGAATGAGTCACGCGCCCTTTCCAAAAGGACGTAGACAGTATCCTCACAAAAGCAAAAGAAGAGGATATACTCAAGGAGCATGGGATCAAGCCACCATATCCCTTATGGATGGACTCGGTCCCGTTCCCTATAAAATTCAAACATCCTACTCTCCAAACATATATAGGGAAAGGATCAGCCAGACAGCACATCATCCACTTCAAGATCTTGACGGGAGCTATCGTGGATCAAGATGCACTCAAGATCCGCCTCTTTCCAAGTACCCTAAAAGGTACGGCCTTCGACTGGTACTCCACTTTGCCGGAGGACTCCATCCAAAACTAGGCCATGCTAGAGACACGCTTCCAGACTCACTTCAAAGGTGAAGATCATCCCACTACTATGGCTCAGCTGTGCAGCCTAAAATAGGGGGAGAATGAGTCAACATATGACTTCATTCATAAGTGGAAAGCAATGACATACAAATGCTCTGATGTACTACCACAAGCGTCGCTAGTCGACATCTGCCGAAACAACATGAGAGCTAGAATCTGCTCCATGATCATCGGCAACAAATCAAAGAACCTGGGAGAACTCCTAGAAGCTTCCATGGAAGCTGAAACGGTGATTAAAGACCTCAACGTCAGAAATCATCAAGAAAAGAGCCAATCGCCATTGTAACCTCAAAAACAAAGAAAAAAGAGGTCCTCAATGTGCAAACCAAGTCAGCTCCTTAGCCACCAAAGAAAGCTGAAAACAAAGCTGCTGGTAAGAGATTCGAACTCTCTAATGCCTTCAAAGAAAGAGTAGAAAAGAAATACCCGTTCGATGAAGATGTGGATGAAATCTTCGAGGCTCTTATGGCAAACAGCAAGCTCACCTTGCCTGAACCCAAAAGACCGGGTGATGTTGGCAAAACCAACGATCCTCGGTACTGTCCATACCATCAGATGATCTCACATCCTCTCAATCAATGCTTCGTTGTGAGGGAGAAAATAAACGAGATGTGGAAAAATGGAGTCATCACCTCTGACAAAAACTATAGGTCTGCCTTCGTCAACATGGTGTCATGTGGACAAACATCAAAATCATCGAAGAAGAAGATCACTACTTCCTTCAAGGTGATAAACTCAATCCAAGCGTCCGAGGAACTGGTTCCTTACTCGACACCAGACGGACAACCCATATGGGTACATCCCGATCTCCTGGAAGATGAAAATTGGGAGGTTGTGAAAATAAAGCCTACAGCTCAACAGCGAAGGCAGGCTAGGAAACATCTCCTCAAGCTCAAATGGTAAGAGAAGACCCAGCCAAAACAAGAAGTCCAAGAAAAGGCAGAGGCTTCCTCTACTGCTTCACTGAAGGCAACAAAAACGTCCCTTCTAGAGACTTCAAAGGGGGTAAGAAAATTCACTCTCAGTGATTTCATGCCACCTCAATTCAAAGAAGCCACGCAGGGGGCATTATACTCTTGCAACTCGGTAGTTGGATTCTCCATTGATAGATACGAGTCCAGCGACACCGATGATAGATTCGAATCCAACTACACCGAGTGGGAGGAGTCCCTTAAAACAGAGAATATCTCTCCGATGAAGAATGGGTTCCTGAGACTCATCATATGCCAGTAATCTGGTATAACCCCCTACAGCCACAAGGATCCTGGTCTGATGATGAAG
This sequence comes from Litsea cubeba, assembly GCA_012931725.1. Lineage (NCBI taxonomy): Eukaryota > Viridiplantae > Streptophyta > Magnoliopsida > Laurales > Lauraceae > Litsea > Litsea cubeba. The sequence continues at coordinate 29,706,023 of CM022946.1, forward strand.
AAGACCAAGAGGCTATACAAGAAAATGCTGTTGACCCAGCACCCATCATTGCTCCAGTGGAAATCAACAATGTTGAGCCACAAAGAGTTGATGAAGAAAAAGATTTGGCTCCCATGCCTGATCTTGAAGAATATGCGAGGATCTTGCAGCATCTCGCTCTAGAACAAGAGCAAGACCGCGTCAACGAGTCTCCTCGCAATCCAGAGCCTAAAGTCCCTGAAGACCATCAGGCACATCCTCCCTTAACTCCTGAAAATGGAGAAAATTGATGGATAGACGATCTTCTTACATCCGAGGATGAGTCTGACTCCGATCAGGCAACGTCTCCTGTTAGAGCCTCCTGTAATGTGCTAATTCGGGATTATAGCTCTTCCGAAGCATCGTCTGACGAGATCACTTACACTTCGACGATGCCTAGCAATGTATCCTCTGGAGCCACCCCATCTCATGTTCTGAGACTGTGACTTCAAAGCTCACACCCTTCCTGACTGAAGAATCCCCAGCTATTGATGCTTGGGGATGATGAATTGGTCAACGAAGAAGAAAGGTTGCTGGATGCTGTTCAAGACTTGTTCCCAAAAAATGCTCCGTCCAATAATCACTGAGGATGGCAACCCTGCTGCAGATACATCCTCATCAAATGAAAAACGACAGCCTCTTGATCCTGAAGACAATCTTCCAAAAGAAGACCCTTCTCAAGAAGCTCTCAAAGTTGGTAGAGGCACCCGCTCTGGCCGGGACTACCACAAGAATTACAACCAATCTTCCTTTATATATGTAAATCCTTCGGGAAAAGATGTTGTAAGCGCCCCTAGTGGCAACAATGATGAACATGCAAATCACAGTGTGCGAGAGAAGAACCCTTCCTCCTCTTAACCCACACACCAAGCAGTTGCTGAATGCCACCAAGTGGTTGGAAGTCAGATTTCTATCCTTCAGCCTTCAATCGGTGACTAGAGGGATCCGTTCATTGATTACACTATGTTCAGAATCCTAAAGGAGAACCCCAAACTTTCATTTGGATATTCCTTAAAAAATCCTTTACAGGAGATCATTCAATAGAGTACTTATACGCTGCTTGTCACAACAAGAGGCTGAAGAAACACTCAAAGAAGTTCATGCTGGTATTTGTGGAGCTCATCAGGCTGGTCCCAAGCTCCATGATCAGATAAAAAGGTTAGGTTATTACAGGCCTACCATGGTAGCTGATGCAATGCAATTTGTTAAGCGCTGCCAACAATGCCAAGTTCATGGAGATTACATTCACATGCCTCCATAATGGCTGCATCCTACAGCAATCTCATGGCCTTTCGAAGCCTGGGGTATGGACATCATTGGTCCTATTTCTCCCCCTTTAAGTAAAGGTCATCGCTTCATCTTTGCATCTACGGATTATTTCTCCAAGTGGTCGAAAGCATATGGGCTCAACGAAATGAAGACCTCATCAGTCCTTTAGTTCTTGCGCACCAACATCATTTGTCGTTTCGGCATACCTAAAAGATTCGTCCATAATAACGGACCACAATTCCAGGATCATCGATTCTAAAGGTTCTATGATAAATACAAAATCCAAAGCTATCCTTCATCTTCATACAATCCGGCAGCAAACGGATTAGCAGTAGCTTTCAACAAGATACTCTGCAAAATCCTCAAAAAAATGGTCTATAGTCAAAAAAGAGACTGGAGCGACAAATTGTCTAAAGCTTTGTGGGCCTATTAAACCACCGTTCGAGGACCAACCCATAGCACACCATTCTCCTTGGTCTATGGAAGCGAAGGTGTCGTACCCTTGGAAGTACAAATTCCTTCCTTGAGGGTATCCTTGCAAAATGACATGACTCAAGAAAGCAATGTCAAATTGCGACTCCATGAGTTGGACAATCTTGATGAGAGACGGCTCGAAGCTCGACAAAGCATTGAACTTTACGAAGCACACATGGCTGGATCTTTCGACAAAAAGGTCAGGCAACGCGCCTATAAAAAGGGTGACTTAGTTCTTGCGGTAAAAAGACCAATGGTGTTTGCTCACAAGTCCAAAGGCTAATTTGAACCAAAATGGGAGGGACCCTACGTCATCGACAAGGTTTTCTCCAACGGCGCATACGCACTCCTAAACATGGAAGGTGACAGATGCATGCAGTCCATCAACGACAAGTTCTTAAAGCGGTACTACCCTTGAAGACTTACCCAACTGGGTAAGAGCAATGCCTGTACGGCCAAAACCGATTTCCAAGTACACGCTCACTAAACCCACTCTTTTTAGAATTTTCATATCAAATGTTGAAATTTCTAGAAATTTAAACAATGCTTACTTTCATCGTCTCATTGTTCAAAAAAAGTCCAAGTTTAGGAACCTTTCCCTAACTTGACCAAAATTCTCAACCCTTGAACCCAAAATTCATGGTTTGAAACAAAATCCGGATTCAGGGATTTCCACCCAAGTCCACCCTACCTTTTACCGCCTAAATGGTTTTAGATCAAAACTTATGACCATCGTGTCTTTAAACAAAAAAAAATAGTTTTTTAAAAAACCGCGGGGAAGCGACGCTTAGTCGATACTCGCACAAATCGAAAGCATGCAAACCACGTTCGACACTTCCAAAATCGCAGGGAAGCGACATTTCGTCGATACTTACAAAATCCAAAACCGTGGAGATGCAACATTTCAGTTGATATCCACAACCCAAATTTCAAAGGTTCGAAAAAACCAAGAAACCGTGGAGATGCAACATTTCAATTGATATCCACAACCCAAGTTTCAAAGGTTCGAAAAAAACCTAAAAACCATGGAGACGCAACATTTCAGTTGATATCCACAACCCAAATTTCGAAGGTTAAAAAAAACCAAGAAATCATGGAGATGCAACATTACAGTTGATATCCATAACCCAAAGGTTCGAGAAAACTGCAAATTTCAAAAATCGTGGGGAAATGACATCAAGTCAGTACCCATAAAACCAAAATTTTTGAAAAGCAAGGATACGACATTCCATCGATACTTGCACCTAAATCCGCGAGGATGTGATATTCCATCGATACTCGCAACCGAATGAGCAAGGATACGACATTCCATCGATACTTGCAAGACCATTCAGCAGGGAGGCGACTTTTAGTCGATACTTGCATTTTTGAAAACGAAACCGGCTATAAATGCCACCAAAACCGGCTATAGATGCCAACAAAACAGGCTATAAATGCCACAAACCGGCTATCAATGCCACAAAACAAACCGGCTATCAATGCTACAAAACAAAACCGGCTATCAATGCCACAAACCAAAAAACTTGGCTGTAAAAAAAAAAACCTGGCCATCAATGCCAAAATCGGCTTCCATGCCACAAACAAAATCTGGCTCCCATGCCAAAACAATCATTTGACAAAAGATTTTCACAAAATGACAAACTTTTGATCAAATTTCATTTAGCAATTGCTTTTATCACAAAAAGATTTAAGTGAACGTAGGGAAAACAAAAAAAAAGCATCCCATTTAGTAATTACTTTCACCACAAAAGGATTTAAGTGAGCATAAGGAAAACAAAAAAAAAAAAGAGTACAAAAAAAATACATGCGGTACCAAAAAAAGAAAGTGTTCACAAGTACTACAAATAAGAAAGAGTACCAAAAAAATACATGTGGTACCAGAAAAAAAAGAAGGACAGTTTTTGCTACAAAAATCAGGAGCTCAACCAAAAATGGTTGCCCGCCAAAATTTCAGCTCCTCAAGCAAACTTTTGGCCTCAGTCGTCAGAGTTTCCAAGGCACGCTTCTTCAGGAACTTGCCATGAGCTGCTGGAGAAGGCTGCAACCCTTCTTTCACACCGGGAAGCTTATCCCGAGTAGTTTGCCATTGTTTGTCCTCTTGAAACTTCCTTTCAAGAACTCGATCAGCATCTACAACCCGGCGAATCAGAGCACTCTCCCTGTCGCGAGCTTCTGTTATAGCAGCCCACTTGGCAGCGACTTGTTCCTTCAAATGCTCAAGGCATTTCTTGGCCTCATCGACCTCCCTATCAAGGATGTTAAGGTCATGTGTCAGCCCAATGATGGCTAGTTCTTCTAAGTTCTTTTCTCGGACTAGCTGTTTCCTGCTTGGTGTAGCCTCATTCAGGTCAGACTTAGCCTTATCAGCAAGGTCTAGGAACATCTCCTTGAAGAACTGGTCGTCAGCAAAACCAATGGTCTCAAACCACTTGTCACCCAGTGCAATGATCCTATTAATGATTGCCCTGGCACCTGTGACATCCAGACCAGCCTCTTCGGCATCACCGAGAATCTCCTGCACATGCTGGATCATGCCAAATCTGGCATCCAAGTGACCAGCAAGGAGAGTCTCAAACCAAGAGCTCCGACCCCGCACCACCACCTTCTTCGCAAAAAAAAAAGAGATGGTCCAGCTGAAGATTCGCCCCGCTCCGTCGGTCGGCTGCTCATGTCATGCCCCATTGGAAGAGTAACAAAAGAACTCTTTCCAGTCGGAGCTGCTGGGGAAGAAATCTCAACACGAGGTACCTCCTCCATTGTGTCAGAATTGGTTGCAGGAGTCTCTACCTCCGGATCAACCTCTGGCATCTCTTGCTCTGGTTCTGAAAGAAGCGACGGACTCTCCTCTGTCACTTCAAAACCCGCCAAAGAAACACAAAAAGGTATAAATATGATCCTGTTTGAAAATCATTATCAGGGTTATTACTACAAAATACCTTCTTTGACGACTAGGGGAACACTCTCTTCCTCCATGAACTCATCGGAAGCATCGTCAACATTTGCGTCCATCGATGGTTTAAAGTCATCGGAATCCTGTGGCAAGTGAGCTGATAAGAAAAAATGTTAGCAAACCAAGTCACAGACACAAAAAAAAAAGAGAAAGCAAAAGAAGTTATACCAATTGGAGATTCTGGAACTACTCCAGAATCCCAAGGTTCTTCTGGTGACGCAACAAGATCCGTCACCACCTCATCGGCAGGAACCTCAGGCGTCGCCAAGTCTTCATCCTCTGCTAAAAAAAAAAAGAGCAGCAGGGGGAGAAAGCAAATTAGAACATGGAAAAATCCCATGAAGAGAAATGGAAAGAGAGAGGAAGAATCATACCTTCACCAACGGTCTCTTCTTCTCGGCTTCTCTTTTCTGGAGGCTCGTCAGCATTCGCTGGCACCTCCTCATTGATAGTAAGAGGGACCTCTATGTCAAGAGAGTCCTCATGTTGCCCCTTGCTGCGATGATGACTCCGCTTCCTCTTACTTCTGCGGGCTCGCTTCTTAGAAGAACCTGCCCCACTGTCAGAGTCAGGTTTCCCACTTGACTCCTCACTAGCTGGTCTACTCTTACCAGTAGACTCCACGGAAGCTTGCCTCTGTGACGCTTGCATCCAAGCATCAAGCTCAGCTTCCTCCTGTTCTAGCTGCTCTAAAGCCTCATCAGGTATTTCTCGAACAGCTTCAGAACCAATGACGCCCTGGTCACCGAGAAAGCCTATCTTGTACTTCTCTCCAGAAAGGAAAGCCCAAACTTCCTCTCGCTGGATGCCATCTGACTTTCCAAGGTTTTTCCAGACGATAGCTTCACATCAAGCTCCTTCTTGGAAAGCCCTCGATATGCCAAAAAGCTCTCCGCGAACCACTTCGCGAAGCCGGCAGTCCGGGAAGTCGACAATACAGGATAATAAATCATGGCTGTAGTGTCTTCAGCACTATAGAAAGCCCATGCGTTTCTCCTATCCTGTAAACCTCCAAAGCGCTTCACCATGCTTGAAGGCGCTCTAACAACGCCTTGAGAAAAGCCCAACTGCAGAGCAAAGCGAGAAGGCACATACGGCTGGATGTCGATGAAAAGATGTTTGCGGTGCACCATCGTGCCGACACATATACTGAAAAGCCACTCCTTCTTTGCATTTGTCAAGGAGTAATGCCTTCCCGACCCCGCCCTGGTAGAGTCGCGGGAGGCACCAAAATCAAAACCTTCTTCCGCAACTCCGGAGAAAGCTTCACTGAAGACTGCCCCATCTCAACGTCCCTGAACCATCGGATCCTCATGCAGGTAAACAAAAGTGATTCGGACACGGCTTTGCCCTTAGCCAGTCGAATCATGAGAGGATCATCATCCTGTACAGCACCCAGCCGGTGGAAGCCAGGACAGTGGTATACAAACCACGAATAGAAGATATGGGCTGAAGATACCCTATTCACAGGGAGCCCAAGCCGAACCAAAAAAGCAGCAGCCTGCAGTTCGGTACACAAGTAGGAGTAAAGAGCTGGCACCAAAGCAAGCCGCTCTCCAAACGCCATCTGACAAGCCGAAAAAATACAATGCGGCCTGATGTTCGTTCCATCTCCTCCAACAAAAACTGCCTCACCTAACCAATAAGTGAGGTAAACAGCGAGATCTCTCCGCAGTGCAATGTCAGGACATATGGCGTTTGTACTCGCAAAGAAAATTTTCAACTCTTCTTGCATAGCCAAAATCTTCTTCGAACCTGGATCCTTAGCCCTATCTTCCCGGGTCATGCTATCAGAAGGCTCCCCACTTTCAAAGAAGTTGGGAGACGAAGAGCTAAAACTCTTCCAACTGCTGGATCTTACCTTTGAGCCCTCCTTCTCCTTCAAAAAATCATAGAAGGCGACGAGCTGAAAGTACAAAAGCCTGAACTCCTCAGACTGCTCCTCAAGGACGCTATTGATCGGCATAAACTCCTCATAGAGTCTGCCAAGGATGGGCAATCCAGTAATGGTGCTCAGCTCCTTCAAAGAGAAACCAATCTCACCATTTGTCACAACGAAGGTATTGGTTTGTGGAAGGAATGACTCCAATATAGCCATGAAGGCCTCGTCGGAAAAGATCAAGGTCTCCCTAAAGGCGCGGACCGTATCAAAAATCCCGGCTTTGTCATGTCCCCCGAACCCGATTAAAGAAATAACCGGATCCGGAGAGTGAATTTTAGGACTAATTAAAAATTTTATCCTTTGGGCCCACGGATCGTAGTCCGCGGTGAGGATAAAATATTTCAAGCCTCTTTTAATACAATTAATATTGAGTTCATAGAACTCTAGGCATATGGAAATCTCAAGCAATGATTAATAATCTCTCATTAAATTAAAGTTGCAAGAAAGAATAGACAAAACTAAGAATTCAAGTTATTTATTACATTGGCCATCCCAAGATACAAGGCCAATAAAAGTACGGAAGTGAATAATAAAAGAAAGGTTCAACGAGAGAAATAAATGAATAAAAGCATAATCTAAATGAATCCCTATGTATCTCTCTCGTGCCCGAAAGTGATGATGCTACTCTTCGCCACAGGCACGCCACTCTCGTGCCTCCTCAGCTGGTTGGAGATCCTCTGGGATCTCCTCACCTGCCCGCTCCTCGTAGTAGTATTCACTTGATGTGTCTGCACACCAAGGAACAAAGTCAACGACATGTTGAGCAATAGATATACAAAACATAATAAACACGACATGCATCAATGTAGAGTAATGACAAGTAATAATCATGTGAATACAAAGAATGCGAGGCTAGGCATAAAGCGAGATTAATAAATAACAGGAACAATAAAAGGAATCCTAACAATCATCTAACAATAACCACTATCATGCAATGCAAAACAAAAACAAGCAAGAGGGAGACTCCGAGGATGTCCAAAGCCACCTCCCGGGGTACCAGTAATAATCCCCTTGGACTACTGATACCAAATTTTGGCTCCAATGGGATCCTAGCTCCCTATCCTGGGAATAGCAGCACGGTCCCAGCCCGCTCCCAGCTATTCAATGCCATGGACGCCGTCCTACGCTGACTGCCCACCCCGACAACCGAGTAACCGGTTCGTCATTAAATCCCAAATTGCAGATGGCCATGATATGCAAACAATAACGAGTTCCATGTACAAGACAAGCAAGTCTGGCTAGTTCCATGTACAAGACAAGATCCTAGGGATTATCTTATTCAAGACGATACAAGACAAGTGAAACACGTGATAATCCCTTTCATACTAGCCAGTCAAGTTTATCAATACAAGACACGGGTTCCTATGGTACACTCTAAGTCAAGTCAAAGTCCTATATTCTATAAGAATTTATGTTTCATAATTGATTACGTGTTTTATGCCAAGAGTGTACAAGGAAATGTTATCAACGGATACGAGTCACAAGTCAAGGAAGAATTACAATCCCATCCTAGGCACGTGGTGTCATCCCTGTATCCCACGTGTCCTAATGGAGTACATATGGAAATTGGATCAACGATACTTCTATAAAATTCCTTGGTGTACAATCATGTTAAGCATCATTCAACCCAACTCCATATGCATTCGGTTACATCACGCATAATACACGAATACCTAGAAAACCCATCGAATTCACACCAAGCCATGTGATTCGATTTCAATCCCATTTATGGTCATGTGATAGTAATTTAGAGGTTTCCATCATCTAAGTCCCAATCCTAGGTTTCCATCTTAGTCCGGGACAACAAGGCAAAAATGGCTAATTTCGGCTGACCCTCATGATGGTATCGGTTGACCGATGTGATGGCCTCGGTTGACCGACAGGAACCGAGGACTAACCGACGGAACAGAAACAAATTTCTACTCTCTGGTTTTGGAACCGAGGTCAGTATCGGCTGACCGAAGTTTTGGTGTCGGCTGACCGAATCAGTCGGCTAACCGACGTTCGAACCGAGAGCTGAACGACTGTACAAAAATCAGGTTAAAACCTGCTCTCGGGTTTTTTAATGGAAATGATGTTCAGCTGATCGACACCATACTGTCGGCTGACCGACACTAAACCGACGAGTGAACCGACAGTACGGAACTCGTATAAGTTCAGGCCATTTCTGAACTATTTCGTCCCCAATCATTCTCCTCCATTTCTAAGCCTTTCCAGAGGCTATAACCTGCATAAAATAGAGCCTCCTGCTCTCCCAACAATTCATTCCCATTCCATTCCATTGAATCAATAAATAGTTCTACACAACCTATGATCATATATTTATCCATTTTCCAAAATCTAACCTAACATATCTTTTCCAAAAAAAATCAAAATGAAACATGCTTGGAATTAAGGGAAATCTACAAGATACTTACCCAATCAAATAGAACAAACATGCATGCTTATAAATGAAATGCATATCTACTTGCCTCAACCAAAGTGAAGATTGGAAATGGGTGAAATTCGAGGAGAAGCTTTTCTACTCCGAAATCCACGATCTAAGCCGATAAAACGCAAACTAGGAAGACAAGAAGAAGATAGGAAGGAAAAGAATTAAGATCCAACCTAAATCTAACCAAAAGGAAGATAAAAGAAAAAGTTGAAGTTACCGGAAACGTTACCAGATTGATACCGGAAGCAAGAGAAGATTGAAATGATGAATTCTAGCGGATTGGGTCTCCGAATGGAGTCTTCTAGGGTTGAGATCTGGCTTGAGAAAGGAAGAAAAGAAGATGGCTGCTGGTTACTTTCGTTCGTTGCAGAGAAAGAATGGGATTGGGGCAAAAACCCTGATTAAGAAGACGATAGGAAGAAAAAGACTGAATCGCCCTTTAAGTGGGTCCGGTGACAGAATGGACCACTTGAAAGGTTTCTGATCGCTGGATCGCGATGAATCAAGAGACAAAAGTCATCAGAACGACGAGACCTTTCCAACGAACCCAAAAATCACGGCATTTGGAATATTTCAAAAAAACACTCAATTTTCCCTAAATTGCAAACTAAACCCCTACTATGATCAAACGAACTCGGAATCGAACGAAACTTCGCAGATACTAATCTAATGCTAAAAGAAACTCGCTCATGATCTAAACCCACTTAAATACCTAAATTATAATTAAATAAAATAATAACAAATTAAACGGGTCAACGGGCCGGGTATTGGGCCCAACTGACCCAGTAAGGTCACAGACCTTACAACTCTCACAAATAAAAAGAACATTTGGTCCCCCAAATGCCTAAACATACCTCATATGGAAGAATATAGGGGTACGCCTTCAGAATCTGCTCTTTCAGCTCCCACGTAGCTTCCTCTAGATTGTGGTTCTCCCATTGTACCTTGACCCATTGGATGGTCTTAGTACGCAACATTACCTCCTTAGTGTCGATGATCTGCGCTGGACGCTCCACGTAGGTGACATTTGGCTGAAGCTGAAGTGGCTCGTGCTGCAACACGTGGGTGGGATCTGGAATATATTTCCGAAGATTGAGACATGAAATACGTCGTGCACACCAGCTAACTCTGGCGGTAGCACTAGACGATAAGCCACATCTCCTATCCTGCTCTTGATCTCAAATGGTCCCACAAACCTTTTGGAAAGCTTCCTTTTCTGCCCGAATCTAACAATACCTCTCATTGGAGACACTTTCAGGAAAACCATATCCCCCACTTGGAATTCTAAAGGTCTCCGCCTCTTGTCTGCATAGCTCTTCTGACAATCACGTGACTCCTTCATTCTCATCTGGACAACTCTGACCTTCTCACTGGAATCAGCAATCTCCGAGGGGCCATGAAAACTCCGAACTCCAACTTCCTCCCAACATGCAGGGGTTCTGCATCTCCTTCCGTACAATGCCTCAAATGGTGCCATACCAATGCTTGAATGATAGCTGTTATTGTAGGCAAACTTATATAGAGGCAAACTCTCATCCCAACTCTCCTTGAAATCCAAAACACATGCTCTGAGGAGATCTTCCAGTGTCTGAATGGTACGCTCTGACTGTCCATCTGTCGGAGGGTGGTAAGCTGTGCTGAACTTCAACTGAGTACCCATAGATGACTGAAAAGTAGACCAAAATCGAGAGACAAACTTAGTGTCTCGATCGGACACTATGGACTTAGGCACTCCATGCAACTTGACTATGTTGTCCCTGTACATCTTAGTCATCTTGTCCATAAACTGTCCAGTCTTGAATGGCAAGAAATGGGCTGACTTAGTCAATCTATCCACAATCACCCAAATAGCATCATTTCCTTTCTTGGTGTTCGGCAATCCCGACACGAAATCCATGATGATATTCTCCCATTTCCACTGTGGAATCTCCAACGGGTGAAGTAAACCAGGAGGCTTCTTATGCTCTGCCTTAATCTGCTGACAAGTCATACACTTGGAGACAAATTCTGCAATCTTTTTCTTCATTTTCACCCACCTATAGTGATTCTTTAAATTCTGATACATTTTGGTACTCCCTGGGTGAATAGAATATCTGGTGTGGTGCGCATCTGTCATTGTTGACACCAAAAATGTCACTTTGCCTTTTCAAGATCCAAAGAGCTACATGAAGTCGCAACCTGCCATAAATAGGCAATGCTGCTTCCAAAAATCAAATCTTGTCAGAATCAAACAAAAACTGCAAGATTCTTCCAGACAGCCAAAAGAGGAGTACACAAGAAGTTTCGGGCCATTTCAAAATCATTTGGCCTAACTTCGCTTCTCCGACAGCCGAAAAGGAGCTCTCGGCGACAAAAGCTCTCCGGGACCATGGTTTCCAAGACAGAGCCTATGGATCATCTTAAAATGACTCCAATAGGTTCCCTGTCAAATTTCAAGTCAATCGGACATCGGTTGACCGCACATCAAACCGCGACATCTTCATCGCGAGAAAAAGCAAGTCTACAGGTGATAGGACCCCAAACGGCTTCAAAACTCAAACAAAAGCCTATGGTTGGTCTTATTTATTTCTCAGCAGGCTTCACACCAAATTTCAGGTCATTCCGACATCGTTTGACCCAGTTTCAGCTTCTGACGGAAAATCGGCAGCTCTGCGCGACAAAGTCTTCGGCTTTCTCAGGAAATTGGAAACTTTGCAAAATAAAATGCAAGGATTCTCATCAGGTTTCCTACAAAGAAATTAGGCCAATAAATGGTCAAAATGTCAAGGAAAAGTACAGAAGAAAAAAGAATCGAAAAACAGCAAAAACGGACGCAAAACGGGACACGAAAGGGGGAAAAACCCCCCAGGGTCGCAGACCCCTGCGACCCTGGGCCAGGGTCGCCGGCGACCTTGGAACCCGGGGTCGCCGGGAAAGCCCCGGAAACCCCGGTTTTCGCCGTTTTTTCGCGATTCGAGGAGCCCAGCCTCTGGTACTTTCCAAAATTCATGCTTTTGAGACACCAAGTCCTCTGACATCCGTCCAAAACACGGGTAAATCATCAAGAGTATCGAAAACAATATTGATCGCCACCCGGTCAACCAAAAAAAGTGTGCTTTCTACCCGACCGATCGAGCAATCGACAGGACAGATGGCACCGACCCGCTGTTGGCAACAAACACCTGAAATTACATGATCATCTGATGTCGATCTACATGAAGATCCATCGATGATCATCAACAGAAGAATCTCAAAAGACGTGGCACGGCCCGCGACTCTTCAGCTGCTCGGCGACCACTTAATGCGATTAATTGACTAGCTTATTACAGTCATTAATCCATTTCTTTGGACGGCCCAATCAGAAGCAAGCATTCGGGAGTTACAAGTCAAGAGATTCATGGCATTTAACCCATGAAACTCCTCCCATCATGGCGATTAAAGGCGATTAAATGCCCTCAATCTCCTCCGGCCAATCAGAAGCCAAGAAAAAGGAGTTACAAAATAAACAATTCAATTTTGTAACTCCTCCCATTATGCGGCTTAATGACAATAAAAGCCCATAAACCCACCTAAAAGGCTACCTAAAAGCCTATAAATAGGAGGGCTCTCCAAGAAGAAAACACACACACAACATCAACAGACAGCAGACAGAAATCCAGAGAAAGGAAAAAGAGAGAAAACTCTGCGGAAATTCTACACCGGCCACCGCAACAAGGTGACAAAAGTCCCTTGGGGGTACCCCCCCCCCCCCCCCAAGGTCCTTGCCTTCTCCTCCTCCCTCCAATGGCTTAGATATGGCTTTTCAGCCCGTCTACTCGGCTTTTTATTGGACATAGGACCTCCTTTTGGTCTTTGTCCTCTAAAAACCCGAGGTTATAGCCAAGCCAAGCGAATCAATAGCATCCTCTGTTCTCATCTGCATGGATGATGGCGAAGCCCACATATGGCTTGCGACCGTCAATCTAAACGAGTCCCCCAAAATCTCCTGAGAAGTTAGATCCTCCTTTTCTTGCTTTTCATTGTAGTTTGTATTTTTTTTAAAAGAGACAAAAATCACAATTCTTGTCTTTCATTGTTGATAAGGATTGTAAATCGGCTATAAATGCCAAAAATCGGCTATAAACGCCAAAATCGGCTATAAATGCCAAAAAAATCGCCTTTCACGGCAAATCAAGAAAATGTCTCTTTTCTTAAATATATGTGCAATGGAAAACTTGAAAGAAGTTGATTTCCTTTTTACTTGCGAAGGTTGATCTCCGGATCACCACTTGCAATTCCAAGTAAAAATAGAAAATCTGGCACACCCACAAAAAAAGAAATGTTGATGCACGCCCCCTTTTATCCCCCTGGTTACGAAAGGGTCGGAACCAAACGGACTCCCACGTCCGCCGACCTCGGTAGGAACCCGGGCATCGGGAGCGCGGTCCATCAAGCTGGCATCACCCGGTGGGACTCGTTTATTTGAGAACACGATGCTAGAAATGAAATATTTGCATATCATATATTTTGCTCTATGCTTATATTTCTTTTCTCGATTCCTTGGCTACTTTATAATTGGTGGCCTATGTTGAATTCCGCATAAAAAAAAAATGAGATGAGATTTTTTGTTTGGAAATTTCTAATTCTTTGAATTTATTTCCACTCTTTCTCTTTTCAAAAAAAAAAAAAACAAAAAAAATCAGATTTTCATTTTTGGATTCAAAATTGAGAAACTTTGATCCTTTCCCTTCTGGGCACTGGCGCTCGCGGAAATCGCTGAGACCGTGTTCGGATCGGGGGTTGGGCCATTGTTTCTCTTCGATGAGTTCATTAAAAATCTAAAATATATATATATATAAAAGTATAAAAAAAAAATTTTAGATTTCTCAATTTGGATTCAAAATTGAGAAACCTTGATCCGTTCCTATCGTTCATCGCGCTTGCAGAAATGTTGAGCCTGTTCGACTAAGGTTTTGGGCCATTGTTTCTCTTCGATGAATTCATAAAAATAAAAATAAAAAAAAATATAAAAAAAAGACATAGACCACTAAGGTTAAACCAACTGTGTTCTTTGATCATGGTTGATTCAAAGAAAAGCCTTGTCCAGAGTGTGGAGACAGCTTGACTGTTCTAGGCAAGGGTCCTCCAAACGGGTTCATTAAGTAATCCTACCCTTACCTGGGGGCAATTCTATCAATCAAGATTTCATAAGACCGGGTTAGGAGGCCTATGTGTACTCTCTCGTCTTTTAAATAAATTTTTTTCAAAAATAAATTTTTAAAAATAAAAATTTAAAATAAAAATAAAAAATAAAAAAAAATTTTCAAAAAAAAATCTTAAAAAAAAAAATAATAAAAAAATAAATAAAAAAAATAAAATAAAATAAAAAAAAAGATTTTTAAAAAAAAAAAAAAAATCTTCAAAATCTTCGAAAAAAAAAAAACTTCCGTCATTTTGGGTTTAGATTAGAGAAATCTTGGTCTTCTCCTTTCTGAGCACTGGCGCTCGCGGAAATCGCTGAGCCCGTGTTCAGATTGGAGTGCCTTTTGCTCTCTTTGATGAACCCGATATTGGCCTTTCAAAAAAAAAAAAACTCGTCATTTTTAGATTCAGATCCGAGAAATCATGGTTCATTTCTTTCTGAGCACTGGCGCTCGCGGAAATCGCTGAGCCCGTGTTCAGATTGGAATACCATCTGCTCTCTTTGATGAATCCAATCTTGACCTTTCAAAACAAAGAATCTCATCTCATAGATGCGGTCTCAAAACATTTGTGTCTAGCGGTACTAGTACGCCCTTTCAGGGTCTACTGTATTGCGACCGGCACATCTGTAACTCCAACTTTATATTCTTCTTACCTCGAGCAAGCTCTGCTTCTCGATAAGTCGAATTTAAGTTCACAATTGCTTCTAGCAGTCACTGGGATGCCCATTCTGGGCTTACCATACCTGCGATCAGAACAATTGTACCCTCTATGGCATTTTGCCTTCCTCATATTGCTTGGGTCATCTACCTCGAGCAATTTGAAAAGACGAAACCATAGAACTTCCCATTTATGATCATTATATTCTTGTGATTACTAATGGATGTGGTCTTGTTTCAGAAATTTTTGAAAACTAACAATGGCAGCTTCACTAACCATTACTTTCGACGAAAACAAGCACTAACTCATGCTTCAACAGAAGCAAACCACGCGCACCTACAAGCGCCCCATCAGCTGCCGAAGTGTCAACTCCCTCGGCAACTCTCTGAACTCCGGGTCGACCTCGACTCCCCGGACTATCGTCTTTGGAACGCTGGGACCATTCCCACTTCCTGAAGAACAAACTGCTCCCTCCAAGAAGCAGAAACTCGCCTCTCAACGTGTCACTACCGTGACACCAAAGGCGAGCACCAGAAGGCCTGAAGCCCGTGGCAGCCCCACGAAGCCTCAACCTGCAAACAACCAGGTCTACCCCAAGACTTGGTCCCCAAGACCTTCACCAAAACAGAGAAGGTCCTAGACATCCACTAAGCCAGCATTCCTGGCCCCACTCAAGGAGAACCAGTTCTATCCTCTTGCTTACAGGAAAGAGGAGAGACCCATCTCCAACCTGACTTCCAAGTCAACCCAGCATGAGCCGGCTTGTTCCTACAAGCCCAAAATCAAGTCATGCATCACAAGTCCTCTACAAGCACCTGCTAAGGCCTACAAACCTGCAGTTCGACCCTTCATATCTACAGGGGCTGAACTTCAAAAATTCAAAGCTTCGCTGCAACTGGCAAAGGACAGGGTTCGCATCCTATCCTTGCCCAGCTACAAAGAAGACAGGCTCGGCTGCTGCGCCCGAGGGAGCACAATCCTTCATCGTCAAAGCCCAGTCAGAGCTGACCGAAGCTCAAATTGCTCGTCGTATACGCCGCCGCGCGTCGTACCGACATAAGAGACTAGAGAAGCAAAGACCCAGCCTCCCACACTTCAAGTCTCTCCTAAATGGGTCGAAAAAGAAAGACTCAACCAAGTTGCTGCCGTCCATATGGTTGGAAAAACCAGAAGGCGCCAAAAATCAGCAACAAAAATCCATGTCCGACGTCCGATGACCCGCAGCGTCTCAAGGACAAGAAGACATTCAGAAGAATCCCCTGCTCCTTCAAGCAAAGGACAGCAGAGTGATCCTTCCTCAAGCTCCTCTTCAAAAGAATGAGCCCCAGCTCAGTCACCAGGACAGTTTCTTCGTTCGAGTCACGAAGGATGAATGTCTTGGCTAACAAATTCTGAGCCACCACCCCGCAATCCACCTCCAGAAGATGCGATCACCCGCATCCAGCAGTTGGAACAGGGCCAGCAGAGGATTGAAACTCTGATGGAAAACCTTCTCCTCGCCTTCCAAAATCAGGCGAACAATGAACCTCCTCCGAATCATCAAGACGACGAGGTAAATAGAGAAGAAAATGAGTCACGCGCCCTTACCAAAAAGGACGTAGACGATATCCTCGCCAAAGCAAAAGAAGAGGATATACTCAAAGAGCATGGGATCAAGCCACCATATCCCTTATGGATGGACTCGGTCCCGTTCCCCACCAAATTCAAGCATCCTACTCTCCAAACATATACGGGGAAAGGATCAGCCAGACAGCATGTCATCCACTTCAAGATCCTGACGGGAGCTATCGCGGATCAAGATGCACTCAAAATCCGCCTCTTTGCAAGTACCCTAAAAGGTACGGCCTTCGATTGGTACTCCACTCTGCCGGAGGACTCAATCCAAAATTGGGCCATGCTAGAGACACGCTTCCTGACTCACTTCAAAGGTGAGGATCACCCCGCTACTATGGCTCAGCTGTGCAGCCTAAAACAGGGGGAGAATGAATCAACATATGACTTCATTCACAAGTGGAAAGCAATGGCATACAAATGCTCTGATGTATTGCCACAGGCGTCGCTAGTCGACATCTGCCGAAACAACATGAGAGCCAAAAATCCGCTCCATGATCATCGGACAAATCAAAAAAACCTGGGAAGAACTCCTAGAAGCTTCCATGGAAGCTGAAACGGTATTAAAGACCTCAACAGTCAGAATCATCAAGAAAAGAGCCAACCGCCATTGCAACCTCTAAACCAAAGAAGAAAGAGGTCCTCAATGTGCAGACCAAGTCAGCTCCTCAGCCATCAAAGAAAGCTGAAAACAAAGCTGTTGGTAAGAGACCTGAACTCTCTGATGCCTTCAAAGAACGAGTAGAGAAGAAATACCTGTTTGATGAAGATGTTGATGAAATCTTCGGGGCTCTTGTGGCAAACGGCAAGCTCACCTTGCCTGAA